>LPNX010792433.1:321397-328897 GCA_001517045.1 Pseudotsuga menziesii | reverse complement strand
GATGGTGATAATGAAGACGTTGATGATGAAGATGATGATTATGATGATGATGATAAGGAAGATGATGATGAAGAAGATCATGATGACGATGATGACGACGACGATGATGATGATTATGAAGATGATGATGATGATATTGATGAAGACGAATAATATGATGGTGATGAAGATGATAAGGATGATGATGAGGATAATGATGATGATGATGATCATTGTTGTTATTGTCATCACCATCATCTTCACCGTCTTCATTGTCATCATCATCATGTTTGTCCTTGAAGGGACTTATGTATAAGATCTCACTATAAGCAATGCAACCAATACAAATTATGACAAAATCCTAGTTAAATTAAATAAAATAAAATTAAACTACACTAAATTAAAAACATAGAGTTGTTTAACTATAATTAATTTAAAATGCAAAAAAATATAAAATATGCAAATAAACAAACCCAAAATAAACAAAAAAATAAATAAATAAAACAAAACACAAAATATAAAATATGCAAATAAAAAAACAAAAAAATGTAGAATTCAAAAACGCCCATGCACTAGCTCATTAGCATTCAAAAACACCTGCGCAGGATCTGCTCCGGATCCCATTTGGAGGTCTTCGATTTTGAACTTTCACTGAAGGATCTAGAACAAGCTATCATGTTTTTTTTATAGGAAGGGCAGGCGAAGGACTTTTCCTAATAGTGCATCATCCACTCCCTTCACATGTGAGCCCATGATTCTAGAACCACCTGCCCCACCTCCAGAATGGAAGCAATGTTTAGACCTTTGGGTTTGTTTCCTTCTATGTTTTTCTTGATTACCTATTGTGTTTTTATTTTATTCATGTTTTTTTTTATTGTTGTGGATGTGGTGCAGATGAAATGGCTCAAATATCCTTGCAAGAATGAAGCACGAGTTGTCCAGGTGAACTTGGGAAATTAAATGTGAGAAATAAAACCAACATTTATCGAGGAAAAGGAAGAAGGGAATGAGATATTTTAATGCTGCCATGCTTTTGTTTGCTTGTTGTCATTTCACCTTTGGGGGGTAATTGATCATTGCATAGTGTTGTTGTTGCTCATTTCATTCCTCAAAGGATGTGGGGATAACATATTTATTGTTCCTGTTCCTCTTGTTCTTGAGGATGCAAGGAAAGTGTTTGACAATATGCATGAATGGAATGTGGTGGTTTTGTGGAGCTATATGATTGCAGGGTATGCTCTGAATGGGAAAGATGAAGAGGCTCTCAATATGCGTTGGCAAGCATTGATGATGGGGATTAGGCCGAATGATTTTACTTTCTCAACGGTGCTTCTGATTTGTGCAAACATAACGGCTTATGATCAGGGTAAGCAAGTTCATATCCTCACCCTAAAATATGGATTTGATTCATATAATTTTGCGAGTATTTATCTATTTGGCATGTCTGCAAAATGTGGGTTTGTTTCTAGTTTTCTTCATTCCTTTTGGGCATCATGTCAAAATTCCCATGAATTGAAAGTTCAAAGAGAGACTGTGAATGTTTTTAATAGGATAT
Source organism: Pseudotsuga menziesii (assembly GCA_001517045.1). Classification (NCBI taxonomy): domain Eukaryota; kingdom Viridiplantae; phylum Streptophyta; class Pinopsida; order Pinales; family Pinaceae; genus Pseudotsuga; species Pseudotsuga menziesii. The sequence goes on along the minus strand of LPNX010792433.1, from coordinate 327,363 downwards.
GTAAGTGGATATTGTGTTAATTATAATACAATAACTAGTGCTCTGTGGACTCGAAAACCCAATTCTCTTAGGTACCAAGATAACTCCATGCCATGTTTTTTCTTTAAAGGGCCACCAGGTATTGTATTTGAGAGGAATCTATGTTGGTTATTATCATTTCAGAAACCATTTTGAAAACAAGTCTATAACATCCCTATATCAACACACTTCCACCTGCTACCTACAGTCTGCAATAAACTGCAAACTATCAAACTCTGACAGCCCTCCCTACCCGCAACCACAATAAACACCGAACCGAATCAAAGGTTAACTATTAGGTTGATGGTGATATTGTTTAAGAGAGGTAAATAAAATCTGAAAATTTAAATTAGTTGCATAGCTACAAGTCTGGAACATACATTTGGTGGTTGTCCTATATTGATAAGAATAGTGTTCAAGCTTTGGAGTGGTGTGGTTTACATTGAATGCAAAACTAAAACTCGTATACACCTTACATTGGTAACCTTCATTGCTGCTATAAAATTGTCATAATTAGAACTGTCATACTATATTATTGCTGCTATATTTATATGAGTCCTCATACTTGAATGGAAGGTTATTGGTTGGTAAAATACTGCAATTGAATTGTATATGGTTACACGCCTAATGATCTCTTGTATGCTAAAGTGCTACTGGATGACCTTGCTACTAATTCCATATATCTTGAATTGAATACATTGACTTGATATCATTTACATTTTCATCTATAAGCACTAAATCAACTTAGTATGTCTTCTTCATTCATAGAAGTGATTGATTGAAAGGTAGTGGTCACTAATACAATTGTGTAGAAGATATAGTTGTTTGTTCTTGTAATTAAATAGAAAGAAGGTTCCCTGCAACCAAGTTCATTTTCCATGGCACTAGAGTCCATGTCTAAGTTGCCAAAAATAATAGAATAGGTGTCGTTCCATGAACATTTTGATACAAAAATGTGTGGTAGAAACTAGAAATGTGTTACTAGTTACCACTACCAACCATGAAGATAGGTCCAATGGAAACATGTTTCTACAGCTGGAAAAGAATTTCCATGCCATACCAATGTCCATACAACATGTTTTATTCTCTACATCCACCTATTTTGACTTGGTTTGACTCAGTTTTGTACTAGACTTGACCAAAAATGCTGGTAAAAGTTGACATTTCCTTTATCTTTCCTTTTCTATCCTTTTACTTAAATTTTTAACATTACCACTAAATGTTCTAGTATGTTTGAGAAAGTTTCCAACCTCATCAAACTTAATATGGAGAAAGTAGAATTTCATACTCCATTCAAAATTCAACAGACTTAACAGTTTAAAGGATTTTAGGGTTGGCAATATTACAGTCGTTTGATTGGATTCTATCATGTATCAAGGAATGGAATTGGCATTTAATCAAGAGCACCAAGCCCTTTATGTAACCCGATGTTGGTTCCATTGATTGTTGAATTCCTCTATCATGGCCTTAGCAAAAATGTACCCTTCACTCAAGCCAAAATCATTGATTAGGAATGAGCTTTTTCTATGATATTTTAAGGCTTGTATTAGGTAATTTCATCAAAATTGAATGGTGTTAATCGATGTCCCAGAAGGATTGAGGTAGAGCCAAATTCTAGATTAGGAGGTAGAGGGTGATACTAATGATGAGGATCCCAATATAAGCGATGGTGGAACTTTGCTTGTCATTTAAATGTTCTTGCTCATTTATTCATAATCCTTTCTTTCAAAGTTCCAATATAATGTGCTATTTATAAATGAGTGGTCATGTTTCTAGTGTGTTTCAATTTTGGAAACACATACATGTTTCCCTGTATTGTTTAACTTAGGTCTTGTTACCACCTAAGTTGTACTTAGTGGTTTTTTATCAAGTGAGCCTGGTGAACCGGACAGGGTTAACTTGTTTAGACTTCAAAAAGACCTTTGGAAGTGCTTGTTGTATCATATCACATGTTCATACCCCATGGGGGAATTGTAATAAATGTTTTAGCATGATAGTGTCTGTAAAAGACTCGGTCTCTTAGACCTCATTTGTCAATCCGATCAGCCCAGTGTGTTTTTTCCCTTGGTTATTATTGGTTGTTGAATAAATGACTGATAATTTCTGAGTTTTTCACTCCATACCTCCAAAGTTGGGGTGGTCAGCTTGGGATTTGGGCCTATTGAGGTTATTAGAGTCTATCTGTCAATGTATAAACATGCTAGACATATTTTTTGAGTCATATGAACATGTCTAAGTCCCCTTAGGTGTTTTTCAATTTTTCAATTTTTTAATTTTTTCAGTGTTTTTTTATTAAATTAAATTTTTCCAAAAATTAGGCTATTTTTTAATAGTTTAATTGAAAAAATTGTTTTTGTAATAAAAGTGAGCCAAATAATCGGTTTCAGTCATGTAGGTGCTCATTTTCAAGCTAAGAGCACCATGTAAACCCATGGACCCACTTTTTCCTAAGTTTTGAGTGATCTTCCATCACTCAGGTCAGAAAGCCCCAAAAATCAATTATTGATTATTTTAATTAATAAATTGATGAATAATGGAGCAAATCCAAAATCAATAAATTAGTGGATACTCAACCGATTTGACTGAAATCAATCAGATCTGGACCAGATTGACTAGATCTGACAAATTCTTGACTGAAGGAGGGAATCAAATCAGATCCAGAGCTGATCTACAGTGGTCTTCATGGGGAATTGTGCCCTCTCTCTCTCCTCCACATGTGTGGACTCTCCTGGATGCTCTGTGGGCCGATGTGGCGGTGTATGGGTTGATGTGTCAGCTCAATCAAGCCCTCGGTTGACAAGGTGGCTCAATACAGCTTCAATTTTGCATTGATGAACTCTCCATCAGTTGATTTCACTTGATTCCATGAGGAATTGCGCCCCCCCTGGGATAGATGGCCTACAAATTGTATATATCCAAGCACAACCTCCTCTTCCAAGCTAGTTAGAACTTGGGTTGAGGTGCTGCTGCTATTGTATTGTTGTAATTCTTCATTTGAAATAAAGAAAAGATTTGGAGGCAATACGGTGTGGTGCCATTACATGTGTGGATGATTATTGCCATTGTTTTACTGAGGTAACCTGTATCTGTGGTCATTTTTTTGCTAATGTCTTGTAGATCTGTGGTTAAGATTGGTAATTAGCTTATTACAATCTTGATAGGAAAGGTGTTGTTCAATAGGTTTATTGACTATCACTCTCCTTTGATGCATGTTTAGAGATCTAGATTTAGCATGTCCTATAAGCTTATATGCATGTTATCTTGAATCTCTTTGTATGTACTAATCAGATCTCATAAGTTTCTTGGCAAGTTCTTTGATTTCAGTTGAGTTGCAGGTTCACACTTTGGAGAGGATGCTGATCTAGTTTGTTTCTTCATTCTCTACAAAACCTTCCAAAAGGCATAGTCCCTCGACATTCCACCTGAAAGATCCACTGTGGATCTTCAAGGAAAACAGCACTTTTCTCCTCTCCTTCCTCCCTCAAAATCAACACTTTACCTGGTTACTTTTTCAGTTCATAGCTGTGATTTCATTTGGATCTGTTTCATCAAAGTAAAATATACATAGATCTAATATTTCATATCTCATATCCTAGATCTCGCACTTAAAAAAGTTTCATAAGCATCCTAGATCTAGCTGTAGGGAAATCGCCTTTTTTGCATGAATTTTAAAGAAAACTTGTAGATCACATGCATTAGATTTCCTTTCGCTGTTATAAAATTTAATATTCTGCAATATCAGTGCACTTTAATTTGCTTCACAAACAGTAATCCAAGATCCCAAGGAAAGCTTGCTTTCCTTGGTTCCTTTTTCATCGTTTTAGCTAGTTTAACCGCATTATTTTTGAGATAAAGTAGGCCGATCCAAAGGTACTCTTAAAATGCCTTTGGGCATATTTTATTCTAACTTTATCACTGTCCTTTATCATTTCTTAAATAAATAAAATGAATCTGCTGTCCGAAGTGGTCTCAGGAGCATTCAAATCCCCCCAGGGGTCTCCCTTTTCACTAAAAAATCTTAATTCTTTTTTGCAAAATTGTAAAAACTTGGTTTCAACCTGTATAAGGAACGAGAAAGTTATTATTTATCAGTACTCTAATATTGTAACCACTGGAATAAAATTATTCTTTGAATAGGCTCTTTCGAGCCCATTCCCCATCCCCCTTGGGGGGATTTGCGTCGGTGTCCTTTTTGTGCTTTTCCTCATTTCTCTTTTAAACTAGTATTGATCTAATCTGCAGGGTAGTATAATATATTTCATTATTAATTCCATACTCCACATCTTACATTTCAAAGTAATCGTAATACTTACCCCACGATTTCCCGAGTGACCCGAAAGGGGAAAGAGATTCGTGGTAGGATTAATTAAGAAACTAGAATTGTGTATCTGTTTTCTTTTTTCTATCATTTGTTTATCAAAAAATTTAAAATTAACCCCTCCTCGATTCCCCGATTGAGATCCAATTGGATCGAAAGAGGTTCTTGGAGGCTTTTCTTTTAAACAAGAACATCCAGTTTAAAACTTATTTAAATTTACAAGAATCAAGTGTGTATGCTCTACACTTGGCTGCGGTTCGTCCGATCAGTCAAGCTATATCAAAAGCACTTGGGTGACTAGTATAATTAGGACTCACTCTCCCCAACTGACAAACCATCAAGTGAAAATCCAACACCTCGATCAAACCTTTACGGTGACAAAATACCCAAAGGAAGCGGGAACTTCTGAAAAGTGACCTCGAGGCGCCGATCTCTATCACACCCTAACGGGTGCGTTACGAAAAATAGCCCCAGAGACTCCATTTCATCCCACATATTCCTTGCGGGTAGCCGTAAAGGTTTAGTTTTGGACATACTCCAAGTACTCTCAGGTATATCTAGAGTCCCCCTTTTGCCTCATTTAATCAACTCATACTTCACATTTAACCTAAAACATACCAAGATGCAATCACAAAACATTCACTCCAAGCACATGCAAGCACATCGATCTTATTGATTTGACTCCATTTTAAGGCACTGGTCATTTTTGCTTCATATATACATTGTGTATCAGCTTTGTGCTTTCGTGTGTTTATTTTTGTATCTCATCATCTTTATTTGTCTATAGTTAAAATATTCAAACTCCTAAATAACTGATTCAGTTCAACATCACAACACTAAGTAATTGTCCTTAGTAACATAATAGGGTCTACCCCCCTTGACTTCGTTAGGAGTTGAGCCTAAACAAAGGATTCAAGAACAAGGTGACAGCCTTGACTCGAGACTTGCCCCCAAGGACACACCGAGTGGATTGAAGATTTCTGCCACGTGATCCAGGTATGTGAAATGTGGCAACAGGTCCATAGCCATAAATGGAATTGATTTAACTTCATTGCAATTAAATCTGTGGCACTACTGTGAAATTCCCTAGCCATTATTCGACTAGAATTCAATAAACCCTTTTTCAAAGCTAATATTAAATGTCAAACTGGAAGCAAGGGAATACTCATTGTAAAGGGCAATGTGCAGTAATATGAAGGAAATAGAGATTACCAACAAAGGACAGACCAAGGAAGCTTATAGTCAAACAAAAAATATGTTAAGAGAGAAACTGACCTTAGTGAGTTCTACTTGTGAGTGATCAACTGCAGGAGATGTAGATTTAGTAGGGGCAGCATGACCATTTACAACATTATTGATAGCTGCATCTGCAGAAGGATCAGGTGTGTTTCCACCATCCTTATTTTTTTCGGTTTCCATAAGCTCCACCTCCTCCTCTTCTATCAACTAAACCATAAGAGGTTAGCATACATAGATATGCCTACAAATTCACACATCTCGAATGCAATGGCTTACTAATATAAATGCCTTCATAACAACCAACCGAAATATCTAATTGTGGTAAAAAACAAGAAGAAGTTGTGAAGAGAATTCTTATACTATTGTTTAGTACTCTTATTTGATGCTTATG
>LPNX010792433.1:226059-321200 GCA_001517045.1 Pseudotsuga menziesii | reverse complement strand
ACATCATTGTAATTATTATCTGAATTACTTTTTTATTAATGAAAGCATTCACAGCTGCAAGCCTTTTGCACTGTTTCATTCTTCAATTGCTGAGTAAATTGTGCGATCTTCTTTGTGAGTTTTGTTTTTGTCTACAGATCTATATGCTCAAATTTACATATGGATGGTTGATTGGATGTCTTTGATACTTGATGCTTGGTCAATGGATATCATCTTCAATTGTCTCTTGATAATAAATTATAATCGGGTAAGACCTTTCTCTATTATATTGGATGCTTGTCATTGAAAAATTTAATCATGTGAATATTTCTCAATTTTGGTTGTGTTGCTCTTAACCCTTGTTATGTCACCTCAAGTGGTGATATATATGGATGGGTTATGTGTATTAATCCAACCAACCGTACATTGTTTATTTTTTCATGGTTGTAAAGCTTTTAAAATTTTGTATTAAATAGAATTATTTTAAAATTATTTATTTGATTGTTGATTGCACTATATTTTAGTGACGTAGGCTTTGATATCGGCTCCTCCAGCGTTGGCAGCGTATCAGAAGTCATATGTGTCAGCTGGATGTACTGTAATTTAATTAAACCTTGAGTAGGGTTGTTAGTTTTTCTTTGATAATGGCATATTTTTGCTTCTGATTTTCAAGGTTCCTCTTGTGTCTTAGTGCATGAACCTCCCGGACTTGAAATTATTGTGTCTTGCTACATGAACCTCCCGGACTTGAAATTATTGTGTCTTGTTGCATGAACCTCCTGGACTTGAATTATTGGAGTTTGAAGCCCGAATGCTCTATAGCAAATAGTTGTTGTTTGCTTAGAGTGGTTTTGAGGCTAATGAGGATTGGAATCCTTTTAGATGATTTATTTGCATACTATTTCCCATGATTATTTGCACTATATTCGTTTGACATAGAGTTTTGGTATGTCCACAGCCAAGTTTTGGTTTGTAGACAGCAGAATTTTGGTTTGACTTGTAGTTTGATATTATCAACAGTTAGTGAAGCTTTGTGGAGTTGCACTGCATGTTTTATTAATGGTAGCAAACAGGACGACATGAGATTCTTGAGGCAAGATATAAGTTTTTGTGGAACAGGAATTGGGTGAAAAATCATATTCGGCAGTCACTCAGCAATATGTCGAGATGCATCAGGGAGACAAAGAATCAAAATTAGTCCTTGGATTTCGGTGATTTCCCATGGAAATCTAACGAATCCCCATACAGATTCTGATAATTTATATGAAGGCATGTTGATGTGTTTCTGTGATTTAGCTTGAAACCCCATCCACCTATTCATTTGTTGAAATGAATCTGTAATAATCCTCCTGTTTAGCTAGTCGGGCAGTTACTTACGGCCGCTTTTGATGTAATTTGTTTAAGGATATTGCTAATTTTAGGGTTTTAGAGTTCCCACCTCATTTTTCCATTGCATTCGTAAGAGTAGTGTAGTAAGTAGTACTAGTGTTATGTTCACCTATTATGCAGTGCACTGTGCTCACATTTTGGACAGGTTTTCCCTATGTTTAACTACTAAAGTTGAATGTTTGTAGCTTTCCCTTGGTTATCCACTATCATGAGGTTCTTTTGCACTAATCAGTTCTAATGACAGTGGTGCATGGTTTTTCCTATTTTTACAGAGAAATTGATGAATAAATAGTGTCCTTGGAGATTTCAACAGAAGTGCACATAACTTGATAGTCTCAGTCTCTTTGAATACCCTCTCTAAGGAGAATTTGCTCAGCATCAATTGCAATTTCCTTTGTGGGTGCACTACATATCCTGGTGTTTGGTCACACACAAGCTTTGTAGAACCTCCTGAACTTGAATTATTGGAGTTTGAATCCAGAATGTTCTATAAAAAACTGTTTTTGTTTGCTCGGAGTGGTTTTGAGGCTACTGAGTGGAGCTTTGTATCAATTGTGGAATTCCAGAGCTTATCTTGAGTTGTACATGCATAATTGCTTTAAGTAATTAGTGAAGCATCAAACCAAACCATATAATTCTCTATATAAACTAACAAAATCTAATTGCATGCACCAATTCTTGCAAATTCTAAGTGTAGGCAAGCCTTGTGATAGAAGAACACAATATTCCCTCTGCGGTTTGTCAGTTCTTGTGTCCAAGAAGGAAGAATATTCTACCAAAAGGAAAAGATGCAGCAATGAGGGCCACCTTGGAGTGCTTTCTAAGAAGAAACCCAAGCCTTAACATGAGGAGAACAAATACATGTTCAGCGTTTTGCTTCTTAATTATTTGAATTTGAATCTGCAGTTGGAGGATGTCGTTGAAAATATGTTGGTTGTCGAGTTTGTAAGAATTGTTAGGAGAAAAGATGAGAAATAAATAATAGAAAAGGGGTAAAGAAATATCCAGTGGGCTCCCCAAGTCTATGTGGAATATGCAATGGGAGAACGAATAAAGATGGAAACATCATATGCAATGATTCTCACACTGGCCCATCCTCGTAGCTCTGCAGGTTCATCCATGAACTTCCTCCCCTAAACTATTTCTTTAATTTTTTTTATAAGTCAACAAAAATGTATTTATATGTGCACTACAAAAGAATTCCATGAGCTCCTCTTGCATTCTGTTAGAACAAATATTTCCATATCTAAATATTATTGACTGGAATTTTTTTTTTGTAACTAGGGGAATCGACCACTGGAGCTGGGATGGTACTCGCGTGACACGGGGTCTAGGGATCCATTCCTGCTACCACTATACCCCTAGGTGCCCTGCAATACATGGGACACAGGTAAGCCTGGGTGGGATTTGATCTCATGACCTCCAATTTACAACAAATGACTTCATAACAACTGAACCGCCAATAAGCCACACCCGTGCGGGATATTATTTACTGGAAAGTTAACATTTCATAGATAACAAAGATTTATCCGGAGTATTTAGTGACATTTTATTCATATAGTAAGACAACATGACTTGTTCCTCTTTTTTTTGTTTTATATTGTTTGACAGGATGGTGGTATTAATAGTGTCCACACATTTCTAGTAAAAACCTATTTATCTGTGTATTTAATATATTTCTTTCTTAAACTTTAAAATTTGTGTGTTGTTTTCGTTTTAATACAATGGTTAAAGAAATCTTGTCGAATACAAATACAATTTTCCACATCAATGAGGCAATGGTATTGTAATATAGAATTTAAATGCGAGTTGATATTCTGGTGAAAAATGTGTGCTGGATAGATTGATTGTTGATTTCCTTCACAGGACATGTGGAATGTGACTCCAGAACCACATCTCTTGGTGGAATTACCCCAAGAACACACTTTCCAAACAACATTAGCTGATTTAATTGTATGCCCATTTTTTATTTCATAGAGTATTTTGATATTTTCCATGCCTAGCAAAATGACCACTTGTGTATAGGTCTAGGAATGGATTATTTATTTAATTTATAAATTTAATTTCCATCCAACACAGTGGTTTTCCATTTATTAGGACAACTCTTTGCAAGTAGTATGGGCCAATGGACCTAGCGAAAGGCGATTGATAAGGTAAGGGTTCTTGCATTGCCTAAATTCTCCCTAGGCATTAATATTTTATATGACTTGCTTGTACCTGGCATATAATATAACTTTGATATTTTCATTTCTAGCCTCTTCATCATGCTTCCTATCCAATGTTTGTATAGAAACATAAAAATATCAGACTTAACTGTCTCTGTTGTGTCCTTGTTGTACCATTCCCTATTGTTAGCACTCTTATATTATCTCTGTGCATTGTCCACCTCTATTTTTTAACCACTTTCCCTCCATCAAAACTGTTTGTTTTCAGCTTTTGGCTCCATTTCTTCATCGCTTCTTTAAATTACTATTCAAAATTATGTTTTATTTTTCATTTTCTACCAAAATCTTGGAATTTTTTTTCCCCGTTTATTTTCTACCAAACCAAAATATTGCACGACAAGCCTTTTTTGGGTGGAAATGGAGGTGCTTTTCCTGTCATCCAAGATTCTTCCAAACTTCTCATGGGGAAGAGGAGTCTCAAGTTTTAAATCCTAGTAAGAGAAATTATTCTTTATCCTCCATGTCTGAATCTACCATTTGTAGTTATATTACAAGTGTATTATGAAATATTTCTTGGTTTGGCATGGGAAGCTTTGTTGGGGTTGAAATAGAGGTATATTGCCATTCTATAGCATTTGTCTTGTAGTAATAATTTTTAGGAATTGCGGTGACATTTCCACCTCGTGGCTCTTGTTTGAAAAATATCTAATGTCTAGATTAGGATTTTCCTATTGAGTATTTCTGAAGTGGATCTAGTTATTAAGGATCATATTGGGTTTGAACCATTCAACCCTATCTACTCTTTAATCACTAAAGCCTCCATGAGATCCTCAATTGACCCCATCTATCTAACTTGGATTTGTTAGGCACTAATCACATCTTTTATGTCATTTTAAATCTTAATTCATCTTTCATTATCTGTTTTATAATATCGAAAAAATTATGTCATTTACATGTACTAAACTCATCCCTAAAACATCAAATCACATGGTAGGTTTTCCCAAGTTTGTGGCTGGGAATTACCATCTAGAAATCTGCTCTGTAGCGCTGATTAAATTTGGTCTAAAACAGAATTAAAACGTTGATTTGCAGGGTTGAAATATTCAGATTAATAAGTGAAATTCCTAGATCTTCCCTAGTTTTAGCCTCAGGTGTACCTTATTTCAAATCTAACTAAAGGTTAAAACATTATCTTGTCACAAATCTTGGTTGTTGGTTGGAAAAGACATTTCATTTGCAAGTTTGTGCTAACATTTAATTTATTAATTCAGATCTCAAATTTGAGGATATTTTCACATATACACTAATAAAGTCTCAAACCCTGATTCTTCACTACTAAAATCCCTTGTAGCATCAACTAGTCCATTGATCGTATCAATCCATTTAACATTTTCTTCTGGAACTAGATCTTGTAATTGCAAATAATGCATCTCAATAGAAGCTAGAGCGTAGCACCTACTGCCTTTATAGGACAGATATAGTGTTAACACTTTCCATTGCATATAACATTGTAATAGCTGCAACATCTATGATATAGCCCACTTGAATGGTGGTAGAGAGACATATTGTAATTTTCAGTTTCTATTATTTTATGCTTGGTTTTTCTTTCGGTTGTTGTTCTTTTCCATTACCTTTCTGTCTACCTGATAAAAAATTTGGAAGTTCATAGGATGCACATTGGACCCAGATGAAACCATACAATTTTTAGATGCAGAGAGGGTGTGAATAATACCATTCTGTAAGGACCCTATTTGGTTGTGATGAATAAGTATGGAATTATTACAAGTAATTAGAAACTGACATGGAAATGTGTACATCATACCAATATACAATATATGTTATGTTTTGAATAAGTGCTTACAAATTTTAATCTAGGCATATAATCATGCCACTAGAAATAATTGAATGGGATAAGTTATCCAAGGTATTGATTTATCGACTGCTAATTCTTGAAGTGTATCTGTGGATTCACTTGTCCATAGACACAAAAACTCCACGCGCTTGTCCATAGACATGAAAACTCCACGAGACTACACATCAATCACAAGCACTTATTGAAGATCCAAAACCATGGAAATGAATGTGCCTTTCCACGGTTTTTTAAATTTTTTTGAAACCTTCAGGTTTCATCGCAATATCGACAAACTTTCATCGCAAGTATTACAATACCGTCACTATAGCGATGCAGTTTCATGGAAAAATTACCGTTCAACTTGCAGATTTCGTTGATAGAGATTGGTTTTCCAATTTTTTACATGGAAGAAATTTCTGTTCAAATTCTAGAATTCGTCGATAAGAGACAAACGTTCGTCCAAACTGTTCCACAGTTTTGCATGGAAACAAAATTTTGCCTGGCAGTTTTTGGCCATATTTTTTTCGTTATAGGGACGACAATTTTGTCGATAGAGCAACAAAACATAGAAAACGAATAAAAAAATCAATTTCAAGGCCACCATATAGAAGACATGTGGCTACCAATTTTCGTCTCTATATCGATGACTTATAAATTTCATCATTATAGCGACGAAATAACTACCACGAAACATCGCGACCATTATTGTCACATCTGAGACGAAGAAACATGGAGATAGCAATGAAAAAACTGTCGCAAAGTTTCTCATATGTATTAGTGCCTTTGGTGCTCAATAGAAGGTAGTAGAAGGATATCCCCACCACCAACAGGATCGTTTCCTTGTGCATAACTCATGTGTAAGAGGAGACACATGTGAAAACTATGTTACAGTATTGTAACTTCAAAATATATTTGAGATGTATTGATTGTATTCCTCCATCAGGAGATGAGTTTGGTCATGTAAGAGCCATTGAAATAATCAATGTAAACCTCTGGATGTGAGTTGGGTCAATAGTACCCAAGTGTCATTATAATAAATATTATTTTTGGTGTCTTTCTAGACAAGTCAACCCTATTAGGTCCTAGGTCAAGTCAAGTGACAAATATAAATAGGGAGGCTCTCCCCTTCATTTGTACACACTCACTCAATCAAGTTTTAAAGAGAGAGAAGACCAAGTGTGCCATACAGAAGAGAGAAGCAGTTGTCTGTGTTTTATACTGCTCTGGTTGAGTTCTATACTGAGGAATTTTTGCGGGGTTTTATCCATTCAGATTTCCCCAAGGAAAATATTTGTTTTCTTTGTGTTACTGTGCTTGTTGTTCTTTTCGCTATCCTGCTAGTGAAAATAGTTTTAAGATATCATCTAAGGAATTAAGAAAAACTTAACATTGTGTAAGAGCTACCTTGAAAGGAGACACTACAGATCTAGGGTTTGTTAATCCAAAAAAATCCCTTGATATATCAACCATAAAATATGGCTCACTCAACTCACCCCAGAAGGGTGCATCTTTATGTGAAAACAAAACTGAAGTCCAAGAAGTTTCAATTTTGGACCAGATACTGCTGCTGAGAAGAACCGGGGCCTCAGATTTCCTAAGAGTCCATCATCAATATCATAAAGGAAATATATAGTATATCTTGCCCTGTAAAGGCCCATATATTCCATCACTCACCCCTACCAGTGATCCCAACTGAAAAATTAGGGTTTCTACATCAAACCCTAGGTCATCTCAAAGAAGGTGAGCGAGAAGTTGTATTCATCAAGTACTAATTCTACTAATTCCATTTGAAGTTCTCATTATATTAAAGGATGAAAAAGAGTACCAATTTAGATGAGAATATTGAGGGTGTTGAATGTTGGAATAATCAAAACCCATCCCAAGACTTAGGATAAAATAATTAATATTTTTGATTAAATTCCTAGGTCCTACACTAGCTAGTTTGCACCCAATTCCATTTTTGTAGTCAAACTTGCCCAAAATTCCTCATGGAGTGCTTTAGAAATATCTTGGATAATATTTTTACAACTATGCAATATTCCCATATTAGCAAGTGCACAGTTCTTCTTTTTCCAGAGTCTCCAACTTTTCTGCAATTTTTAAGGCAAACACTAAAGCTATTTTTAAGTTAGATTACCTTGTTTTTTGCACCAACTCACATCCCTTATTTTCCTCATATAAAAGCATCATAAATTATTCTTTCCATCACTTATGAGCTGTACCTACTCATTCAACAAATTTTTTAGCATCTTGACTGGTTTAGAAAGTGCTTTATGCACCTATGGGGGATTTTGACTAGTTTAGTAAGCCTACGTTTGTACTATTCGAATATCATCTTTGAGATTTAAAATCCTTGGATTATCTACATCATGAGAATCCTATATCTATTTAATGATGTCTGATGTAAATTAATATTAACAACGATTTTTGTTATTCAACATATTTAGTCTCCTTCTTGAGTATTTCTTGCATATTTTCAAGTAATTGTGTGAGTTCAAGTGATCTAATCTTGGTCTTAATTTCCACATGGTATTATATTTGTTTTATATCAATTTCTCTCCTCTTCCAATTTCTTCTTGCAGGTTCGACATCACTCACTGGGAGCGCATTCTATTCGTTCACGGGTGTAGTTGTTGAAAAATGGATCAATCTCAACAAATCATCTTGACTCCATTCAACTATTTCGAATGGAAGGAAAGGATGGAGAATCTGATGAGGAGTAAAGGCCTCTACAAAGTGACCATGGAAACTAAAGCTAATCCTAATGCAATAACAAAAATATTAAATGGAATAATAAGAGATATGAAGCATATGGTCTCTTATATCTCAACATTTCTAGAGACCTTCTATTTCATCTTGATGGGTTGATTTCACCAAATGAATTATGGGAGAAGCTTCAATGTTTATTTGGGAAGATAGATAAGATGAGGGGTCACCAACTGGACAATGATATGATTTCACTAAGTCCAAGCAGTTTTGAATCCTTGCAAGTATACTTCTCCAAATTCAAATCACTGGTTTTGTAGCTAAAACAATGTGGTATTGACAAAAGAATCTAATATTGGCCATCCTTTCGAAGCTTGGCCCTGATTACTTAGTATTTTTTTCACCCTTCCATGGCACCAAATTGACAGTTCGAAGCTAGAATATGCCTTCACTAGTAGATTTCATGGAATCTTTAACTCATGAGCAAGAAAAAATTGTCTTAATGGGCACCATCAAACCTTCCAAAGATCAAGATTTGGTTGTTGGAGATTCCAAGGTTAATTCCAAATATAAGAAGAAGAATAAGAATCCCCCAGATAAAAAAGGAGACAATCCTAAGTCTCAAGAGGATTCCTTAAACTCCAAGAAGAAGAACTTTCAGAAGAAGAAAGGTATAGGTGAACACAGAAAGTGTGCATATTGTGGTAAGGGATTTCATCCTGAGAGATCTTGCATGAAGAAGAAGATAGATATGATGACTCAAATCCTGGAGAAGAACAACATCTCCCTTCCTGATGGTGCAAATAATAAGGAAGGAGGATCTAGTTTTGAAGACAAGGAGAGAGTTCATGCCCTGGTTTCAAGCACTGTAATATATCCTTCCTTTATCATTGATTCTAGAGATTCTAGAAACATTGTTTCAACAAAGGATCATTCTCATATCTTGATGATTCGAAGGGTCCAAATATTTGTCTCGGAGATAACTTAGAAACTGAAAGTAAGGGTAAAGGTAGCATTGATTTTGACCATGGTTCCTTCAATAATCTCTTGTATGTCGCGGGTCTTGCTACTAATCTTCTGTCAGTATACCAGATGAACCACATTGGGTCTCCTAAGAAGGTTATTTTCTCTCCCAATGAAGCTGAAATCTCTGATATTGTGAATGGTAGATTCATTGCTAATGGTTTTGTGGATCATAGTTCAAAAATATATAGGTTCTTACACTTGATTCCTTTCTCTAACCCCTCTACTCTCCTCACCCATGCCAATGAAGCAAGTAAACTTTGGCATGAGAGGTTTGGTAATTTAAACTATAAATATTTTTCAGATTTGTGTGATAAATAAATGGTTTCATGATTTCCAAAGATAATTTTTTCCAGAGGAGTCAGTGAGGGTTGCATTCTAGGAAAACATCCAAAGCATAAGTATGAGAGAGTCATTCATGAGCGAACGTCAACACCTATTGAGCTCATCAATAGTGACATTGTTGGTCCCTTCCCTCATGTGTCCATGAGTCAATCCAAGTATGTATTAACCTTCATAGATTAATTTTCTAGGTACTGTTAGGTTTACTTCCTTAAACTCATGTCTGAAGTTTTTTTATCACTTCAAGGATTTTAAAGCCTTGGTTGAGAACCAGACTAGGAGGAAACTCAAGATCCTCATATATGATAATGGTGGTGAATATGTCAAGTCTAATTTCATTAAATATTGTGAAGATGTGGGTATCCATATGTAGCATTCTATTCCTTACACACCTCAGCAGAATGGTATTGCTAAGAGGAAGAATAAAAGCCTCAAGGAGATGGCTACTTGTATGATGGAGTATAAGACTTTGCCACCAAAATTTAGGGCTGAAGCTATAAAATATTAATCCTATATCCAGAATAGGGTGCCTCACAAGCAACTTTATCGAGTTACTCATTTTTAAGCTTGGACTGGACACAAGCGTGATGTGTCTCATTTCAGGATTTTGGCTCAAGAGCATGGGCTAGAATTCCATTAGATAAAAGGAGGGATTTGTAACCCCAATTTCAAGAGTGCCTATTTCTTGGGTATTCTGAATATTCAAAATTTTATAAGTTGATCAAAATTATCACTCAAAAATCCTTCATTGAAAGGAGTGTTCGGTTTGAAGAAGATCCTATGCTAGCAGTAGAAATTAGAGTCCTCTTCATCTCCTCCACCTTTGGTCATAGGTGAAGGAACTAATGAAATTTTTTATTCTGAATATTTATATTAATAATGATGAAAGTTAATGACAGATCCCAAAAACCCCACAATTCCAAAGTGGCAATCAAAGACCATCCAAGTAGCTGGGGAACTAGTTGGAAATCATAGTGATTCTAGGAGGACTAGATCTCAATTTGAGAGTTCCCTTTCTGTCAAGTACCCTTTCTTTGTTGATAAGTGTTTTCCAATTATTGAATCTGACCCATATATATATTAATAAGCATCTGAAGAACCAATATGGAAAACAACCATGAAGGAGGAATTTCCTTCGCTCCAAAAGAAGGACACATGGGAACTAGTCATTCTTCCCCTAGGGAGA
Organism: Pseudotsuga menziesii; assembly: GCA_001517045.1. Taxonomy (NCBI): domain Eukaryota; kingdom Viridiplantae; phylum Streptophyta; class Pinopsida; order Pinales; family Pinaceae; genus Pseudotsuga; species Pseudotsuga menziesii. The sequence goes on along the minus strand of LPNX010792433.1, from coordinate 310,558 downwards.
AAGCTAGTCAAGTTTAAGTGGGTTTTCAAAACTAAATTTTCTTCAGATGGTTCTCCTATGAAGTATAATTAAAGGTTATTTTCCAAGGGCTTCTCCCAATCCCAATGCATTTACTAAAACGAGACCTTTGCACTAGTTGCAAAGTTGGACTCCATAAGACTAGTTTTGGCCATTGCAGCTTCCAAGCAATGGGGGGTACATCACATGGATGTGAAGAGTGTGTTTATACCTGGTGATTTGAAAGAATAAATATATATGCAACATCCATAAGGTTTTGTGACTAATCCATCTCTTGTGTGAAGGTTTAAGAAATCACTGTATGGGATAAAACAAGCTCCTAGAGCTTGGTATGCCAAGTTTGATGGATTTTTGCTATCACTAAACTATTATAGATGGAAGTCTGATAAAAATGTATATTTAGAGTTGATTCATGGTTATTTAATCATTATTTTATTGTATGTGGATGATATTCTGATCACAGGAATTTCAAAGAAATAAATTTCCTTTATGAAGAGTGCGATGAACCATGCCTTCTCTATGATTGATTTGGGATTGTTAAGCCAATTTGGGGCTTGAAATTTCTCAATTAGATATTGGAATCCAGGTAAATCAGTCCAATTATGATTCATATCTGTTGAATAAGTTCATAATGGAGGATTGCAATCCAAGCAAGACTCTTTTCCTTTCAGGAGTTAATCTTGAAGAAACATAGTCAACTTCATTAGAAAACAACACCCTGTATAGGAAACTGGTTGGTTGTCTTCTTTATTTGACTCATAATCGACCTGTTATATCTTAAGAAGTGAGTGTGGCTTCCATACACATGGATAATCCTCATGAATCCATTGGAGGGAAACAAAGAGAATCCTAAATTTTTTACAAGGAACACAAACTCATGGGATTCACTATGTTGCACAATCTAGCCTAGAGTTAGTTGGTGTTACCGACTCTGATTGGACAGGTGATAATACTGATATAAAATGAAATTCTAGATATGTTTTTATGCTTGCATATGTACCAACCAACTATTCAAGTAAGAATCAAAGTGCAATTGCACTTTTGTTTATAGAGGCAGGATACAGAGGAGTTGTGAATGAAGTTACTCAATGTTTGTGGTTGCAGGGAATACTTGGAGAGTTTTGGATCAAGTCAGAGAGTTCTACAGTCATGTATTGTGAAAAATGGAGTACCATTCAAATCTTAATTGATCCAATACTGATGCATAGAACCAAACACATTGAGATCCATATGCACTACATCAGAGGACTCGTGCATGATGGGGTCATTGATATGCTCTATTGCACATCATCTTAACAGATTGCAGACATATTCACCAAGGTGTTTACTGAGAATACTTTAACCAATCTCAAATCACTGCTGGGGATAGTTGGTCATGTGGTGAATACTGATTAAAGAAAATACTTCTTAGAGTTTTGTTCATGTCCATGTTTAAGGGAGAGTTTTCCCCTTTGTGGTTTTGCCTCTTTCATTGGTTTGTATAGACAAGCAATATGTAAAGGGTGACTAAGCCTTGTTCCTAGGCCCTATATTTATGATATTTTTTATATTGTACATAAATTCAGGCTTAATATGGGTTTTTGGAATAATCAAAACCCATACCAAGACTTCGGATAAAATAATTAATCTTTTTTATTAATTTCCTAGGTCCTGCATTAGCTAGTTTGCACCCAATTCCATTTATGTGGTCAAACTTTCCCAAAATGCCTCATGGAGAAATTTAGAAATGTACTAGATAATATTCTAACAACTTTACAGTCTTGCTAGGTTGGCAAGTGCACATTTCTATTTTTACCAGAGTTTCCATCGTTTCTGCAATTTTTAAGGAAAAGCTAAACCTAGTTTTAAGGTAGACTTCCTTGTTTTTGCACTAACTCGCCTCCTTTATTTTCCTCATTTAAAAGAATGATAAATTCCAATTTCCATAAATTATGATCTGTACCTACTCATTCATCAAATTCATGAGCATCTTGATTGGTTTGGAAAGTGCTTTATGCACCTATGGGGGGTTTTAACTAGTTTAGTAAGCCTCCTTTTGTACTGATTCGAATAACATATTTGAGATTTTGAATCCTTGGGGTGTATACATCATGAGAATCCTATATATATTTAACTATGGCTGATGTAAATTAATACTAACAACATTTTGTGTTATGCAACATATTCAGTCTCCTTCTCGAGTGTTTCTTGCATATTTTCAAGTAATTTTGTGAGTTCAATTGATCTAAGCTTGGGATTAATTTCCACACTAAAAAATTTAGAGCATGGAAGAATAATATCATGCTCATCCTAGAAGAAAATGATCTAGAAGGATTTATAAAGGAGGAAGTGGCAGAACCAGAAGAAGTTGAAGTTAAGTCCAAATACAAGAAGGATATGATCAAGGCTAAGAGAATCATAGCCAATTCCTGTTAAATTTTCATATGCTAATCTAGATCATTAGTATTTCATTTCGAATTCATAACAAAAGCATATAAACAGGATCACTGAAAGATAGACAAGCACAACCATACAAAAGGAACACAAAGATTTATCCTGGGAAAACCCTAAAGGGAAAAACCTAGCAAAAGCTTCCTCAATATAGATGCCCCAAAAAGATAAAAGGTAAAACCAACAAGGATATCAAAGCCTGATCCTCCTCCTTCTCCAGCTACTCTTCTCTTCTCCACTAATGCGCTACACAAGTGAGAGTGTGTGCTCAAATGAGGAGAGCTACACCTCTATTTATATTCATCCGTTCACTTCAATTAACGCATCCGACATGTAGGCTCGAGTTAATCATGTAGGCTCGAGTTACACATGTAGGCTCAAGTAACCACACTGGGTTGCTAATGACCCACCTTTACAATTAGAGGGGACAACCTCATGACTCTTATTAGTTCTTCCGATTAGAAGCATCAGGGTACAAGATAATACAAGTGGTTCTCCCGGTAGGACCATTGGGGACCACAAAAGATACATATAGAATATTCTTCGAAGTTACAATATTTCAACACTCCCCCTTAATGAGAAGGGTATTCTACAGCAACATCAACAAAAACAATAGTAGGAGAGAGATAGAGGACATCATCAACATCATCATGGTAATACATCTATAAATCATTGGAAGCTTTTCAACATTATGTAGTCTTCATCTTCAATCTTTAGTCTTCATCATCATTAATACTTTGACTGCTTCGATCAACAACATCTTCAGCACTTTGACCTTTCTATCAGCAACATCATCTTCAACACTTTGACCTTTCGATGAGCAACATCATCTTCAGCATTTTGACCTTTCAATCAGCAACATCGTCTTCAATGCTTTGACCTTTCGATCAACAACATCATCTTCAGCACTTTCGATCAACAACAATATCATCATCATACTCTGATATTTTGATCAGAAACATCATCATGAAAATATCATCATCACCAAAACATCATTATCATCAAAACATCAACATCATCAAAACATCAACATGATCCTTCCTTTCGGAATTATGGGATCAACATGTCTGTGGTACTCAGGCGATCCTTCCTATCGAAATTACGGGATTTAGGTCTTTAAGGAGTTACTAATGATCCTTCCTTTCAGAATTATGGGATCAACACATCTGTGTAGCTCAGATGATCCTTCCTTTCGGAATTACAGGATCAAGTATTTACGGAGCTACTAACGAGCCTTCCTTTCGGAATTACGGGATTTAGTTCTTTACGGAGTTGCTAACGATCCTTCCTTTTGGAATTATGGGATAAACATATTTTTGGAACTCAGACAATCCTTCCTGTTGGAATTACGGGATAAACACATTTGTGGAACTCAGACAATCCTTCCTATTGGAATTATGGGATCAAGTCTTTACAGAGCTACCAACAATCCTTCCTTTCAGAATTACGAGATTTAGGTCTTTACGGAGTTACTAACAATCCTTCCTTTCAGAATTACGGGATCAACACATCTGTGGAACTCAAACAATCCTTCCTATTGGAATTGTGGGATCAACACACGTTCTCGAGTATCGAAGTCACTGGATCCATTCTGAACCGAAGTTTAAGGATGATACAATCCTACCACCTTCTCAATGACCAAATTTCACTGGATCCGTTCTGAACCGAAGTCCAAGGATGATACAATCCTACCACCTTCTCGATGACCGAAGTTCACCGGATCCGTTCTGAACCGAAGTTCAAGGATGATACAATCCTACCACCTTCTCGATGACCGAAGTTCACCGGATCCGTTCTGAACCGAAGTTCAAGGATGATACAATCCTACCACATTCACAGGGACCAAGATTTTTGGATACATTTTGAACCGAGGTTCAGGGATGATGCAATCCTACCAATTTCACGGGGGCCAAGACCTCCGGATACATTTTGAACCAAGGTTCAGGGATGATGCAATCCACCACTTTCATGGGGGCCGAGACCTCCGGATACATTTTGAAACAAGGTTCAGGGATGATGCAATCCACCACTTTCACGGGGGCCAAGACCTCCGGATACATTTTGAACCGAAGTTCAGGGATGATGCAATCCACCACTTTCACGAGGGCCGAGACCTCTAGAAACATTTTGAACCGAGGTTCAGGGATGATGCAATCCACCACTTTCATGGGGGCTGTGACCTCCGGATACATTTTGAACCGAAGTTCAGGGATGATGCAATCCCACCACATTCACAGGGGCTGAGACCTCCGGATACATTTTGAACCGAAGTTCAGTGATGATGCAATCCTACCACTTTCATGGGGGCCAAGACCTCTGGATACATCCGGATACATTTTGAACCGAGGTTCAGGGATGATGCAATCCACCACTTTCACGGGGGCCGAGACCTCTAGATACATTTTGAACCGAGGTTCAGGGATGATGCAATCCACCACTTTCATGGGGCTCGAGACCTCCGGATACATTTTGAACCGAAGTTCAGGGATGATGCAATCCCACTACATTCTCGAGGACCGAAGTCACCGGATCCATTTTGGACAGATGTCCCAGGATGATACAATCCCTCTTCATTCTTGAGGACCGAGGTCTCTGGGTCACTTTAGGGAAATTTCCCAGGGATGATACAATCCCACTGCAACATCACTACTCCCCCTTTCGAGGAAGGTCTTTCTGAACAACACCAAGCTTGTCTCAAAAGTGTTCGAACTTTACTCAAGACAAAGGCTTCATCAGCACATCATCATCTAAACCATCATCATCTACATCTTCAGTATGTGAATACTAAACTATCACCATCTATATCTCTAGTATGTGAATACTAAAAGCATCATCATCTATATCTTCAGTATAGAAATACTGAAAACATCATCATCTCTATATTCAGTATAGAAATACAGAATCACCATCATCTGCATCTACAGTATGTAAATACTGAAACATCATCTATATCTTCAGTATAGAAATACAGAATCACCATCATCTGCATCTACAGTATGTAAATACTGAAACATCATCTATATCTTCAGTATGGGAATACTGAAACATCATCATCTGCATCTTATCTCGTACACAACTCTCGTTATCACATAGTATCACGGTAGTGTCCAACTCTAGGTTGAATAATCCTGACATCAACTTTCAAATCCATATGGCTTCACAACTAGTAGATCAAGCTGCTATATATTCTGCTTCGACTGTGCTTAGAGCAACACTAGACTGCTTTCTGCTAAACCATGAAATCACAGGAAACCCCAAACAAAAGCATCTACCTAATGTGCTTTTCCTGTCTGAGATACTTCCAGCCCAATCTGCATCTGTATGGCCATACAATCTGTATTCACGGCTACCATCATAGTATAGACCAAGGTCTATAGTTCCTTTCAGATATCTCATCACATGTTTTGCAGCTACTAGGTGAACCCGTCTTGGTTGAACAAGATATTGACTTAAGGTGTTCACAGCAAAACAAATGTCTGGTCTGGTATTTGTTAAGTACATCAATGACCCATTGATCTATATGTAATGAGTCACATCCACTAATTCTGATGGGTCATCAGCTAACAGCTTCAGGTTGGAGTCCATGGGTGTGGCCATGGCTTTGCATTCCAACATATTGAATCTCTTCAATATCTCTACTGCATACTTTCTCTGGTTGAGAAAGATTCCTTCTGAACTTTGTCATACTTACAGACCTATGAAATAGTGCATTAACCCAAGGTATTTCATCTCAAATTCTTCTACTAGTTTCTTCTTGCTTTCCATGATCTGTTTCGCATTCCCTGTCAAGAATAAGTCATCCACATATAATAACTGGATGATAGGTTCATCTTCTACAACCTTGAGATAAAGGTTAGGATCAGCTTTACTCTTGGTAAATCCCATAATTGACAGGAAACTGTCTATCCTTCCATACCAAGCTCTTGGAGATTGCTTCATGCCATAGAGGGCCTTATTCAACTTACATACATGAGTCCATCTGTCTTCAACTTCAAATCCTTTAGATGTAAAACTCTTCCCCAATCATACCATTAAGGAATAATTCTCTTTACTTCATCATGGAAGCAACTACCATTTGAAGGAAGTGTACCTTGCTTCCTGGAGTAAGTGTCTCTTCATAATTAATTCCCTCTTTCTTATAGAAACCTCTAGCCACAAGTTTTTCCTTACTTCTATTAGCGACATATTTTATCTTGCAAATCCATTTGTAAGATACCACATTATTGCTTTCTGGTTTGAGTACTATATCCCAAACATCATTCTAGTATTCTTTCATCATAACATCTTCCATGAGTTCGTCTTGTCAGATCATCAACATATCCTAGTCTTCTGCATTCAACTTTGAAGGCTAGAACCCACTTTACTCTTGGTAAAGTCTCGATCCATCAGGAAGCTGTACATCATTTCGTACCGTGTCGAACTCAGATATCTGAAGTGGAGTATTATATTTCTTCTTCATTCTGTACAGGTGGTTCTATGCTTGATATATACCGGTCAATAGAGTATGCCATGTCATAGTCTATTCTTTCTGAGGCAAATCATGAACCTTTCTTTGTACACTTGTTCTTGTAGATCCATATGGAGGATACTACATACTTTCCTTTATTTCTCAAAATCATATCGTATACATCATTCCCCATGATCAACTGTTATTATTTGATCATAGCTTCTTTCATAGCATTTTTTTTCATCTTGAGTTATCTCTCATACCCATGGTGGTATTCATCCTTTGAGGTGGATCTACCGCTCTCTGAAGCTCTTTCTTTCGTCATGGTGTCTCTGACCCTGGGAGATTCAGATTCATGTTTATTGAATTGTCATCACTTGTTCTTCAGAACAAGTCTCATCCTTATTTTCTTGTAGGAGGTTGTACAAGACCTTTCCTACAATTCAAATGCACCAGCTGCATGGTTAGAACTATTTTATAAAACATATGCATAACGACAAATTCTTATGCATCATGCAACTGTTGAGCCAATACAACATTCATCCATATCTCACAGAAACTTTCTAGATGCCTTCCATATCTATCATGACATTATTGAGATTGTGCACTAATCCAATATGTCAGCAAGGAGGCTTCATTCTAGATAAGTAGCAATGGAGAATTGTATAGCACCATGACCTACTTACCCATCACATGCATATTAGTAGTATACAGTCATTAATGCAAACAATCTATCATGCATAACACATCAACTGAATATAATCAAATGTATAACAAAACAATATCATGAAATGACAATTGAATACTTATCTTTTATTTGTTTCATGGGTAGACTCCATCTTGATCATTCTGCTTTAACATCTTCTTCATTCATGAAATCATCATTTCTTATCCAAATGATAAGATGAAAAAAAAAGGTTCTTCAAGAATCGAGTTCTTCATATTCCTCATCGCATGAGGGATCTTCTTTGAATGGTGGGAGCTTGATCTTCAATTGCTCCCATCTTCTTCTTCTCTTCTTATGAGTTGAGATGAAAGTAATCACTTCCTTCTGGCATACATTCTTCACATGAATGAATCCCATGATCCTGGGATGCCATTCAAGGTGGCTATCACCACTTCTGCATTCTTCACTTCTTCTTTTACCTCTTCAATTTGTTTCATAAGGTTATCTTCCGATGTATGTTATTTCCTTCAAATATCTTGGTCAAGGAATCAAACATATCTTTCGGTGTCTTTAGGGAAGACACTTGTGGTACAATTTGATCCGTGACTGAATCAACAATGATCTTCTTGGCCTTGACCAAGTTCTTCTGGTGTAAGGCTTTGAGCCGCATCTCCCACTGGAACCTCTCTACTCATGTAGGTGTCCAATTCATTTTCTTCAGAAAGATCAAATACTTCCATGCTTGGAAGTTGTCAACTTCATCAAGCTTATCATCAAGCTGATGTGATAGATCACTTTGAAATGAAAACCTCAAATGCAAATAGCAAAAGATTAGATCTTACCGATTTGAGGTGTATGTCCTGCTCCCGGGGCTGGCTAATCTAGGGTTTGTCAGAGAAACCCTAATTTTCAAAACTTTGAATATTTCAGATATGATTGGATAGAAGTATATATCTCTTCAAATGGAGCTATCCAATGTACTCCTTTTCTGAAAACAGTAGAGGGAAGCTCCCGGAACAGTAAGCCCTAGTTTTCCAATTTCTTCTGCAGAAATTCCTGTCACTGTTTCTGTGATATCTCTGAAAATACTAATCCTCTATGTCTAAAATTTTTCACTGAGTTAAAATTGCATGTACCTGATCCAATACCATAGTTTTAATCATAATTTGTTTCCCCAATTGGGATTTATGATCCTTTTCCCAAGGTGACCTGTTACAGGACTGTTCAGAACAGCGAAGTTGTACGGCCTGCCACATGTCACTGTTTCATCTTCTGGTTCTGAAACTCGGGACACAGAAATTAAAGTCTATGATATTTCTGTAAAATCTTTAGGAATCCCATTTGGACCTCTGTATCCCAATATACAGCAATTCTCCCGAGGTGTACTGTTTAGGGATGAATTATGGAAGAGGCTGGAACCCTAACTTGGAGGGATCATATCTCCCATAATATAGCGAATTGGAGGCTGAATTTTGGACACATTGTATATCAGGATTGTATCTTCGGGATATACAATTTTCAGCACCTTAGACTTCTCCAATATTAGGATATAGAGAATGTACCAAAACGTAGCAGTTTTAGTATTTAGGGTTTTTCTAGCTCGGGGTCAAACTAGGGTTTGACTTTCCCGGAGTTTCACCCAACCAAATTTCTTGATTCAGGTCTCTAAACTTCGATTTTGATGAGGAGAAAAATCCTATGCTGGGCTCACTCAAAAATTCCTCTTTTGTAGAAAGCCCTAATTATCCGCACCAAAACTGAAAATGCTTGGAATCGAATTCTGCTTCGACAGAAAGATGCGCCCTTCAATGGAGAGATAGTCTAGCCTTGTTTTGCTGATAGATTGTGGATAGAGACCCAAAAATTAAGAAGCCCTATATTCTGTAGCTGCACAATGTCTTCTTTCAGGGTGGCTCTGATTCCATGTTAAATTTTCATATGCTAAGCTAGATCATTAGTATTTCATTTTGAATGCATAACAAAAGCATATAAACAGGATCACTGAAAGATAGACAAGCACAACCATACAAAAGGAACACAAAGATTTATCCTGGGAAACCCTAAAGGGAAAAAGCCAGCAAAAGCTTCCTCAATATAGATTCCCCAAAAAGATAAAAGTTAAAACCAACAAGGAGATCAAAGCCTGATCCTCCTCCTTCTCCAACTGCTCTTCTCTTCTCCACTAATGCGCTACACAAGTGAGAGTGTGTGCTCAAATGAGGAGAGTTACACCTCTATTTATATTCATCCGTTCACTTCAATTAACTCATCCGACATGTAGGCTCAAGTTAATCATGTAGGCTCGAGTTACACATGTAGGCTCAAGTAACCACACTGGGGTGCTAATGACCCACCTTTACAATTAGAGGGGACAACCTCATGACTCTTATTAGTTCTTCTGATTAGAAGCATCGGGGTACAAGATAATACAAGTGGTTCTCCCAGTAAGACCATCAGGCACCACAAAATATACATATAGAATATTCTTCGAAGTTACAATATTTCAACAATTCCATCAAAGATAACTTGATTCCTCAAGTGTCCTCAGGGAGGACACCAAAATAAATTTTTGATACTCTATCCAGATTAATTGAAGGAATAAACATCAAAAGAAATATTACCTTGAGGAATCACCTCAAAAGTGTAAAGGCTCAAAAGTAAGAAACCATGCAATCACATCTCACAAGAGTATCTCAAATCAAGGAGTGGTTGGAAGCTATTGGTGATATGGTTGAAGAAGAAAAAATTGTAATGACCACCTTGAATGGTCTTCCAAGAGATTGGGAATCCTTTATCCAAGGAATATGTTCAAGAAGAAAACTAACCAAGTTCTGACAGTTATGGGAAGAATGTGTTCAAGAATAAGAAAGAATAATGGCCATAGAAAAGAAGCTCAGTGAAAATGAGGATCAAGATTTTGGTAGTACATACCAAAGGCAGGAACAACAGAAAGAGTTATGACCATACTCCTAGAAAGACTCAAGGTTTTAAGAAGTCCAAGAAATACTTCTCAAATTATGAATTCTTCACTTTCCATAAGATGGGACACATTGCTATTAATTGTCCCATGAAGGTAGAATGAGTTAAGAAGAAGAAAAGATTTCAGGCCCGTGCTGTTGAAGACAGTGATCAAGAAGATGAGGAATTATCTAAGGAAAATGAAGATTCCTATGAAGAATATGTCTTGATCTTTGCACTCATGGGTTTAGTCTCACCAAGGAATAATACCTGGCTAGTAGATAGTGGTCCTCCAACCACATGATAGGTTACAAGGACTCACTCTCATGTTTGGTACAAAAGGAGTCCCCACACAAAGTAATGCTTGGAGATGATTACCAATATCCCATAAAAGGAATTGGAGAAGCCTCCTATAAGCTGGACTCTGGAAAGTCCATGAAAATGAAGGATGTCGTGTACATCCCAGGACTAAAGAAGAACCTTCTTTCTATCTCATCCTTAGATAAGAAAGGGTTCAGACTTGATTTTGTGGATGGAGAAGTTCTCATGTAGACAAAAGGAAAAACTATATATGATGAATTGATGATTGGAGTTGAAGAAGGAGGACTCTACATATTAAAGGGACATGTATATTCAACATTGATGACTAGTACCATAATCCCATGTGATCTATGGCACATAAGGATTGTTCATATACATTACAAAGCATTTCCAATTGTGAGCAAGGTTGTGACAAGTTTACCGAAGATTCAGATAGATCACAAAGGAGTGTGCAAAGTATGTGCACAAGGAAATAATACTAAGAACCCTTATCCAAACAATGACAACAAATCAAAAGGGATATTAGATATGATTCATTTAGATATATGTGGTCCAATTCAACCTACTTCATTAAGCGGGTATGTTTACTATGCTTTCTTTATTGATGACTACTTTGACAAAAATTGGATCTATTTCCTGAAGAATAAGGATGAAGTTTTTGAAAGATTCAAAGAGTTTAAGGCCCTTGTAGAAAACCTCTCTGAAAATAGGATCAAGATCTTAAGATCAGATAATGGAGGAGAATTCACATCAAGTGGATTCAATGACTATTGCAAGGAAGCTAGGATTAAGAGGGAGCTAACTATTCCCTATAATCCATGACAAAATGGTGTAGCAAAAAGAAAGAATAGATATATCATGGAAGCTGTAAAAGACATGATCCATGATCAATATTTACCTATGTAACTATGGGAAGAAGAAAACAAAACAACAGTATATGTTCAGAACATAATTTCCCATAGTACCCTTGGAAGAAAGACTCCAGAAGACATGTTTACCGGAGAAAAGCCTGAAGTCAGTCACCTAAATATATTTGGTTGTTTGGTATACATACACATTCTCAAGGAGAAAAGACTAAAGCTAGATCCTTTAGGAAAGAAAGGATTTTTTGTAGGATATAGTGAGCAATCAAAAGCTTATTGAATCTATATCCCAGGACATCGTCAAATTGAATTAAGAAGAGATGTCACCTTTGGCGAAGATAAAAATTTCAGAAAATCAAAGAAAGATAGGAATATGAAGGGGAGCACGAAACTCCCAGAGCTGTAGAAGGTCCTAATCCAGTTAGGAACAAATAAGAAGAAAAGATGTCTGAGGATCATGACATGACAGAACCTCAGAGACCTGAAGAATTTCCCAGTGAAATGATCTCACGTAAGGAATACATGTCTAGGCTTGTGAAGTAATCGAAGAAGAAAAAAGATATGGTGTCCCAAAAGTAACCATCAGAGAAAGAAACAAGCCAAAGACATACCCTAGTTATGTAGCTTTGATGTGTGATATTGTTGATAAAGAGACAACATGTTTTGAAGAAGCACCAAAGTAGAAGGAGTGGGTTGATGCAATGGTTGAGGAATACCAATCCATTATAAAGAATTATGTATGGGAAATAGTACCAAGACCAACGGAGAAGTCAGTGGTATCCTTGAAATGGATCTTCAAGAAAAAGAACTCAGCAGGCGTTAGTATAGAGAAGTACAAGGAAAGATTTGTAGCTCGTGAATTCTCCCAGAAGGAAGGGATCAACTATGAGGAGACCTTTGCACAAATAGCTAGGTACACCTCAATCAGAACCATTCCATCATTTACATCCAATATGAATTGGCAATTACATCAAATGGATGTAAAAACAACCTTTCTAAATGTATTAATAGAAGAAGAAGTATATATTGAACAACCGCAAGGTTTTGAAACTGACGATCAGGAAATTACTCATGTATGTAAACTCAATACAACATTGTATGGGTTACAGCAAGCACCCAAAGCATGGTATAGAAGAATCAATGGATTCCTGATGAGTTTGGGATTTACCAAGAGTAAAGCATATTCCAACCTCTACTATAAAGTTGAGGGTGGACTTATGATATTACTATTGTATGTAGATAATCTATTATTAATAGGCGAAGATAATCCCATCAACAAGTGTAAGAAGAATCTCACTACATAATTGAGATGAAAGGCCTTGGAATGTTGCACTATTTTCTAGGTATTGAAGTATGGCAGTATCCAGACGAGATTTTCCTAAACCAAGAAAATATGCAATAGAAATCTAAAGAGATTTGGGATGATAGATTGCAAGGTTATGACTACTCCGATGACAACAAATTTGAAACTATGGAATGATGATACTTCAGAAGTAGTAGATGCCACCTTATACAAACAAATTATTGGTTCTCTGATGTAATTACCCAATACCAGACCATATATATGTGTTTTTGTAAACACTGTGAGTCAATATATGGTAAATCCCAAACATATTCACCTAGTAGGAGAAAAACATGTGATGAGGTATCTAAAGGGGACTTTAGACTATGGTCTCGGATATGCATAAAATGGTGCAATTAGATTACATGGATTTACAAGTTCAGACTAGGCAGAAAGTGTTGAAGATTGGAATATCACTTCAGGATGTTGTTTTAGTTTGGGATCGGGCATGATCTCATGGTTCAGCAGAAAGAAGTCCAGTATTGCACTTAGCATGACAGAGGCTGAATACAATGCAACATGTTCATCCTGTAGTGAAGTAGTATGGATTCACAAGATGTTGACAAGATTATTTGATGCATATATGGATGCTACCGATATCCTTTGTGATAATCAAAGTTTTATTAAGTTGACAGAAAACCCAGTGTTTCATGAAAAGTCGAAACATATCAAAATTAGATATTATTACATTCGGGATATGGTACAGAAGGGAGTTGTAAATATAAAATATCTTCCTACAGAGGAACAAGTGGCAGATGTGTTGACTAAGCCTTTGTCGAGCATGTAATTTTTGAATACTTTAGAGACAAGATTGGTGTAGTCTGAAAGGACCTCCCTCGAAAGAGGGAGTGAAGGAAGATGGTAGAAGGATACAGTGGTGGTAGCTCAACCTAGAGTAGGGTAATTATAGATAGGCTTGTTGGCCTAAAAGGGTTAGTAAGTCAGAAGACATATGTTGATCCTAGGGGGGATTAGTATGTATGGATAGGACTATTTATCTCAAGAGGATTAGTAAGCCTGAACAAGGATTAGTGGTCCCTAGGAATATCCATTTGTCTGACTAGGCTTGTTGACTCAAAAGGGTTAGTAAGTTAGACAAAATGCCCAAATGGATGTACTAGAGAACTCACCAAGATACTGCTCCAAGATAGTTAGAGGAAAAGATGTATTTTCAGTATTCCTATACTAATGTAGCAAGTTCAGTATTTTCATATTGATGTTGTTGAGATGATTGTTGAGATAGTTTCAGTATTCCTATACTGATGTAGAAGGTTCAATATTTTCATACCGATGTTGTTAAGATGATTGTTGAGATAGTTTCGATATTCCTATACTGATATGGCAAGTTCAGTATTTACATAATGGTGATTCTTAAAATGATTGATGAGATAGTTTCAGTATTTCTATACTGATGATGATGATGATGATGATGATGTTTCAAATTTTTTATGTTGATAATGATGATGATGTTTCAAATTTTTTATGTTGATAATGATGATGATGATGTTATTTCAACATTTTTTATGTTGATAATGATGATGTTCCAACATCTCTATGCTAGTGATGTAGATGATGATCTAGCATCTATTCATGATATTGTTTTAGCACTAACATGATAATGATGTTGTTGTTGTTGTTTCAGTATTTACATATTGATGTTGTTGATTATATTTCAGTTTTTACACATTGATGTTGCAGATGATGTCCTAGTATTTACATACTAATGTTGGAGATGATGTTTCAGTATTCACATACTAATGTTGTAGAAGATGTTCCAGTATTCGCATAGTGATTTGGCAGAAGATGATTCAGCATTCACATACTGATGTTGCAGAAGATGATCCAATATATGCAGAAGATGATCCAATATATGTAGAAGATGATTCAATATCCACATACTGATGTTATAGAAGATGATTCAGTATCCACATACTGATGTGACAGAAGATAATCCAGCACACATAGAAGATGATTTTGTATTTACATACTGAGGTTAGAGAATATGATCCATCTAATATCGATGATGAAGATGTATGATGGTGTTCCAAAACTTCCTATGACATATAGAGACTCACTAGACAGATGTACAGTTGTGGTAGTAGTTTCTACCTTGGTTGAATTCCTTCCTAGTTAAGAGGGAGCGTTAAAGTATTGTAACTTCGGAAGATATTCCATATGTATTGATTGTATTCATCCATTAGGTGATGAGTTTGGTCATGTAAGATTCATTGAAATAATCAATGTAAACCTCTGGATGTAAGTCAGGTCAATAGTACCCAAGTGTCATTATAATAAATATTATTTTTGGTGTCTTGCTAGACAAGTCAGCCTCATTAGGTCCTAGGTCAAGTCAAGTGGAAAATATAAATAGGGAGTTGCTCCCCTTCATTTGCAAGAGAGAGAAGAAAAAGTGCGCCAGAAAGAAGAGAGAGGCGGTTTTTTGGGTTTTACACTGCTCTGGTTGAGTTCTACACTGAGGAAGTTTTGCGTGGTTTTCTCCCTTGTGGTTTCCCCAAGGAAAATCTTTGTGTTCTTTGTGTTATTGTGCTTTTTTTTCTTCCAGCGATCCTCCTAGTAAAAAAAAATTTAAGATATCATCTAAGCAATTAAGAAAACTTAACACACTAATTATACCAAGTATTTCTTTTCTCTCCTGGACAAACACCTAATTGTTTTGTTTCATAGTCTTGGATAAGTTTACTCACAACATCATATTCTGAGATTCTAAAACCTAAGCTTGTTAGTGCACCCTATAAAATAAAATCGTTTTAATCAATTTTAATTTAAGCAATAATTTTAGAAGTTGTGATTACTCAAGGGATATGGATGTGCAACTAGTGATGTTACGATCCAGCAATAAAAGTAAATATGCATACTAAAAATAATGCTAAGTGCAACTTTGTTTTCAAATTAAAAATGACATGCCACTAAATGTAATGCACAAGAATTCATTTTCCTTTTCAAATGCCAATGCAATCCTTCCTTTATGAAAGACAAGACACTAATATCTTCTAAGCAACCCAAATGCAAGTACCAATTTCAATGTATATGAAACATGCAAGTAAACATGCAACTATGAAATTATTTTTGTATTTTCAATATAAATGAATGAAAATGCAATAAAAGTCATTAAAATTCTCAGTCTTTGCAGCAAGCAGCAAACACAAGTCAAGCAAGGCACCGAGACCAAAAGACTAATGCACTAATGGAAAAACAAAAAAGGAGATAATTTGACAAGAAGTGCTTTCAAAGAAAAATTAATAAAAAAGAGGTCTCTAGTCACAACAGGAGCAATCAAGAGACAACATAAATACCTAGGAAGACTCGACCACATTCACAACCCACCCAACAATTTAACACGTCAAGACCTCAACTAAAAAGGGAGGTGTACGCTACTGTTCAAGGAATAGTAGCGTATGTATGTGGCTAGGTAGAGTAAAACCCGTGTATATACACAATTGTGTGTTCTATGACCCACGTATACAAAGAGGAAGGAGGTAAAAAGAAATCCAAGAGCCAAACCACTTTAAGGGATTGTCAATGAATGGACATACTACTAAATGCGACACATAAATGTAGAAAAACATAGAGCAAATCGAGCGAAAAATGCACCCAACCCCTAATAAAAAGGAAAGCTCCCCAACGGAGTCGCCAATTATGTTATGAATAAAAATTTCCTATGGCTTGGGGTGGACCACAATAGACAATATGACACCAAAAATCAATCCATTCTCCAACATGCTAAATACATAAAAGAAACTATCATTAAGGGATAAGAACCATACCTCAACCAATGTTCGAAGAAGACCATCGTTGGGCTCTCGATCAAAACTTGTCCCTACACTTCGTCATCAACAACAAAGATATATGCAAGCATGATATATAATGTGTTAGTATGTAATCTAGCATATTTAATTTAAACATGTACATAAAGCAGTTACATCCATGGATACAAATATTCATAATTGCACATGAAATTGGACAAGAAATGGATGTTTCTATTAACGTAAACAAAAATACAAAATGGCAACCATTGTCGGCACCTCATCGGAACTGAGAAACCGAGTCCCTCCACCTAGACCTCCGCCATTTCAATCCTAAAATGGCAAGCTCACATAGACAATGGAAAGCTTGGGAAAAGAGCACTAATGGATTCTTCAAATGACAAAGGGATGTAGACTCAAGGATAAAAGAATGGAGAAAAATTCCGCTATAATCTCCAAGTTTCTCCTCCTCCAATTCTTCATAATATCAAAATATATAGCCCCTCAAAAGGAAGTGAAGGGTCGAATCAGAGAGTTTCATGGCATATGGTAGGCCAAAGATCAAGTCATTCGTTACTTGGTGGAGAAAACTTCAAATATTTGTTTTTTTTTTTTAGCATAAAACCCGATGTACGTGGGTGATAGTGGTGGAAGCTGCGTATACAGGACTTGTAGACTTGTGATCCACATGTATATTCAAAAGTGTTTTTTACAGGGTTAAACTGGAGCGTGAGGGCTATAGTGAGTAAATGGTTATAGTGAGTCTCCATCTAGGATTTTTAGGTGTAAATATGCCATAAGGTTTTTAACACAAAAAATCCAAACTCGTATTTATCTTAATGGATTTAAGTTGGTGGGAATCTAATCCTTTGAGTTAATAATTTCCCATATTGTATTATTATTATTTTTTATCTTTTTCTTGAGAAAAGAAATGATGAGTCATAGGGAAGACCAAGAAAGCACTTCGAATATGAAACCAAGGGTCACTTTTCATGTATATATATATATACATTAGTTAATGAAAAATAAGAGTGGCTATCTTTCTGTTTTGTGTTGTTTGGTGTGGTTGATCTCTCTGCCTTATACTCTACCCTATGTTTCACCATCGAAAACTCTAATTTCTGGCATATCAATTTTCTGCATATCATGTTAATTACCTACCATATTTTCCTGTGCGCTTCTCTTGACATGCACTATTCAGTTCTCTGCGTCCTAAAAAAAATCCCAACTTTAGTGCGCATAAATAGTCTCCAACATTTTCATGGAAGAAACCCGTTTCTTCTTTGTATAGTACCATTCTGCCGGATCTGCAAGTCTTCCATTTGTAAATTTCGTGTGTTCTTCCCCCAAATTGAAGTGGGTTTCTCCATTTGCAAGGTCAAACACTATCTATGGTGAAACCTAATTTCTGTCATACCGTAACAATTCCTCTTCTTCTCAGACCTGCCAAATTTTTCTCTGAAGTTTCTCTCTCCCTCTTGGAGACATGAGAATTGAGCAACTCACCTCCACGACCTACAATGGTTGCTCTCTCCTCACCTAGCACGGGGACACCTGATTCAGGCTCTCTACATTACCTAGCATAAGCATTCTCATGGAATGTGTATGAAGGTTTTTGATGTGTGAAGACTCGAGAACCGTGTGAGGTCATTGAATGCTAGAATGAAGCTACATGTCAGTGCGTCATTGCCGGGAATCATTTACCATTCTTCTGCTACAAATATTTGTTGAGATTTGAGTCTTCTGGAAGATTCCTTCTCTGCGTGAAGTCTGGCTGTCACGGTCTTTGCAACCATTAAAGAATTGCAACGTATGGTACCTCGGGACTTTGAGATCGAGATGTTATAATTTGGCTTCCAAAGAGTTTGAATACTGATACAATTGAAGTTGCGTTGTGCGTTGTGCATTTGAGGAACTCTAATTCTTATTCTGGGTGAAGCATGAAGTAACCAACATTATGGGACCTCTCTTCACACCATATCGAATTTCACACCATATCGAATAGCCTGAGCTTAAAAAACATGTACGTTCAGTCCATCCTATGGATTAATAACGAAGTAAATGGAAATAAATGGTTGATTTTGCTGTTGTTCAGTTGGATGGATCCAACCTACATGTTTGTTAAGGATGGCCCATGGAATAACCTGTAATGTAGAGATGCCTCTTTTAATGGTGAAGATGACTCGGATCATGTTGCTGCAACGTGAAGACTGTCATGGCAATAATCCTCCACATGGAGAAATATTGAAAGTAATATTGAAAGTAGTTGAAGACCTCCTCTTGAAGCTGGATTGAAGTGTTAAAAAAGCCACTCTTGTTCTTTGAAGGATAGCTTGTTTGCATCCTCTCTGGGTATGAAGCACTCCTCGAAGGCATTCTGAAGATGTATTAAATACTATTGTTGAAAAGCTACGACGGAGCTGGGTATTGTGGAACCCTAATGGAGTGATTAATATCTGGAGCTACCTGTGCGTGGAGCAATTGAGATATAGAGCCATGTGCATGAGAAGCATTCCCACTCATTTCCCATTCACCACATGTTGATGCTATTAAAGACTGCAGATATTATTATAATCTCACGTAGTCTCATTACGTATGGCACAACAACCTCGAAGTTGAATTCTCCATTGAAGCCGCAACCTGGCGAAGACTCTCAAAGTGTCTCGATCTACATTGAAGATCGAATGCTTTGAAAGGTGCGGGGCATCAATTTTTTAAACTGTTGATATATTCAAGCATTGAAACTGGTGAGTTGTGTTGAATAATTTTCCATGGTGATACTTTGAAGAGCTGTGGGCTTCCAATGGTTTTCCACATCTCTTCCTATTGACCCAATCTGGCAAAAGCATATTGAACCAACGTAAACATTGAGCCAATTTGAAATTGCTGCATTTTCCCTCTATCTGTGTCTGAGACTGGTGGTATTGTTGGAGATATACATCAAAGGATAGACTCATCCTCACTATGCGTGTGAGCCTCTTTGTCTACACGATTTGTAGAGATCCGAACAAGAATTGCACGATAAATCTGCACCGACGCGTGAACTTTCTCTTTCTCACTGTGTGATCTCTCTCTTTGCGTTGGACGTTAATCCTGCGGCCTGCATGTGGCATGGCTATTTGAAGAACTGCGTGTTGTTATATGTTGTGGCTCCATAGATTAGGAAAGAGGCTCTCTCCCTCTATGCATGACCTAAGTGACCTAAGTAATGCGGGAACTCTCCTCTCAAGCTTTCTTCTTGCCACATTGGTGATTACAATTGATGCATTTTGCGACATTGGTGATTACAATGGATGCATTTTGAGTTATGGTTTGAAATTATATCTTTTTAATATTTGTGAGATGGATTGTTGTGTATTTTTAACTCGTGTGATCTTTTGGTTAAATGCATCATTATTTGGTTAGTTAGTTGAGTAGTTGATTTGGTCATCTTATCTTTATTATGACCCATAGTATTGGCACATGGTATTGTTGTTATGTAGTCCTATATATATATTGTTGCTTAATAATGAGAAGGCAATCAATATGCCCATTGTGCATTCCAACATTTTATACTTCATCTCTGTTTATTAATCTTTAACATGGTATCACAGTGTATGGTCTGATCCATTGCTTTTGTCTTGGGTAATCCTTTTCACATAGTGGAAAGCACACACATGGAGGTTGTAATCGAAGTCGGAACACATCGAGGAATCAGGTGTATTTTTTTCCTTTTTCTTCTCTCTTGGACCGTTGACGCAAGGAAAAGAGCGTCGTTGACACACCTTTTCCAAAGGAAAAGTGCGTCGTCGACTCTTCACTTACACACTTTTCCACTGACGCACCCTTTTGACGCCTTATGCTAGTTCAACAAGGAGCGTCACGGAGTTAAAGGACCAAATCTTCTATCATATCTACAAATTTAGTTTGATCGAGCAAATAGTCATAAGAAGATGTCTACTACTAGCACAAGCACCTCAAATTTGCCAAGTAGATCTCTCGACCTATACTGACCGGTATCAACTATGAGTTTTGGTCTATCAAGATGAAGACATTTCTCCAGGTCAACAAATGTTGGGATATGGTTGAAACTGAGTTCAAAGAACCTAATACAAATGCCATGGCCGCAATGAGTAATGCCCAGAATAATGTCGTAGAAGCTCGCCAAGACCGAGATGTCACAGCCAAATGGTTGATCCAAAGTTGCATTGAGGAGTCCATTTTCCCATCGATCTTGGGAGCTACCAGCGCACATCAAGCTTGGAATCTGCTCGCATCCACCTACAACGGAACAAACCAAGTCAAAACGATAAGATTGAAAACCCTTCGACTTCAGTTTGAAAGTTTGAAAATGAAGGAAACATAAACTGTAGATCATTATGACTAGGGTTTCAGGCATTATAACCCAATTTCAAACCTATGTCGAACCTCTAGAACAAAAAATAGTTTTTCAGAATATTCTAAGGTGTCTCACCAAGAAATTTTCTATGGTCGTGATTGTCATAAAAGAAGCAAAAGATCTATCTCAGTTCACCCTAGAAGAATTGACTAGATCCCTTCTATCTCATGAAGCTCGACTCAATCAAGAAGAAGAGTCGTTGACCAATGCTTTCAACACCCATGCTTTCCTCAACAAAGGTCGAGGCAGAGGAGGACAAGGTAGAGGAAAAAGAGACCGAGGGTCTCCTCATACAGAGGACATAACCAGTCATGAACATTCAGATCACTCAGAGAACTCTCACAACTCTCAAGGTCAGAGGGGGAGAGGCAAGAGATGGACTAATAAGTCCAATATTCAATGTAACTATTGCAAGAAGTATGGCCACTATGAATGAGAATGCAGAAAGAAGTAAGAAGACCAGAATAGTGGCAGAGCCAATGTCTCTAAAGAAGAATATGAGAAGAAGAAGGCTCGTTAGAGGTGATGTTCCTTTCTTATCAAGCTACTAAAGAACATTACAGCTCAGATCTATAGCTACTAGATAGCGGTTGCTGCAATCACATGACAGGTAACAAGTCACTATTTTTTAGTTTGGATTCTTCCGTTGTCATGAATATCAAGCTAGGAGATGAGTTTATGGTTCCAGCAAAAGGAAAAGGTATTGTTCCTGTAATTACAAAGCAAAATGAAAAGAAGTTTATTCATGTTGTTTTCTATGTACCACCTCTCAATATAAATTTGATCACTATAGGTCAATTACTTCAGAACCAGTATGATCTTAGATTTTATGATACATACTATGCCATTTATGATAAACCCCTGAGTAGGAGACTCATAGCCAAAGTTGAAATGACCAAGAACAAAATATTTCCTCAGTCTCGGGAGTGCCAACCTTCCACAATCTGTCGTCCATATTGTTTCTAGTCTAGATGAATCCTTGTTATGACACTGTAGATTCGCCCATCTTCCCTTAATGAGTCTCAATCTCCTACAAAAACAGTCCATGGTCAAGGGGTTACCAATTATATGTGAACAATCCAACTCGTGTGAGGATTGTATCATTGGGAAACATCAAAGGGACAACATCCCCACTTCCACATCTCGAGCCAAAGAAAATCTTGAAATAGTTCATACAGACCTCTATGGACCCATGCAAACCTAATCCATAGGAGGTCGATTTTATTTTTTGACATTTATTGATGATTTTAGCAGGAAAATATGGATTTACTTCCTCGAGAAAAATTCATACCTTCTCCAGGTCCAAAGAGTTCAAGGCACTAACTGAGAAGCAGTCTCAAAAGTTCATTAAAGTTCTCAGGTCAAATGGTGGAGGTGAATATGATTCACATGAGTTTTCAAACTTCTACAAGCAACATGGCATCCAAAGAAATTTCACTACCAGATACACTCCATAGCAGAATGGAGTTGTTGAATGAAATAACCGAACCATCATGAACATGGCTCGTAGCATGCTGACACATAAGAAGATATCATATGAGTACTGGGATGAAGTTGTTGCATGCTCGGTCTACTTGCTCAATAGATCGCCCACGGTGAGTGTCCAAGACAATATTCCTGAAGAAGCATGGAGTGACACTAAGACTAGTGTTGCAAATCTAAGATTTTTTGGTTCTGTTTCATTTTCTCATGTACCTGATGAACTCTAAAGAAAGTTGGATAAGAAGAGTGAGCGGTGTATGTTCACCGGTTACAATGAACAACACAAGGCTTACAAGATGTATAATCTTGCCACCAAAATATTGTGGTGAGCAGATATGTTAAATTCCTTGAAGACAAATGCTCGAGTGATCCTTCAAACATACATCAATAGGAAAGTGCATATTTGTCAAATCTACCTATCAGGCTTCCAAGATTACAAGTACAACAACAAGAAGAAACACCAGAAGATGGTTCATCTCAGAACCAGAAAACCAGAAGTTTGAGAGAGTTATATGAGAAGACTCTTGTTATTGATGAGCAACTTCAGTATGCTTTGTTTCTTGTCAACCCACATCTTTTTATGAAGCAGTAAATGATGCACATTGGGTACAAGCAATGAATGAAGAGATTGATTCTATTGAGAAAAACCAAACTTGGGATCTTGTTGATATCCCTTCAAACAAAACCAATATTGGAGTCAAATGGGTCTATAAGACCAAACTGAATGAAAAAGAAGAAATTGAAAAACACAAAGCAAGATTGGTTTCCAAAGGATATGCATAACAGTATGCTGCAGATTATGACGAAACCTTTGCTCATGTAGTAATTATGGATATCATTAGAGCTGCACTTGCCATTGAAACAAAAAATCAATGGGATATTTATCAAATGGATGTGAAATATGTCTTTCTTAATGGTATTCTTGAAGAAGAGGTTTATGTAGACCAGCCACCTGGATATACTGTCAAAGGTCATGAACACAAAGGTTTTAAGCTGAAAAATGTCGTGTATGGTCTATAACAAGTTCCATGAGATTTGTATAGTAGGATTGACTCCTATCTCATCAACAATGGGTTCAATAGAAGCAACAATGATCCCACTCTGTATGTAAAAATAGATCAAAAAGGTAAAATGTTGATGTTATGTCTTTATGTTGATGACATGATTTACACTAGTAATTTAATGCTTGAAGAATTCAAGACAATCATGAAAAAGGAATTTGAAATGAGCGATTTAGGATTGATGAAGTACTTCATTGGTCTGGAAGTTACTAAAACTGATAAAGGTATTTTCAGGTGTCCGCATAAGTATGTTACTAATATTTTGCATAGATTCAGAATGGATAAATGTAAACCAGCAGAAACCCCCATTGCTGTAGGCACCAAGTTAACAAAGAATGATGATGGACCAACAATAAATGCTACACTATATAAAAGAATGGTAGGCAGTTTAATGTATTTGAATGCAACTAGACCTGATTTGATGTATGTTGTCAGTATTATTTCCATATTTATGGAGTCTCCCAAAGGCTCTCGCTGGAAAGTTGGAAAAATAATTCTAAGATATGTTGTAGGAACACTTGGATATGGCATCTAGTACACTCATGCACTAGACAATACTCTCACAGGGTACAATGACAGTGATTTTGGATAAGAAGAATTTTAAAGGATATGGGACACATTGAAAATGATCCAAATTCTATTTTATGTGATAATATCTCTACAATACAGTTGTCCAAACATAATGCCTTTCACAGAAAAATAAAACAAGTTAACAGTTGTTATGATTTCATCTATGAGTTAGTCAATGATGAACAAATTTATTTACAGTTTTGTGGCTCTAAGGAGCAGTTGGATGATATGTTCACCAAACCATTGGGAACAACTACATTTGAATATCAGAGAAAGCACTTAGGCATTTACAGTGTTGAAGATGTTCTGCTAGTTGAGATTAAGGGGGGTTGTTGAAGAATGTAATATCCTTAGTCAAATGCATCATTATTTGGTTAGTTAGTTGAGTAGTTGATTTGGTCACCTTATATTAATTAGTGACCCATATTATTTTCTGGCCCATAGTATTGGTCCATGGTATTTTTTTATGTAGTCCTATATATGTTTCTACTTAATAATGAGAAGGCAATCAATATTCCCATTGTGTGTTCAACCAATTTATGCTTCATCTCTATTTCTTAATATTTAACACGTGTGAGCTCCCCTATAGCATGAACCCTCATCGTATTGTGTGAAGCCATTGCACTCTATTGTGTCTTGGTTGTGCTAGTGGTTTTATTGAATCCTCCAACAGTTTGGATTGTTTATTGGTCATCTTCAATGTAAATGCAATGAAATGAGTCTGGTGTCATATTTTTTGATAAACTATTTCTTTGTTTCAAATGGTTGGAATCATGGAGGTTATCATTTTATTGATATGACATATTGGCTGTGTAGAGGCTTACTTTCTTGAGAAATAAGTACACAATCCATATTTGTTCCTATCATTTGGGTGTTGGGAGACCTGCTCATTGATATTATTGACCGCTTTACCATTGAAGAATTATTGACCGCTTTACCATTGGGCTGAGGCCATAAATTGTGCAAATTACATAGTTAATCGCACACCCACTAAATTTTTACAAGGTATAATACTGGAAGAAGCATGGATTAAAATTAAACCAGATGTAAGTCACTTTTGTGTGTTTGGTAGTGAAGCATGGGCTCACATTCCAGATGAAAAACAGAAAGCATTGCAGCCTAAAAGTGAAAAGTACATATTTGTTGGATATTCTGAAGATGTAAAAGGTTATATACTTCTTCAACCACATTCTCATGATATAATCATTATAAGAGATGTTAAATTTGATGAAAATCTCTTGGCCTACAAGCCTAACTTGGTGGTTGTGCCATCTTTGGCCTGCGAGCCTGATTCGACGATTGTGCCTTCTTCTCCTTTCAACTTCCTTGATAGTTTTCCAACTCCATTTTCTGATGATGACAGTGAGGATGAAAATCCACCTCCTCTTGCTCATGTTCCTCCAGTTGCACCAGTGCCATTGCTTCCTCAATGGGTCCATTCAACATGTGAAGCAGTTGGTGATCTTATCGGTGATGCTAAAGATCAACATCAAACACATT
Organism: Pseudotsuga menziesii; assembly: GCA_001517045.1. Taxonomy (NCBI): domain Eukaryota; kingdom Viridiplantae; phylum Streptophyta; class Pinopsida; order Pinales; family Pinaceae; genus Pseudotsuga; species Pseudotsuga menziesii. Next base: position 284,757 of record LPNX010792433.1, on the reverse strand, counting down.
CTCATTTTTAGTGAGTCTCTTCTCTTTTGGCTTAAGTTTTAGAGAATCATGATCCAGAAACTTTTGCAGAAGCTTTAGGAAATCTAGATTGGGATGCAACTATGGATGAAGAATATCGTTCCTTAATGGCGAACGATACTTGGGATCTTGTACCTCTTCCAAGAGGAATAAAACTTGTCAGATGTAAATGGGTCTATAGAACTAAGTATGCATCAGATGGAAGTGTTGAAAGACTCAAGGCAAGGTTAGTTTCCAAAGGTTTTTCCCAAGTTGAATGGATTGACTACAATGAAGCCTTTTCCCCTGTCACAAAAATGAACTCTATCCACCGTGTTCTTTCCCTTGCAACCTTACATAATTGGGAAGTCCATCAAATGGATGTCAAGTCTGCATTCTTACATGGTGATTTATAGGAGAAAATTTACATGGAACAACCTCCTGGATATGTTCAGAATAACTCTAGCCTTGTTTTTCGTCTTAAGAAATCCTTATATGGCCTTAAGCAAGCTCCTAGAGCTTGGTATGCCAAAATGGATAGCTTTCTCCTTGACACTGGTTTTTCTAGATGCTATTCTAACCCGAATGCCTATACCAAGAAAGCAAGAAACCATCTCATCATACTTGTTCTTTATGTTGATGATCTTATCCTTACTGGTAGTGACCCTAAGATTTTAACCCATGTGAAATCTAGTCTTAAGCAAAATTTTGAAATGACAGACTTAGGACATTTGCATTATTTTCTTGGTCTCCAAGTCTTGCAAACCAAAGAAGGAATCTTTATTTCCCAATCTAAGTATGCTTGTGACCTTCTTCACTGCTTTCACATGGAAGATTGTAAACCCGCCCCTTCTCCCTTCCAATCTAGAGTCAAAATTTCTGGCACTTGTACTTCTCCTAAAGTAGATGTCACCTTGTATCGTTAACTTGTTGGTAGTCGCTTATACTTGACTCATTACCGTCCTGACCTTTCCTTTGTCATTGGTCATGTTGCCCGTTATATGCAAACACCTCATGAAAGTCACTGAAAATCAACATAAAAAATACTTCGATATATTCAAGGTACAATTTAGTTTGGGATTCATTATAGTACAGGGGGGCACCTTTGTTGGTTGGTTTCACTGATTCAGATTGGGCCGACAATCCCGAAGATCAAAAGTCTTCTGTAGGTTATGTTTTCAGTCTGGGATCTGGACCTGTCACTTGGGCTTGTAAGAAACAACAAGCTCTTTCTCTTTCTTCAGCAGAAGTAGAATATCAAGCCGCAATTAATGCCATTCAGGAAGCTTTATGGCTTTGACAGATCCTTTAAGAGTTTGGATTCGAGTAGCATATGCCTACTCCACTTTAATGCGACAATCAAAGTTCCATCAAGCTTTCCAAAGATCCAATTCTACATCAACACAGCAAACACATTGAGCTACATATGTACTTCATCAGAAATCTTGTTCATGATCGTGTTATTAAAGTGTTATATTTCCCTACAGATGATCAAGTTGCAGACATCTTCACCAAGTCTCTTATAGAAGCGAAGTTTTCTAAACTTCGATTTATGTTAGGAGTTCAGGAATGTGTCATTAAGGGGGGATAGACCCTAATGCCTCCTTCCTTCTCCTAATAGTGCCACTTTTATAAATCCTTCAATCCTATCCCAAGTTGTTCTTAAGGGGGGGATGTTAGGATATTTAGACACTTAGGAGTTAGTTAAGATCAACTTGTGTAATATATCCATTAGGTAAAGTGTGTTTCTTTATTATGCATTAGTATTCATTTGTAAATATTCTAATTCAACGGTCATGATATGTTCTAGACATAGAGTGATCTAACATTTCAACTTCTCTTAGATCATACCTACCCTTGAGCCATGGATTAACACCCGAGTGGTCCATGATCTCTATTTAAAGAGCATGGAGGGTCCTTGGCTAGTTAATTGATTATGAGAAGCTCATTTGTAACTTTCTTTCTTTTGCATAATAAATTGCTCCAAGTAGCTATTTGGATGGGGCCATGGACTGTTTCCCTCTTGAGGGTTTTAACCACGTCAAAATATTGGTGTATTGATCTATGATTTGTTTGTGTGAGTGGCTGCTCTTAGTATTTGGTCTTTTGGGAGTACCCTGTGTACCCGAACATGCGTCATTGTCAGGGAAGGTAATTGGTAGACATAGATAGTAGCTAATTAGTTCAATTTATTTAGCCATATTTATTTTTGGGGTTGTAGGGAGGATAAGACGCATTGAAGAGTTGTGTGTCCTTCAGCAGATTGAACGGGTTCCTACCCTGAGTATCAGGTATGATTATTTAAGCTTGCATGAATACAAGAAGAAAATAATGGGAAACCCCCAGAAGCACTAGCTTTGATTATGGAAGAGGTCGTGGAGGTAATACAGGATTAGGAAGGGCCACATTTATTGACGCATTGATTGCTAGGGCCGATTCTTCTATTGGAGCCCTGTATTGAAGATCATCTTTCGAAAGAGAAAGTCCTAGCCTCCCTAGGTCAGAGTCATCAGTATCAATTGTGGAGAGACTAGTGGGGGTGACAACTCCACCTGTCATTATCGAGAAGCAATCCCCATACGATAGGGGAAGTCTTGTGGGGGAAAGAAAACCAGAAGATATCTATCCAATCAATGGGCATGAGGTTACTAAAGCAGAGTGGTTGAAGTTTCAACATGAATTCAAGGATAATAAGGAGAAACAAGAGCAAGAGAACGAGGAAATCATGAAAAATGAACTCTATCTTGAAGATCGTGAAGGAGTGGGGAAAAACGACAATGACAACAATCAGCATGAAGAAACGGTTGCTATGCTTCAACTCCCCATTCAGCAGAAAATTGGACAGGCTCCCATGAAAAATATCTCACCTTTAGTACTGCCAAAATTTTATGGTAAGCCCACGGAAGATTCAAGTGAATTCCTTTTTGAATTCGGTATCCTTTTTCATAGCTATGATTATATCTCTAGCGAATAGAAGTTAAAATTATTTCCTACCACTCTGAAAGGAAATGGTTTATGATGGTTTATGATGGTTTATGAGTTAGGGTGGTGAAACTTTCACTACATGGGATCAAATGAAGCAAGTATTTCTTGCAGAGTACCATGATTATTGCAGGACTAAGGAAAAGAGAGAGGAATTATTTAAAATGGTGCAGAAAGATGATGAAATCTTGGAGGACTGTAATACTCCAAAAATTCGTAAAAATGTAAAAATTTTCATATGACATGAAATGTTTGCAATCGTCACTACTGAGGAACATTTAACTGTTGATGGTTAACCTAAACAGTCTTAAACTATAATTGATTCTTTCTTAATTTCTAGTTCTAGATACTTAATTGTTTGCTTTCATAAATCATTGTTAAGGATTTGATTTAGCAGGTTATGATTTGGAACAACAAGAAATGAAACATCTATTTAATTACTACGTGCTAAGTTTGTTTTACTATCTTGTGAAAATATGAAGGAACTTTAGTTGGGATTGAGGATTACTTAGCTTTTTAGCGAATGCAGTGAAGTGATGTTTCTTTTACAGGTCTTTTACAGGTAAGACATTTTGTGGCCAGTTTCCGGATCGAGATTATTATCTCAACTAGCACAAAATATAATGCTATTAAATTTATTTATTTTACAGCTTTGATCAAATAAGTGAGGTATCGTTGATCTATATATTTATGTTTTATTTAGTTTTCTAGTAGCATGAGTGTCTAGTAAACTGAACATAGTACAGTTGTTCTTCCATTCACTTCAACTATAACTCATTCATCTAATTTTTATCAAGCTATTATCAGTTTAGCTCCTTTATGTAAATCTAGTGAAAGGTAATTTGTATAGCAAATCCTTTTATACTTTATTACTTGATGCCGAGGTGGTTCAAGAGTATTTGTTTTCAACAATAAGCGTGTTAAATAAACTTAGAAAAAACTAAAATATAGGTATAGTCATAAAGTACAATGACTGACATTCACACATGGAAATAAAAGCCTAGTGCATAAGACAATTTACTAATTGTTCTAGTACTTACCAGCTAGAGATGCAATAATACAAATTTTATATCTTTAAACTATAGTATTACTGCTTTTTGTGTAAGAATAAAAGGATTATTTTCTACAAAATTCTATCTAACTTAACCTTTGTATGATCTTCATCTCACAAGGGGGATATACAAATCTAAGTTTAATACCTAGACTAACAAAATCAACTATACATCTTCCTATGTTTGCAAACGCACATACATAAAATATTAAGTCTTTTACAAGGTCGTTTACAATGCTATGGTTTCTCATAAAGTGTTGTTTATTGTGCAAATCAAGTTGAAGAATTCTTTACATAAATTTAAACCTTAGTGTAGTTACTACCTCCCTACATTATTCGTTAGGGTTATAATATTGAACGTTATGAAAAGTGTTGTAACCAAAGTTTGTATATAAAACGTTATTGTGTGCAGGCTTCTCCAAAGAGGTCTCGAACTATAATACAAAACCCACATTTTGCAAATATATTCAAAGCCACGTGGTTGATGCTTGTTGGTTAGGTTTTGTTGACTTGGAGGTTCAATATAAAACTATCCCAAACCCTAAAAAATCACATTTTTGTCTTTGCTGTGGAGTGGAAGAGCTGCAGGCTCATGGCTGCAAGGCTTTGTCGTCATTCCTTAAACCCTTTAAGTGCGAGCCTTCTTCATGCCATTCCGATTTCTTTTGCATGTAGAGTTTACATGGCCACTGTTTTGTTCTATGTATGAGCCCTTTATCGTTATAACCATATTTATGCAATTGCTACCTTCCTCATTACCTTGCCTCTGCAAGTGCTACTCTTCAAGCACTGGTGCAGGGAAGAATTTGATAATGTGAGCATGACTCTTAATCTATCATAGTGTGGTCTTACCTGTTTATTTGAGTGTTCTTGTTGAGTGTAGGGTTATTTGTCTTCACTACCCGATTTATAGTGTGGTCTTTGACTCTATTTTATCGTGGTTGTTGGTTTCGAGGTGGCACATTGTGCGTTGGGGTTTTCTTGACAGAGCTTCCTTGTAGCTCGGCATACCCGTATTCATGGCTAGGGTTTGTTCACATCACCACTACGGCTGAGCATCCACTCTTCGGTAAGCAAAATAGTTTAAAATAACACTATAACTCTTCTACATCATTATTTGATTTTTATTTTTATTAACTGTAAGAATTTTAACATTTGGGATTTTTTCAATTGTGTAGACTTTTGAATCGATGGCTTTGTGCTGAAGGACACCACCAATAGGGCTCCATGATGGCGTTCATCCTAGTAAGCCTCGGTCTCTCCTGAGGTTTCTCCTGCACTGGTTGTATGGTGTGTTTAGTTGATACTGTTCGCTTGGTTCTTAGGTTACTGCTTGGTCATGGCTACATTATGATCTTGTTTGTTTTGGAAGTCCATGTGGCTGAGATTGTAATGTGTTATTAAGAAATATTTGAAGCCCTAGTGGTTGTATCGTGATGGATAACTTTGGGGCTTTCACGACCGTGACTTGAGAAAAAAATTATGGGGCCTTCTTGACCGTAGTTTTGATTACAGAAGAAGTTATTGTTGAACAGGATTTTAAGCCGTGTCTTTTGTTGTAAAAAGGCCATTAGGCCGTAACCTCTAAGGAGACAGTAGTGGCTTTGATAATGAAGATAGGGTTTTAGATGTTGGTTATAATTTGAATAAGCTTTTAAGCTTACTGTTTTGTAACTTCTATAATCATAATATATATATACTGTGGTTTTTTAAAGAAAATGATGGCATGCTATGAAATTTTATCTGTTTTGTTTTTATTTTCAATTCTTTTTAAATTAACTTAAACAGAGATATTATTACTGCAATTATATTGGTATTGATGTATATTAGTTAAATAATTTAAAAGAAGTTTTAAGATGGTTTATGTTCGCTTTTTTCTTTGGTTTTGTTTTTAAAAGAGAAACAAAAAGGAAACGTCCAGACAGTTATTTTTAGAACAGAGTTTGATTTTTTTACTGTCAGTAAATAGATAAAAGAAAGGTTGAATATAAACCCTGATTCTTTACTGTATTTCGTGGGTTATAGTATTTTGAAAGGTCTTTTACTTAATTTCTCTTAGTTTATATTTACCCTATAGTTTTAATATTGTTTCTTGCGGAAAATGTATTTAATTTTTTATATTCATCTATTAGATAATTATGGTTATACAATTGAAGAATGTATGCTTTAATTAACCTTGGGTGAAATTGTATAATCCCTCTGCCCGGAAAAGAGGAGGTAATGATATTCATAATAGGTTTTATTTATTAAACCTTGATTACTTTTAAATTATTACGGAGTTTAATATTTGGTTATAATGTCATTCAAGTTTCATTTTTACTTAGATTAATAATGAAGTTATCTAAGTAAATTTCTAGCCTCATTTGCTGTTTCTTTAAGTTAATCTTGTTTATTTNATATATATATATATATTAAATCTTTCCTAAAGACAGATTTGTTTATGTTATGACAGTGTACTCTTTCTAAGTAAAACATCTGAAATGGAAAAGAATAACATACTTATGATTAACTCTTATGAAATATGTAGAAGGTAAATAACCACATTCAAGCATACTTCATTTGATTCTTATCATAATTTAATCTAACCTACTGTACTAGAGTACTACCTTTGAAAAGGTGTCGAAAAATACAGTTAGGTTATTTTTTAATCTATCAGTAAAACTGGAAATTCTTCTAATCATTTACCCTAATCTATATCTAATATAGCATTGACTATCTTTTCATAGTAGAAGGTTTCATTAAATAGTCCTAATAACATAAGAATAGAAGCATAACAAATTATTACTTAAATTCAATCCTTCTTGATCCTAAATATGCAATTAGAAGCTAGATAAATTATGTAGAACCTGGAAATGTAGAAGAGGTGACAATAGCTTAAGGAACATGTCCCTCCCAACCAACTCCGACAGATAGCTGAACTGCAAATCTCAGGACCCCCGAGCTTGTCTTCTGGTCCACCTAGTAGAAGTACTGGGTGAGAGATCTAGTTTAATAATCCTCTGCAACTCTACTGAGTGTTCAACAATAAATCTATTGTGCTTGCAGCAATATGAAATTAGCTTAAAAATAGTTTCACTAGTTCAAAACTTCAGCACTTTTCACTCAAACAAAACTTCCACTAGTCCCCTTCATCGAATTTTCTTGTGCACTAAATTCGCTCAGAATTTTCAAGAGTCGAGAATGAGCAGCCTCAGCTGTCTTCAATGGGAATTTTTATTAGCATGCCTAGGTATTTTGGGTCAGTTTTCACTTAATGAGCCACCTGCTCTTGTTCCACTTTCTTGGGGAACATGACCACAAAAATAGGTAAATTTCCTCCTACAACAACTAGAAGTAGTTTGAGGATGTTTCCAAATGTCAATCATATCTCAACCTAGCCTATTCCACCAAGTGACCAGTAAAACACTTATTTAACAGCCTCCTTAATTGGTTGTCTCATCTTTCATTTATTAATTAATAAAATATTCAGCAATTACATTCAATTATCCTTGACCCCACTTCGTCATTAATTACAAACTTTATAAAAAAAATATAACATAATGTTTCTTAAAAACATAAAATGTTTTGTAATTTGGGGCATGTGACAAGGACTTTGTATAAAGACTCTTATGTAATGTGCATAGGTCTGGCCATACTGGCATTGGGATGGATTTCCTTAAAATTATTTTATTACGAGGGATCAGAAAAGACTGGCTTGATATGCTCAATTTACTAGGAAAGGGGGACATCTCTAAGGATTATTTTGATCATATTGTGGATCTATGTCGAACATACTCCAGACGATCTTCCAGAACTAGCACAAGGGAACGAGATGTCTTTACACAAGCACAAAAGTCAGCTAGTGGGGGGGGGCTACTTGGGTAGATATAGGTAATCTTCATGAAAAATTTAAAAATGATATGATGAGTTCTATTTCCCCATAGTTGGATGTCATGAGAGAAAAATAGAGACAAGCAGAATAATATTTGGTACTTTGTGTATTTTTTCCTAAGTGTAGGAATAAGCACTCGTTGAGGGAATTTTCGCTTGACAAGGTGGAGTTATGTGGCCTATGTGACTTGGATCATGATACGAAAGAGTGCCCTTCTCTTCTGAAAGTAAAGGAAGTATTTCAAGCATCCACCGTGGAAATGGAACAATCTTATTTCATCTCACAAAAGAATCCTTGGAAACTTCGTGCTCCAGGTATGAGTCTAGACTCTACATATTTTAATTCCCAGAGTAACATGAATAATCAGTTTCCTCCAAACTATTCTTATCCCAATAATTAGTGTCATCCACCTACTCAGCATACAATGAAAAATGCTACCCCCTCAATGCCATGGGCACCACCCTCTAACCCACATGGCCCTTGGTCTCCTGGTTGGAGAAATCCTTATCCATGAAATCAGTTTCCTCACAATCAAGCTCCTCAACCACAATATCAGCAACCACAGCTGCAACTCCCTAACAATTCTACACAAATTAATCCACCACTTCGTCCTAAACTACCTATTCAACCTATCACTAACCCCAACAATAAGGTACTGCAACAATTTGAAACATCAAACATGCCAACTTATTCTATTATTAGCATCCCTTGCAATGAATTACGCTTACGATTGGGGAGGATAGTAGAACCTATTGTCATTGAGGATGTTCCATCCCCTGTGACTGAAGAAAGAATGAATGAACAATTTGAGAACTCAGTCAGTACAACAATCCCCATTATTGAGGATACTAAAACACCGGCTGAAACATCGGTTGAAACACTTGCAAAAACACATGCCGAGACTCAACCTACACAATTTTTTAGAGAACCTCTGTATCCTAAATGTTTGGCCTTATAAAAGGCAGTGGAACAACCTTGTTTCAATATCCTAAGAGAATCGAAGAACCTTTATGTTAATATTCCACTATTACAAGCCCTACACGATGTACCTATCTACGCCAAAACTATTAGGGACCTGTGTGTGAAAAATATGGGAAGGAAGCCTAAGGATCCTCCTACAGTTCATGTAGTGGGGAAGTTGTCTAGATTACTACTAGGAAAGGCTCCATTGGCTAAGTACAATGACCCAGGAAATCCCACTGTCACAGTATATATTGGGCATACCCAGATCCCCAACATTTTGGTTGATTTAGGTGCAACAATAAACGTTAGTACCATTGAGACTATAAAAAAGTTAGGACTCACTAATATGAGGTATACCCCTACCATGTTAGAGTTAGCTAATAGATCTACGATCATACCTGAGGGAATCTTGAATGACTTGATAGTCTACGTCGACTCGTGGGAATACCTTGCATAATTCTTTGTTTTGTAGCCTAAATCGCAGTTCGGGGGGCATCCATTAATTCTTGGGAGACCATGGTTGGAAACAAGATATTCATATATCAATTGTAGATCAGGATCTATAACAATATCTAATTGAACCAACACTAAAATATTAACTTTATATCCTCCAGCCAAACCTAGTCTAAATATTGATACTCCATTATGGGTAGATTTGGAGGAAAAAGAAAATGCTCAACCTTTGTTATCCATAGGGAGGGCGTTGACCTTTAAAAATGAAACTAAGGATGATACTATCTACAGTTTAATCAGTGAGCCAATGTCTGTTACTAGGAATGCATATCAAATCCTGGATAGAACCTTGAGCGAACTTGAGCAAGAAGAACATATCGAAGAATCCCTAGCTAAGAGTGTTGAAATTGTTCACATAGTTGAAAATTTGAAAAGCACCCCAGTAGAGATTCGACCTGGAAAAACCCTCAATGTTAATCCCATCCTTGCACCTGATGAATGAGAGTGCCTTATCACATTGTTGAAACAACATAAGGGATCCTTTGCATGGGAATGCACAGACAAGAAGGGAATTCCCTATGAACTGTGTAATCACCACATCTATATTACGAATGAAAGTAGGCCCATATGTCAACCACAATGCAGAATGAATCCAAATTTGATGGATATTGTGAAGGAGGAAATCCAAAAACTTTTAAATGTTGGGTTTATCTACCCTATTTTAGATAGTGAATGGGTTTCCCCATTATTGATCATGCCTAAGAAGAATTGAAAATGGCGCATCTGTGTTGACTATCGAGAGCTAAATAAATCTACACAAAAATATTGTTTCCCTTTGTCATTTATTGATTAGGTCTTGTATACCTTGTGGTAAGAAAATCTTCTCCTTTTTAGATGGCTTTAGCGGGTATAACCAGATTCAGATTGCCCCTGAGGACCAAGATAAGACTACTTTTACATGTCCTTGGGGCACTTTTTCATATAGGGTTCTTCCTTTTGGGTTATGTAATGCACCGACTACATTTCAACGAGCTATAATTCAAATTTTTTCTGAAATGGTTAATGATTGCATGGAAAATTTTATGGATGATTTTACACCTTATGGTAGAAATTTTGATGAAGCTCTAGAAAATTTGGAAAAGGTTTTAAAACGTTGTGTTCAGGATCACTTATCTCTCAATACTAAAAAATGCCATATGATGATGAGTGAAGGTATAGTCTTAGGGCATTTCATATCTGATGCAGGAATACAAGTGGACCCTTCCAAAATTAAGGTAATTCAGAATATTCTAATTCTTGGAACACAGAAATAGGTACATAGCTTTCTTGGGAATACTGGTTATTATAGACGTTTTATTGATTTTTTTTCCAAACTAGCATCTCCTCTATTCACCTTGCTAATGAAATATGCACAATTTCATTGGACAGATGCATGTCAAACAATGTTTGCAGAATTAAAAAAGAGGTTGTCTACAACACCTATTTTGCGAGGGCCTGATTGGGCCTTGCCTTTCCATATTTATTCTAACGCTTCAGATACTGCCATTGGGGCTGTGTTTGGGCAACATGAAGGCCATAATCCATTTGCTATCTATTACATTAGTAATAATTTGGCCCATGTTGAACTTAATTACACAGTAACTGAGAAATAATTCCTTTCTATCATTTATGACAACAATAAGTTCTAACACTATATCACTGGGTATTCTACTTTTATCCACATTGATCACTCAATTATTAGATAGTTGATGAAAAAACCTATTACTAACGCTGGGGTGACTAGATGGTTACTAATGCTGCAATAATTGGATATTACTATTATTGATAAAGCAGGAAAGGAAAATGTTGTTGCTGATTTTGTTTCTCGACTAACAAACAATGATGATAATTCTCCAGTCGATGACTCTTTCCCTGATAAAAAATTGTTTGCAGTTTCATCTCACTCACCATGGTATGCAGATATTGCTAACTATATTGAAGTAGGAAAGCTCCCAGTGCACCTATCAAAAAGGGAGAAAAGAAATATTGTGCAACTGAGTGCTAGGTACTGCTAGATAAAAGGACATCTCTTTTACACAGGTCCATATTTAGAAATCAGAAGATGTGTAAGAGAATATGAGATTCACAGTATCCTGAAAGCATGCCACGATGAGCCTTATGGGGGGCATTTTTTTTATAAGAGAACTAGTCATAATGGACTGAGGATGGGATATTTTTAGCCAACATATTCCAAGATGCAAAGAAATATGCTCACACCTATGACAACTGCCATAGAATGGGAAACCAAAACAAATTGGATGAAATTCTATTCCATCCATAGTTAGCAGTTGAACCTTTTGACAGGTGGGCTATGGATTTTGTAGGGCCTATCAACCCTCCTTCAAAATAGAAAGTTTATATCCTGGTTTGCACAGACTATATGACCAAGTGGGTGGAGGTTGTGGATTTGGTAAAATCCAATGATTAAGATGTGATGGATTTATTATATGAGGATATCTTCACCCACTTTTGGGTACCCAAGGAAATAGTAACAGATGGAGGACCGCAGTTTGTGTCCCGCAACATTGAAGCCCTATTTAAGAAATATCATATTCAACATTGGATAACCTCACCATATCATCCACAAGACAATGGCCAGGTGGAAAGTACAAATAAGGTAATTGAGGCTATCCTCACAAATATAATGAAGAGTCACCACAAATATTGGGTTGAGAGGCTTCCAGAAGCATTATGGGCATACCATACTACATGGCGCAACACTACATGTTTTTCTCCATATGAATTGGTATACGGCAAGAACGATGTATTTCCTATTGAATTTGAGACCAAAACTTTGAAGACAACTATAGAAGCAAATATGGAATTAACATAGGCTCAGAGGAACCAGTTGAATCAGTTAAATGAATTAGATGAGAAACGCACAACTATTGTACATCAGACAACATCAATTCAACAGCAGCACTCCAAATGGCATGACAGGTTTATAAAAAAGAAAATATTCTGTGAAGAATATTGGGCTCTATTATATTATTCACTATTCAAGAAGGATTTTAAGGGAAAATTGTGTACAAGATGGTTGGGACCTTATATAATAAGCAAGGTATTTGACAACGAAACCGTCTGATTGACTACCATTGATGAAAATCAGACACCTTTATTTTCTAATGGTCATTGACAACAACTTTATCATAAGCCTATTTCAAAGGATGCGTTAATTTCGCGTGTTGCGGTTGATCCAAATTTCCAACTAATACATGAATAAGGGATTTCCCCCATTTCTGAGAATCCCTAAAATCTACTGCAATTTCGCAAAGAAATTTCTATATAAATAAATCGTTGATTTTGTTTTTTTAAGCTTTGATTGGTGTGGTTTTTTTAGAATTGTGTACGGGAATACGCGCCAAGTTTCAGTCGAAGAGAGGCAGTCACGTTGGCCAAGCGATTGTGGAAATTCTAGATGACCCTTCTCAAATTGGATGACTCCTTGTAAAACAAATGAACAAAATTACAGACCTCTATCGAAAATCTATCACTCTTCCCGTATTTTCACCAAAATTCCATTTTATTTTTCCTCTATAACTCTTCCAAAATTTCCATTTATTTCCCCTGAAACTTCACAAAACTTTCCATTTCTTTTCCTTGAAACTCCACTAAAATTTCCATTTATTTCTGCTAAAACTCCGTCGAACTTTCCATTTCTTTTTGCTGAAACTCCATCAAATTGTCCATTTATTTTCGCCGAAACTCCGCTAATTTTCTGTTGAAACTCCGCCAATCTTTCAGCTGAAACTCTGCCAATATTTTCACTAAATTTCACTAAACTTCTGCCACATATTTGGGAGGATTTTTGCCCAAACCTTTCTGCTTTGTGACAAAATTATGATATAATTCCATTACTCTACTATAGTTCTCGAGAATAATGCCAAAGATTCTATCTATCTTCCACGTGTCCTTGAAATTTATTCCAGCATGGACATATTCAACCTGCTCATTAGATGAAGGCCAACTTGTTCTATGAAGGCACATGTAAAATTATGTTCCTCTCGATTGATTTGACAATGAACAGAATCCACCTTGGAAATATCATGATTCAAAACGACAATGAAAAGGTACGAGTTCTGACTATATGCATGATTAGGTATGAATTGATATGGAAATAATGATTATACCTTTCCTTCTAGTCCCTGTTAGCAGCCCGTAACCAATCAACCTATAAGAGAAGCATGTAAAATACCCCACACGTACATATTTAATGACCTCCATTCCATCCAATCTGTGCGACAACCTGTGAAACTATCGTATTCCATAACCACGCCAACTTTCTAAAAATACCCACACGAACCCCGACTTTCCATCAACTATTCTTGCATGTTGTGATTCCAACGGTTGAAACTGGTAGCTGTTGCATTCTCCATTAGAGCTTGCAGAAGAGAGGAATTATGGGTCTAGTAGTAATACATGAGCCCAAAAACTTAGATTATCTGCGTAGAAAAAAAGAAGTTTTCGTTATCTTTGAGGAAGTTGGATGGATATAATATTTTCAGAGATTAAATGGCTTCCACAAAGAGACGACACTTCAATTTTCTATGAACTTTATTAGAACCCATTTATATATTAGAGGATTGAGGATAGACATATCAGAGGCGTCTTTGGAAGAAGTTACAGGGTTACCCAGAATTGGGAGGAGATGGTTTTGCCGAAAGAGGAACAACTCGACTACAATAGAAGACTTTCTTGTAGCTAGAGAGAATGTGCAACCGTGGTACAAAGGAACAACATTGGAAACACTTCCAAGGCCTTGGTACCAGGTCACAATCTTCTTAAAGAGATACATCACTAGTGAAGGAAGGTACCGAGTTGTGTATACTTATTATTTTTTTCTGCTTTCTCATTTGCGCCTTAGTAGACTGCTTAATATGACATTTTATTTTCTAAGAACCCTACAGAACATGGCCCATTATGTGAGAATGTCTCAGCATCCATTATCCTCTATTACAAACCATGGACTGATCAAATTGTTAGTTCTAAGATCCTTATCACATATAAATCAAACATGGATGGGACCTGCAATGGAAGTAAGAGGTATTGAACAAGGGGATGTCGACCGGAGCTCCTCAGAATCAGCTGGGGGGGATGAAGCATCAGAGTAATTGGAAAATGTTCAGGAGGAAGGTTTAGGGGAAGGTGTAACAGTAGAAAAACCTATGGAAAAGGAATCTATGGTGGTAGCGGTGGAAGAAGAAAGTGTAGTATTAACATATGCAGTAGCAGAAGCTGAATCTGGAGTAGTTGTAGAAGCTACGATAGTGGAAGCTGTAGCTGCAGAAGATGCACTACAAGAAGATACAATAGTAGGGGAATTTTAGGGATTAAACCCTTAGGAGCTGAGTCAGAGTATAGTGCATCAAACATAATATCATGTAGGGGAAATGAGGGAAGGATATGTGGAGGTTTTGAACATTGAATATCATCCTGAAATAAGGGGAACTATAATTCAAGAAGAGGAATTTCTTGCTAGAAAAGGATAAGCTTCCACCCTTTCTATGTCACAAAGAAGAAGGAAGAGATGAAGTATTCAATTTCAGTCATTTTGTTTCGCAAAAAGAAGGATAATTAGAGCCTCTACTGCAGCATAGGTGACAAATCTTGACATTCCTATTCTCACACCTCAATTACCCCCCGCAACACAAGAATCAGAGGGTAATGTAATTCTAGAATCCACCAACCCACAAGAACCTGTTGCAGATCAATCTCAAATTTAAAATTTTCTTTTTGAGAATGAGTTGTTGAAAGAAGAAATACAAACACTCAGAGAATAATTGTAAGGGTGGAAGGAAGCATTCAAAAAGAAGACAATGTGAAGCTTGAACACGTTGGTCAAAGTTACTGACCAATTGGAAAATCCACCTTTTGTTTCAAACATTGGGAAACATGATGACCTATTATGCCAAAAATGCGGAGATTTATTTTAACTTTCAGGTTATAAAGTCACAATGGTGGAAGTGTCAGCATGGAAAATTGCACAATTAAGGCAAGGGGGAAGTGAGATACCAACAACATAATTAATGGAGGAAAAGGAGGTGGATTCAAATATAACCCCTAATCAGGAGTTACAAGAACATGAAGAAATACAGTCTCAACAGTCAAGAAACGTTGAATTACTTCCATACCGGTCTCAACAGTCAGGGGACACTGAGTTATTTTCAGAACAACCTCAACAATCAGGAGATACAAAAATGATCCAAGAACAATATCAGCAATCCAGAGGCACTGAAATATTTACAAAACAAGATGTTGTTACAAAAGAACCAACATTCCTAAAATGCGTTACTGAAGCAACAACTCAAACAAAATTTGTTAGCATTGAAGTACAAAGAAAAGATGCTTCTACAAAAGAACCAACATTCCCAAAATCAGTCACCGAAGAGGAAACAAAAATAGACATTGCTGAGATTAGAGCACAAAAATTGGTTGATGTCACACAAGAACCGACATTCCTGAAATTTGTTGATGAATAAGCAACACAAACAAAAGCTGTTGAGTTGGAAATACAAGGTAATATTGCTGATACACAAAAATCACTCCCAGTGGGAAAAATTGAGAATGAAATTATTATTTTGGAAAAAGAAGAAGGAAAAGATAAAAGAGGAGAAAAGGAACAAGAATTGAAAAAGGATCTCTCCCTGTTACAAGTTGAGCTGAGTAAATGGAGGTATCGTGCCAGTTTGAGTGAGAAGAGGATGGTTTCCCTTCTTGAACACAAGACAATTGTTTAAGAACTTAAAGATAAAGGGATGAAGAACTGATATTCCAAAAAATCCAATGAGGATTTGCAAAAGGAGCTAAAGGAATGAAGGAAGCTCGAGCCCTTAAAGAAAGAAAAGGAGAAAATGTACAGTATAACTCACGAATTATTATCTTGCAAAGTTGCATATCCATCTTGTTCAATGTTATGTATGAACAAATGATTGTGTTCAAAATCAAAGCTTTAAAAGAAGGGAGGCCCTACCAGATAGTGTTAATTCCTCAATTCATAGGCACCTTTGTCAAGGGCGATTTTTCAAAACAGAACCTTCTATTGGAATTGTACTTTCATGAAAAAGCATGTTTTATGGATATTAGCTCCAATCTAATTCCTCATCTGGGAGACATTCATTTAAGATATTTTGCTTCATTTGTTACTTATCATATGAAGTGGGACAGTGCTATCCAAACTATATAGAGGAATGAGGACACTTTCACCCTTTGGGTCCAAAGTGACCATCAATATCCTACATCATTAAGAGCTATACATATGAGAAACTTGGCATCTCCACATGTGTTCAATTGATTTCTCAGCAAGAGCTCTTTACAATAGAAGGCACCAAGAGTAGATGGGATGCTTCTTCTAAATCTTTAAAAGAAAGAGACCCATACTGCTTTTCAAACTTTAAGTATGCCATGTCACAATTGCCGGACTATGTTACATGTATTCAAACCTATGGACCTTATTGGTTGGGACTGAGATTCAGGTTTCCCATCATATGGTTTCCATCAAGACACTATAAGAGCGTGTACAGGTTGACTAAGAAGGTAGAGAAACAACATTGGGATGATTTAATTTCCTATAATGGGATCGAAAATTGAGGAGAGAAATATGAACTTTCCTTTAATCTCACTCATCTTCATCGAAAGAGTTTTGAAGCGAAGATAGATTCATACTAGAAGGATCTCGTTGCATGAGTACATGCAAATGGATAGCTGGGGGGAGATGTTGGGTTTTAAAATAGACCCTTTTGTCTATATTCATTAATTCCTTCTTCCACTATTTTCCCCTATTTTTTCTATAACTCAGGCATATATCTTCTCAAGCCAAGCATGTATTTTAAAGGTATAATTTATTATTGTTGTGTTTCATTAATGCTTAACATTGTCTATGGTTATGAACTTTTTCTTTGGATTGTGTTGGCTTGTGATTCGGATTTGATAAGAAAATTTCATAAGCTCAAAAGAATCCAGGTGTAGCAGCTCGTTGAAACCGTGGAGCAAAGAATGTCTAGCATTGGTTGTCTCTTTTTAGGATCTAGTTGAAGCCATTGATGAGATAAGCTTGAATTTATTTCCACCTGGCCAGCTGAAACAATCCAAGCATCTTCCCTCCTAATCAGCTGAAACATGTTCGACCTATTGAACAATTCAGATTAAAAAGATCATTCATGATTATGAACTAATTCCACTTAATGTAATCATGGTTGTATGTGTTTCTGTTTGATTCAGCAGCCTGAAGTTCGTAGATCTTCATGGCTTTCGGATATTCGTGGATCTGAACTACCTCATATTTCTATAAATATAGACTGGCAATTTGAGCCAGGGGGTTCTTATTATTGGAAAAAATTGTAGCAGAATAATACACCATTGTAACTGTAATTTTATCATTTTAATCAAAGGATCATCAATTCTCAATATTTCTGTGTTTTATATTTCATAGCCTTTAACAACATCTCTGTTAGAAGGCCAGGGCCCACCTTCTCATAGAGTTTCTGAATTTAGTTGATGTTTTAGTTTTATTTAGTTTGGTTTGGTGTGGAATTATAGTAGGGTGTATTTTTGGATTGTTGCAATGATAGTTATTTAATTGCATCATTATAATTTTCATTCGATTTGCTGCAACAATGTGGTGTGAGTAGTCAGTTGTGTAGAGTAGTTTTCTTTCCTAAGCAAGTGTGCTAACTAGTATCGTTGTTACAGTCATGCTCAGCTCCTGCACATAATTGTTATTTATCTTTCCTAGAATTTGCTAAATTAGATAGATCATTATTTTCATGAACTTAATATTTTGGTGATGGTTTGTATTTCTTTTAATTTGGTATTTTAGGATTTTACTTCTTGCAAAAGTAATTCTATTTCTAGTAATTCATTCTTAAATTAATTGTTGTAGGATTGATGTTGTAGGAATTAGGAATCCTTTGAGTTCTTAGATTGGTAATTAGGATTGGATTTCACAGGGAGTTGAGTTGGATGAGCAGTTGGTAGGATGAATGATCTTTATTTCATTAGTCAACTACTGAAGTGTTTATGCATATATTTTTCTTAGTTACCTTTGAAATAAGCAGACTTTCCTGGGTTGAAAAATTATATTGAGAAATCGTCCTGTTCACTGAAATTAATGAGCATATAGAGTGACCAACAAGATTTTAAAGACCAGGGTACTGATTTACACAACATTTTCCAGTCTCATTTGTATTATTTCTACCCAGACCAAACCCTTAACTTTCTAGAATTCATTGACTGGTGCACACCAAATTATTCCTCTTATAAGAGGGTAATAATGGATTCAACCAAAACTGAGATTGTATGTCATGTTAATGCACTTATTGTCTGAGAATCTCTTGTTGTCTCTCCTACTTTCACCCAAAACCAAGAATATTTCAGTGAGGAAGACCTAATTCATTCCTTCATACTTGCAACCATTGAGCAAAAACAACCCATTTTCTCTAAGTGTTTCAGGTCAGATGTATCCCTTGATAACCAACCTTTTCCCCTCTATGTCAACTTGTTCAATGAAGAAACAAAGCTGATTGTTTGAATGCTAATCTAGTTCTTAGGTTTAGACATAGACATATATGTTCTTGAGTCTGTAATGAGTCTCTTATTCAGATTTAGCATGAGTGAGTCTGAATCTCAGTATATTCCACCTCCATGCCTTAAATTTGATGAATTCCTACCTGAAAGAATTCACTCTTAGTGGACGACAAGATACAAAGGATCCTTCAAGGCATGTTCAAAAGAACCATTATAAAGACTTTATTATTGGTGACAAATGTGCAAGTATTCAAGCTATAAAGAGAAGTGTGGAAAGAGCCTCTGAAGAAGTACATCTCTCCTCGTTGTCTAAAATAAAGCCAAACATTGGGTAAATGCTATGGAATAATAATTGAATCAGATTGAGAAAAATGAGACATGCAAACTTGTTCTAAGACCCAAATATACAAAATTTATTGGCACCAAGTGGGTTTTTAGGAACAAATTAAATAAAGATGAGTGGGTAATTAGAAACAAAACAAGACTAGTATGCAAAGGATATGCTCAAGTTTAAGTAATAGACTTTGAAGAAAATTTTCCCCTGTGGATAGAATAGAAGAAATCATAATGTTCATTTGCTATTTGTACTCCAAAGATATCAAAGTATATCAAATGGATATAAAATCATCCTTTTTGAATGGAGAATTAAAAGAATAATTTTACACAGAACCAAAATGGTTTCAACTCTCAGGAAATAAAGACTATGTATGTATACTAAAGAAATATATGTATGGGCTAAAGAAAGCACCAGATCCTAGTACTCAAGGTGTTGTGGAGAATTCTCTCTTGTGTACTAGTGAGGCCTCCCTTGTATCCTTTCCCTTGTTCCAAGACATACAAGAGGGTAAACCAACATAATTTCAATCCTTGGATCCAATATTCTATCTCTTATATCTAATCATTCATTCATATGCACACTATGTGAAGAAGTGGATGAAGGGGCACATACATTGGCTTATGAAGAGTCCTTTGGTGCATATCTAATATAACCACTATAGATTTGATAGAATTTTCTCCAGCTCAACCTGCTAGCTCTTACAAACAAAGAAGAAACAAAATACATTTCCTCAAAACCTTGTAACATATGGAATATGACATGTAAATGAACATAAAATGGTAGATCTAAGAAATATATAATCAGATATAATCTGAGCTATTCAAACAATATTAGATATACTATAGAACATCAATTAGATGCATATATATAAAAACGATTCCATTTCAATAACAACATGATGTAGAAAGGGGAAGAAATATACATGTATATATTATGAAAACGAGAAGTATTAAATTGAGCACATAGATCTATGGATAAACACGCAACTCACAAGATAGATCACACAATTTACTCAGCAATTGAAGAATGAAACACTGCAAAAATGGCTTGCAGTTGTGAATGCTTTCATTAATAAAAAAGGTAATTAGATGATAAATTACAATGTAATAAAATGGATAAATAGCCACATGCAATTCAAATCCACATGAGAAAATTCGAATTGATTAGACTCTACTTGATTGTAGGTAACTAAGACCTTGTCTAAATCATTATCGTAGGACTCGATAGTTAATTGACCTTGTCTAAATCATTATTGGAGTTCATCATAGTTCTAAAACACAACTCAAGTGTCTAATTCAGTTTTAACTAAGGCTAACTAACTGTGGTAGGTGAGGAATGCGCCTCTCCTGCATGCATCCATGCAAACCTAGCTCTAACTCAATGTAGAGGACTAGAACTGAATGTAATTGACTCCTAACTTAGCTTACTAGTCACTAACTGAACTCAACTGATGAAGGTTGGTATTGGCACTCCCAGTGGCTCCTAAATTGTAGGGATTGATCTAGGAGGCTCCTAAATTGATGCATGCAAATGAAATCAGTGGTAGTAGGCCTCAATTATTTTTCCCCACACTTTAGTAACTAGAACATGTGCCCCAATTAGGCCAAGTGGACCCATTGGTGCTAGTGACTAAAAATAGACTGGAACGAATCTCGATTTAGACATGACTCCTGATTTAGACATATTACCAAATTGGACAAGGGAGGATTAATAATCCTAATACACCCCCTGAATGCTAACTTGGAAAATATGTGGGCCCTGGTAACTAACACCATCACTCACCCATTACATCAAGTAAAGTAAAGTAACTACTGAATACAAGGAGCTGGGGGAAAAATCACATGGGAAAAAAGTCCCCCCTCTAATTAAGCAGGTAGAATCAGGATCAATCTAGTTCTTATGTGCACAGGTATCTTGGGGCCTGGCATGTGAACCTTTCCATCATTATGTATGGATGAATCTTCCTCTTTGGAAGAATAATAATATTCTCAACTAAATCACAAATATAGACAACTACTGGATGAAGATTGAACCGATGTAGAGCAACTGAAATCAACTAATAAGTGAGAAAAGGTTCTTGAGGGTTCAAATCAAGTGAGGAACACTCAAGAAAATGATATGTTGCATCCATGAAAATAAAACCATGAGTGGTAAAAACAGCCCCAATTTTTAAGAGAAAGTGTCCAGGCGGATGCAAAAAATCTTCCTCTTTACTAGTTCTGTGAGGAGATGAGCATGTGACCAAAAGTAGAGAAGCCCTGGGACTATGGAGAGCAAATGCTTGAGATAAATAATCTGATATAGCTTCATAAATATCTAATTAATCACAGAATAAAATATTATAAACCTCATAATAGTAAACTAACACCAAAACCCCAGCAGCAATTTTGCAGAAGAATTGCGGTACTTGATTTTCACACCAAAATTGGTGAGAACAGCTACAAGCATGACTGAAAGCTCTTGGATTTTAAAATTTGAAACAAATAATATCATATCAGAAATTAAATCATATCTAAATGGGTTCATACCATATCCAAAACCATGAAATGAAATCAAATCCCTAGCAGCATTTTTGAAGGAGACTTGCGGCAAGTGGTACTTGTTTCTTCACAAAATTAATGAGAACAGATACAAGAAGTACTGAAAGCTTATGAACCTGAAATATTGAACCAATAAATATCAGATAATATCTAAATAATATCATATCATAACCAATAAGTTTCATTAAATATCCAACAGTGTGGTCCACCGAGACGGAAGATGCACAATTTTCTTCTTCTTCAAAATTCTGAATTTTGGTGCATGCAATCCTGCAGGAATTTGATGGAAGATATAGATCATGGGGAACGAATGGATCACTCTGGTAATCTTATATTTATTCCAAAATATCCAATTTATTACATATTTGCACACCATCAACAACATTAGAGGGAGAAAAATCAAATTTCTCTTCACTTTTGGAAGCTATTACTGGCAAATTTTGCATAGAATTCAAAGGAAAATCATTGGAGGAGGACTTTGCTTCTTTTTCATCTTGAACAACTTCAGCAGAGAGATTAGAGGTCAATAATTTTGGATCAAGAGCTCTTATGGTGTTGGATGTGCTCTCCAAAGTGCTATTATGATCCTCATCAATCTTTCCAAAGGTTATATCCAATCTTGTCCAAAGTTCCTTTGGGTCTTCAATAGATCTAGTGAGGTAGCGCAAGCTAGGAGAAAAATCCAGTTTCATTGTTCCAAAAGTTGCATCACATTCATTCAGCCAATAATTCTCACTAAAACTCTTCTCCGATTCCAATAGACACACCATAGAGACCTCGTCTCATCAGAGATGCAATCATCTTCTTCTTCCATTCTAAATAGTTTGTGAATAGGGTGAGAAGAGGAACTAATGAATCCATTCAAAGTTGTACCTGCAATTACACAAAAATACAAAGTAAGGTCGGACAACCTGCACATTTCAATTTTTCATCATAGTTGATCAAGCAAGCTTGATCAACAATTCCTTTACTTGGGATATTAAGTGGTAAACCTTTTGCTTATGGTGCAGTGTTGGAAGGAGCAATTTTGCTCAAAAAAATGATCCAGTAGGAGATCTGAGGAGGATAAGTGCCTTTTCTGCCAAGGCTCTAACACCATATTAAATTGAGCAGATAGATTTGTGGAAAAACACACAACTCACAAGATAGATCACACAATTTACTCGGCAATTGAAGAATGAAACAGTGCAAAAATGGCTTGCAGCTATGAATGCTTTCATTAATCAAAAAGGTAATTAGATGATAAATTACAATGTAATACAATGGCTAAATAGCCACATGAAATTTGATTCCATGTGAAGAAATTCGAATTGATTAGACTCTACTTGACTATAGGTAACTAAGACCTTATCTAAATCATTATCGGAGGACTCAATAGTTAATTGACCTTGTCTAAATCATTATCAAAGTTCATCGAAGTTCTAAAACACAACTCAAGTGTCTAATTCAGTGTTAACTAAGGCTAACTGACTGTGGTAGGTGAGGAATGCACCTCTCCTGCATGCAGCCATGCAAACCAAGTGCTAACTGAATGTAGAGGACTAGAACTGAATGTAATTGACTCCTAACTCATCTTGACTATTCACTAACTAAACTTAACTGATGAAGGTTGGTTTCGGCATTCCCAGTGGCTCCTAAATTGTAGGGATTAATCTAGGAGGCTCCTAAACTTATGCATGCAAGTGCAATCAGTGGCAGTAGGACTCAATTTGTGTTCCCCGCACTTTAGTAACTAGAACATGTGCCCCAATTAGGCCAAGTGGACCCAATGGTGCTAGTGACTAAAAATAGACTGGAAGGACTCTCGATTTAGACATGACTCTTGATTTAGACATATGACCGAATTGGACAAGGGAGGATTAATAATCCTAACGAGAAGAGTACATCAAATAGAAAACCTTGAGTGAGTTGATGCAGATCTCCTCCAAGCTCCCTAACCCAAGCCATCCTTAACTCAACCAAGATGTTCACAATGGCTATAGGATGCACAAGAATCCCAATAGCATGAAAATACTATGCAAAGAGCCTCTCTACAATTTTGGCATTGTAAGGGCACTCTCAATCTTTCCTCCCTTTCTCCCTTGAAATGCGTCCATTATATAGATGAATGGAGGAAGAGAATGAAATGAATCTATACTCCTAGTTCCTCTCACATTTAGATATGATTGAGATTTCCTAGATTAACAGATGTGGATCCAACTCATTTCTCAAATTTTCTCAACAAATATGGCAAAAATGAGGCTTCTAGAGGCTATCATTCCCCATAATGGAATATTATTAATTGACATTATCCCTCTCTATAGTGGTGTAAGGAATGATAAGGGTATTTTTTACTAGGATAATCAATTTCAAGGGTTAGAAAGGTTGTGTTTTACCATGATAAATAAGATATGTCTCCTCTAAGATCTAAGGATGACAAATAAGGATATAAAAGATGTCCCCTAAAGTGTGAGCTCATAAGAGAAACTGATGTCCAAAACACTTTACAAATAATAATATGGCAAGGTAAAGTCCTGGAAGCAAGAAATTGGAGAAAACTTGCAATCAAGAATCAACCAATAATACATATATCATGCCCAAGGCGGGCATACCCATGCTTGGTAAAAGTAGGACAAAGCATGGTCTCCAATAAACTGAACTTTGATCCATCTTTATTTTTTAAGGATTTCAAGGAAGAGAGAGAAAATGGTCCATATGCACCTCATCCTTGTAATTTTAGCGAGTCAAGACAAGTTAACTCAAG
The DNA here is from genome assembly GCA_001517045.1 of Pseudotsuga menziesii. Lineage (NCBI taxonomy): Eukaryota > Viridiplantae > Streptophyta > Pinopsida > Pinales > Pinaceae > Pseudotsuga > Pseudotsuga menziesii. The sequence continues at coordinate 260,259 of LPNX010792433.1, read as the reverse complement.
CCTATCTTTATGGTTTGAGGAGCTTAAATAAAAGTGATAAACATTCTCCATAAGATGTCTTTTTCGTTCAGTTTTAACGAACCTAGAAAAGGGATAAAATAATACTTGATAGGGACCCTAGTACTAATATAAATGGATGTCACCATCATAATCAACTAATTGATATGCCCCCTAATGCAACACATTGTATATCTATGTAGGGATTGCACCATAAGGGTTCGGTAGCCAAAATGAGGGTTGGAATAACATTCTTCACCTTTTCCTGATTGAGAAGAAAAGTTGCACTATCTTACTTATCCTCCCAAGTATTTTCATCCATGACTTCCATAAGGTTCTCATACAAAGAGAAGACATACTCGATAAATTCATGTGAAAGTGGTGAATAATCATTCCATGAGGTCAAGTGATTAGTATCAAAAAATAAGTGAGGATCCAAATCAGGATCGAGATTGAAAAATAGGTGAGGATTGAGATCAGGATCAAAATCAACAATTGGGTGAGGATCTAAATCGATATTGAGATCAAAAACTTGGTGAGGATCAAGATATTGGATAACTTCCTCAATTTTTTTTGAATCTGGAAGGAAAGAAGCATGATGGTGCATACTCTCCAAAGGGTTTCCACACAAAGCCATGACTTCCATAACTACCTCATTAGATGGTAAAACATTTGTTAGGAAATCAGGTGAAGGAGAAGGGGAACTGACCTAAGAAGACACAATATAAGGATCAAAATCATCAATTGGGTGAATATCACGATATGGATCAATGGGATTGAACTGAATAACTTGGTAAGCAATTTTGATCATTGATAGAGGCATGGAATCTATGATAGAATCAACTTTCATTGCATCGAGTATAACCCAAGGATCAAATGAACCAAGGGAACTATTAATCATGGAAGAGATCATGCGAATATGAGCTTCTTATTTTGAGGGATTAGGTGCAATAAAGGGGAAATATCCCATCAAATATGAATCCTTAAATAATCGAACACCGACACTCTCATATTCCTTCATGGAATTTCCTACAAAAGGAACATTAATGTTGGGGTTGAATTCCAAATCTAGCGTGCAGTAAGAAAGTTGTTCTATATGATTGTCTTCCCTTGGTGGGGAAAGAAAAGGAGTCAAAATAATGATGAGAATATTTCCTTCATAGCATAAAAACAATTACATCCTAGCAACAAATTATAGTCTAAGGTAACATCAATCACTTCAACATTGACATTAACACTTTTTACCCTAGTTTGATTGGTAAGGAAACTATGATTCCATGAGGTGTGAAAGTTTGACCATCAAATGATTTCAAAGAGGTAGAGGATTGGACAAGCTCAGGAGAGCCTATCGCTCGCCAACTTCAGATGGACATGACACAAGTAGAGACTCATTCATTAATGTTTGTGTGAAATATGTTTTCCCCATGTTTGACTACTTGGATTTGAAACACAATCTAGTGGGAAAGCCTCGGTTGGCTATGTTTAACATCAAAGACAACCAAAATAGATTTCATGGATCAATCCCACCAATGTCCAACAATATTGAATTTTGTTTCCCAAGACAACTTTGCAACACTTCGAGAGCAGACATGGCACCAGGGGCCTGAGCTAGATATTCAATAATATTATAATTGTGAGCATCTCTTGCATTGGGATTATGTGTTTCTAGAAGAAGTACCCCCCTTAGGAGGGAAAATGATCATGTCAAGAACAAGATTCATTATCTGAAGAGGGCCATTGGTTTGGGATGGAGAAGTTGAGTCCTGCTCAGGAGAGTTGGTCTCAGTTTTCTCATAATTGTGGTTCTGAGTGGTAAGGGAGATAGTTTCCTCAAGCAAAAATACATTTGGTGGTCCATCCCCTTAGGGTGATGTTGTTGATTAGGGAAAGTGTGGGTTAACACGGAAGTAGGTGGGGTGGATTCTTTATGAGTGATGAAATCATTAACTTATTTTAAGCATGGAAAGAAATGAGTCATATGATTTCCCCCATAAATATTGCATGTGAATTTAGGTTTCCTTTCCTTATTGTTTCCCCTAGCATTAGGGGGTGGTGCTTGTTGCATTCCAGACTCATTGGAAGGGTTTTTGGCCTTGTTTTTCTTATTTATACCTCCAAACTGTTGATATTTCTATGGTTGTGATTGTACTTTTTTTACCCTAAATGTTTGAGTGGGAATAGGTTTTTTAGTAGATACAGTTGAAGCAGGTGGACTAGCAATGGAAATTTTATTAAATTTCCCACTTAAATGGTTTACTGAGACAACAAAGACAAAACTAATGGCACCATCGACATGAGAGTCCCGTGTGGTTCAAGATGGATCAGTTGATGCACGATGAGCATGTGGGATAATGTCTTATAAATTTCTTGACTGTGAATATATAAAATCCAAATGTTGGGCATGACATATGGCGTGTTCCTCAGTTATGGCCCTAGACATAGAAATATCATGAGCAATGGGAGGTAAAAATGACTTTGTAAACCAATCAACTAACAATTGGCCAAGAATGGAATTTTTTACAAGCCTTTGCCTCCACCTCCACTCATGGATATGGTTGGAAATGTGGGTGGCGGTTTTTTGACACAAAGAGGTCAAAAGGTATGTTCTTGTTTCGTAGCAGATATGTAATTGGAAGTGGGTTAATAAATCCATGGCTAGTGCATTGAAGCTTGAATAAGAGGAAGTTATCAATTCAATGTACCACTTGGATGCACTCCCAGTTAGGGACTGAGGGAAAATATGTAATTTAACAATGTCATCCAACATGGAGTGGATACACGCCTTAAGTAATATGTGGTAACATGAGTGGATGGTTCTCCCCCATTTTACTATAAAAATTTGGTATATCTATAGGGATATTGGGTGGAATTGTTGGCCATAAGGGGTGGTTCAAAATGGGGTCATTAGTTAACCTTGTAAAATCCGGTAAATCAAGAATAGCTAGAAAGGGTAGTTGTGTATTGGAAAATAGATTTTTTGTCAAAGGTAATTGGGAATTTAGGTCTATTTGACCATAAGGTCCCCCCACATATTGGCTTCCAAAAGCATACGAACTTAGGAAAGCATGACTTCCCCTAGGAAATTGATTCCCCTCATAAGAAGGATTTCCCACATAAGGTTGGTTTCCCCAATGATGGGATTTTTCCCATAGATAGAACTACCCCAAGGTGTATGACTACCACTAGGATAGGGAAATCCTCCAAAATAGGTGTTTCCCCTAAGAAAAGGGAATCCACTAGGAGCATTACTTCCCTTAGTAAATGAGAAACTACTAGAAATATTTCCAGTTTCTTGGAAAGGTAAACTGTCATATATAGGTGTGTTTCTAGTAAAGGGAACACCACTAGGAACACTTGACCCTCCCATGGGTTGAGTGCTTCTAAAATGCCTCCCCCCCTTGAGAGGGAGGCGATTTGCTTTCCCCTATAGATGGTTTCCACCCAAAGGGAAATCCAGCATTTGAAATGATAGTGTTACCTGTGGACATGTCAATGATGGCTTGGAAACTACACCAATATTAAATCTAGAAGCATCTCCCCCCAAAAAAGTAAAATTTGAGGAGGATTGTGGTAATGGTCCACTAGATGATTTTTGGATCGATTGATCGAGAGATGAAACAATAGGCATGGTCGGAGTTCCCCAAATGGAAAAGGTAGGTGTACTAGTGATAGTAAATGGATCATTTTCCTCTCATGTAGATGGTTGTAGAGAATTAACTGAAGTTCCTCCTTCGCCACCAAAGTAAAAAAAGGATTGGTTGTTCCATATATGAATACATAGTATTCCGAGACATCATATGGTTGAATAGTGAAAAAGGATTATCGGGTCAAGGTTTTACTTGCTCGAGTATAGGGCTGAAAGGATTGGTCAATGGAGGGTTAAAGTGTGGAACAACACCCTAATCAACCTCAACATCAAAATGAGTCATATGAACTAAATCACTTTCATATTTTATGATTTCTCTTACCTCTTTTGTAGAAGTGACTCACCTTCAAATAGATGGAGGTTCCTATTCAATAGGAGAGATGCCCCTAATACGTCGATATTGAGGAATCGATAGATTGGACATGGTGAATAAATGAATTGTAAAAATAAAAATAACAATAAATATCATGATTCCAACTACAATAGAATGCACAGCACACCCCTAGAAAAATATAGGCTATCAATAGGAAAACCAATTGGATCAAAGGGATCTTCCAAAGGTGGGTCTCAATCCACCAACGAAGAGTAGAGAAATAGCTACGATAACCCCTCATACTCCCTTAAAACCAAGGTCCAAGTTCCCATGGGGCACCCCCCAAAGTAGAGAAAGAAGATGATATATAATTTTCCTCATGTACCACAAGCACTTACCACTTCTAGTCACATATGTAGATACCTAGGAAAAGCAACTAAGTCTACCACTTCACAAAAGGATGACCAAGATAAATATTTGTAATTCAAATTCAGACGTGCGGGTAGGGAACGTGCGACATATGTCGAAGGATCAAATCCTATCTAGGAGGTGTCACCCCAAGGACTACTAATTGACCAGGCCTAAATACACATAAGAACCCACTAAGTACATCAAAAGAGGATATCTCTCAAATTCACCCTACTTGACCTCGTTCTTGACTCATGTGTTAGATGAGATTTCCCATCAAGTGTCTCTTATTACTAATGTGTTTTTTCTCTTTAGTGACTCTAGTTGCTTTATATGGCCTTGGATAGTGTCCTCTCCAATACTAATACAAATCCCTACACCCTAGACTAATGTTGGTTTGCTAAACCAAAAACAAAAATTTCTAATATTTTTTAATTAAGTGCTTTTCTTTTATGGTTGTTGATCACTCAAGCAGGTAAGTGGAGTGATACTTGGTGATGTGAAATACTCTTGACTTGAAAGATAGAAAAGATGCAAGAATGACAATGCACTTCTTTCATTCAATGAAATTCTATCTGTGGGAGAGAAGATATTTATTTTCCTTTTCCAACAAACAAACACATTCATCATAAAAATATCTGAATAAGACTATGTAGACGCTCCAAATTCAAATTTGATCACAAACAATCCTTATATGATGATTAAACAGAAAGCAAGCACTCTAAAACCAAAGACCCCACTTGAAAACAAGTAGTATGAAAGGTCCCAATATAATCAAAATATCACTATAAGGATTAAAAAATCAAGTCAGATCACTATTCATTGATTTAAGGTAATGCAAATCGATGGAAAAAAAAAAGAGAAAAAAAAACAAGATTAATATTTTTTTTTTGCAAATTTTGGAGGAAAAAATAAGTGCACAACACTCAGATCAAATTCTATTTAAATTTGTGTAGAATTTCTAGAATATTATTTCATATTTGTATTTCCCTTTCAAAGACACCTAGTTTAAAAAATAAAATAAAAATTCATCCAAATGGAGTTTGGGAGAGGGAGATATGGGTATTTTTCATAATTTTGGGTCATGGTTACGACAATTTTCAGAATGCCATATATTTTGACTCAAAGATCCGATTCAGGAAAGGCCAGTGTCATTGGAAAGACAATTTTTCAATATTTATAATGGTATATTATATGATATACTTAAACTGAAAATTAAGTGCTTAATCAGGTACATAAACAAGAAAGGGTTTATGGTAAGAAAACTAGGAAACAATACAAACTCTTCCCCAGTAAAGTCGTCTGTTTTGTTGTAGAAAATTCTCTCTTGCAGACAAGAGAGACCTCTCGTGGATCTTTTCCCTTGATCCAATACATATAGGAGGTTCGATTAATGTACTTTCAATACCTAGATCCAATATTATATCTCCTAGATTTAATCATTCATTGGCATGCACACTATGACAAGAAGAGGAAGAAAGGGGACGTACCTTCACTTAAGAAGAGTCCTTTGGTGTAGATCCATTCTAGCCATTGTATATCTGATAGAATTTTCACCAGCTCCACCTGCTATCCCCTACACACAAACAAGAAACCAAATACCTTTCCTCAAAACCTTCTAACATATGGAATATGACATGTAAATGAATATAAAATCCTAGATCTAAGAAAATATATAATCAGATCTAATCTGATCTACTCAATCAAGATTAGATATATTATAGAACATCAATTAAATGCATAAATCTAAACAATATACCATTTATAACAACATGGTGTAGAGAGGGGAATAAATAAACATGTTTATATTATGAAAATGAGAAGACTACATCAAATACCAAAGCTTGAATGAGTCACATACAGATCTCCTCCAAGATCCTTGATCCAATCCTTCCTTGATTCAACTATTATTTTCACAATGTCTATAGGATGCACAAGAATACCAATAGCATGACAATACTATGAAAATAGTTTATCTACAATTTTGGCATAGTAAGGGAACTCTCAATTTTTCTTCCCTTTCTCCCTTGAAATGCCTCCATTATATCAATGAATGGAGGAAGAGAATGAAATGAATCTAGATTCCTAGGTCCTCTCACATTTAGATAGGATTATGAGTTCCTAGATTAACACATGTGGATCACACTCATTTCTCAAATTTCCTCAATAAATAAGGCAAAAATTAGGCTTCTAGAGGCTATCATTCCCCATAATGGAATTAAAAGCGACTTTATCCCTCTCTATAGTGGTGTGAGTGATATCACTCACTTTTACTAGGATAATCAATTTCAATGGTTAGAAAGGTAGTGTTTGACCACGATAAATAATATATGTCTCCTTTAATCTCTAAGGATGAACATAAGGATATAACATAAGGCTAGACAAATATTTGTGACAATAGGGATTTAAAAGAGAAGAGGCTAATAATAATTTATACATAAAAAATGATCATGGAAATATGGTTATCATTGAAGTCTATGTGTATGACATCATATTTTGAAGTGATGATGATATATTGAGTAAAAAAATTGCAACAAAAATGAATAATGAGTTTTATATGTCTATGCCTAAAGAGTTAACCTTCTTTTTGGGACTACAAATCTACCAACTTAGTAAGGGTATCTTTATTTCTCAAAACAAATATATAAAATAAACTTTGAAGAGGTTTAAAATGGAAGATTGTAAACTAGTATGTACTCCTATGATCATTTATTGCAAGTTAAGCAAAGAAGATGAAGCAGATAAAGTGGATCAAAAACTTTGCAGATCAATGATTGGTAGCTTGTTATATTTTACAGTCTCAAGACTATATACCATACGGGTTATATTATTGGTTGCAATATTTAAGACAAAACCTAAGGAGACACATGTTCAAGTTGTAAAAATAATCTTCAAATAGCTAAAACGGACTTTTTATTTTGGTTTATGGTATCCATGAGGTAATGACTTAACCATATAGAATATACTAACGTAGGATCGGAAGGAAGTATTGATGGAAGAAGAAATACAAGTGGACCTACATTTTACTTGGGAAACTACTTAGTGTCTGGGATAAGCAAGAAACAATCTTCATTGTCACTTCCCACAACAAAGGAAGAATACATCACAACAACAATGTGTTGTGCTCAAGTTCTATAGATGAAGCAAAGTTTAAAGGATGTCCATCAAGAGTTCGATCAACCTATTTCAATTATATGTGACATCACAAGTGCAATCAGTATTTCCAAAAATCCTATAATGCACTCCAAGACAAAGAATATTCCTATAAAATATAATTTCTTAAGAGAACAAGTCAATGAAAACAATTTCAAGTTGGACTATGTTGAAACCAAGGAACAAATAGAATATTTATTCACAAAGCCTCTCCCAAGGGATACCTTTGAGTATCTTAGACAGATTTTGGGATTAATTACCACTCCTCATTAATTTTCTCAAGCCACATCAAAACTGGAAACAATGCGACAACACAGGAATATAGATGAATATTGAGCAGTACAGAAGTAGGAACCAGCACAGTCAAAAGAGGAGAAACATAAGGAACAAAGAGGAGTATAAATCTAGGGGGAGAAATTATAGAAACAAAATTGCACAATCCATGAGAAATTACAAAATTACATATTCACTGCAAAAGAATCCAAAGACTGCAAATAATAAGTTAGAAATAAATGGGAATCCCTTTTCCATTGATGTTAAAAGGGGAGAAATTGCAAATACTACGAAGAAATTGTGACATGGTAATCAAAATTGTGTAGGAACTGCGCAAAGACAGAAATTACAAAAGTATAGGTTGTTGCTTATTACAGGTCAGAAAGAGAAAAACAAAGGAGGCCATATTTAGGTGGAGCTTAGTTTACTTGGTGTTGACATTAATGCCAAAGGGGGAGGTTGTTGAACTTAGCATTGTCATTGATGTCAAATAAGAAGTACGAAGTCTAGTTTGAACAAGTATGTAAGAAATAATTGTCAAATGGAATATGTGTGCAAGTCCCACCAAGTCAAGGAAATCCATCTGCATGAGTTAAAGATAAGTGCATGTCACACAAATATCGCCAATCAATAAATATATCAATGTACATAGATAAGACGCCAACAAAGGAATAAGAGAAGTGGTTGGTTCGAGTTGAATGTTTGGGTAAACTTGATCGTAAATAAAGGAAGAATGGGGTATCACTGATGTAGAGAAACCCCTACTTGTGGAAAAATCAATTGACTCAAGTAAATAATCATTGATTCCAGAATGAATATAAATCAACAAAATATCGATGTGTTGTGTGGGAGTATGAGTGGAGAGTACTTTAAGGTGGAATATAAATCAATGACTTGTTTATTAGTAGAATTTTGAGATAATACAGAACGGAGTCATATAAGAATTCGCAATCGCACTAAAATTATAAAGTTGAGCGTGCAAAATAAAAGGAAAGAAGAGTACGTGGTAGGGCATGCAAATTCAACGGAGGATGTGGTCAGGTGCTCAATATAGCAGAGTACAAGGAGAAACTGTGTAGAACATAATATAACCAAATATTTGAAGTAGTTTGCACAAAGAAAACGAGTGTTGAGGAGTTTATGCAAGAACAAAGTGTGCAAATCAGGAAATGTAGAATATAGTGCGACAAAGGAACACGGTTACAACCATATCCATTCAAGGAAGGAAGGAAGGGATAAGGACAGAAGATTGAGGTCTCCTACATGTTGGTGCGTGCAAATTTGAGTTGGTGTCCAAGAGAATTGGTGTTCTCATCTATCAAATGAGTTGGTTCCTGACTGCGCAAGTTGGTGCTTGCACAAGGGATTGTTGTCCATGTCAGAGTGATGTCTGCAAATTCTGTGAGTGGGTGGTCACACCATTATTGGATATTGGTGTCTCCCAACAATCTATGTAATAAAATATTCTATCTATATAAAGTTTATTTATAAATGCTTTTTGTGTAGTATTTTCATGTTGTTAATTGTTTTTGTATTGGTGTATGATATATAGGGTGAAAATTTGTATAAATTGTTAAAATTGCACTAGATACTGATTCACCCCCCCCCCCCCTCTTCATTGTCTCTTGGAGTTCAACACATTTTTTTCCAAAAGTGTTACCCATCTTCATGGATTCACCTAATGACAAAAAGTGTTGATATAAGTGATTGAAATGCACGTAAAATTTTCTTTTTGCAACAAAGTAAAATAGAGGAAAAAAGAGACAAAGAGATGTCTCACATGTAACTGATGTAATTGTAATTATATTTATTTCCCTATTTTGTTTCTATGTGATCCTCATCTCACGGTCCAAAAAAGTGTTTCCTATGTTTTGAGTTCAACCATAATGATCGTGATGATTTGTGTTCATGATCACGTGAAAACATTGTTTTGGGGAAAATGTCACTAGGGTGAGAAATTCTTCTTATCCTTGTAGGTTGCAACCAATGAAATAGTGTAAGTGATGATTAGTATACTAATAAATAATAAGATAAATCCAAACTCAACAAATAATAGTGAAATAAAAATAGTATCAAGTGCTAAAATGCCACAAACAAAGAGAATGAGTTAGCTTCAACCATATAGTATTGGACAATGAAAAAAAGATTGTATATAAATGGTGTCACCTAAAAGAATGTATATCCAATGGTATCCAACACTCCCATTTGGTATGGGTCCTTTTGAGCTCTATCAAATTACTCACTAACTAACTAGAAATGATAAGGAGAAACACTTGCTTCTTGAGGAAGAAGTCAAGGGATATTTGTGATGCCAAATGATGATAAGAAGGAGTGTGAAATATGATCTCTCAAACTAATTCTTGTGGCATAACCTTGATCTATATTTCTCTTGTGAAATGCATGGTCATTGGCATAACCTTTTGTTGCAACGAAAACTTCTCCCAAATTTCTGAAAATTTTGGACCCTCCTTGTCGATTTTGTTTGCCCCACTCTGCTACCTATTTGGATTGTTTGAGGCCAGTTTTCTTGCTTTTTGGGATTTCGTTTCGGTCTATGCATGTTGTGGACTATAAGGCTCATCCGGTTTTACGTTATTTTATCTTTGAAGTTTAAAGTGGGTTTTTCAGTTGTTGTTCTTTTGGAAGTCAGTTAGACATGGTGCCGATAATTAAAGTCTTTCACTGAACCCGGGTTCTATTTTGAAAAAGACCTTGCTTTGTGATTTTTTGGAAAGTGTTATGACTTTGATCAAAGGCCATGGGCTGATTGAGTTCCGCCGTTGTGGCCCCAGAGTAGACTAATTGCCCGCCAGGTTGTTCGTCTTTTCGCCGACGTCCTGTTCTTTTCTCCGATATTGACTAATCTGCGGGTTTTCTTGACATTTTAACTTTCGTCGTTGCGGCTGTGTGGCGCACTAACTATCTGAAGCCTGCAGAGGATTCGACCTCTGACGTTTCATCACGCCATTTTTGGTTTGTGTGCCGAAACCCCTAGATTGTAGGTTACCCATCGTTCCGGCTGCATAGCCCACTAATCAATTGATGTCAAGTGTTCTGATCCGTCTATGGGTGTTTTTATGTGCCCGTTTCTTAATCGTTTTCCCGCCAATAGTTATGATATCGTAACTATTTTCGTAAGAAACCGGTGATCCTTGTTTTTAGGTTGATCTTTGCACATAAGAACCCAGCTCCAGTTTTCTCTTCTTTGGTACTCATTTTATTGATATTATGGTATGTTTATTAGAGATAGTCGAAATAAATGATGAATTCTCGTTTGATCGCAGACAGACGTGGAATTTTTTTCTCAGATCCCTTTGAAGATTATCGCGGCAAAGAAGATGCAGTTGGAGGGCAAGGCATGCTAGAGCATAAGGCAGCGGAGTCGTTGCTCAAGGAAGAAAATTATTAAGGGGCTGAAGGAGGAGTGAGGAATGATAAAACGTAATCATTACAAAGCAAAGGCCCAAGCTTGGGTGGTTCATCAGTTACCTAGCTGTGCCCATTTTTTCATAGAAATCTTTTTTTTAAACGTAACGTTGAATTATGAGGATTCGTGTAATGAAAAAACCGGAGATTGAAACGGTTGTGGGGCAACCGAAATGTTTTTGAGTCGGTTATTGTATAAATGTACAAAGGAGAGAGAGAGAAGGGGGGATTTTTTCCCAGAAAAACTTGTGAACTACTTGTTGTAAGATGAACTACTTCGTTTTGCAATAATAAAATTACAAATTTTTGCCTGTTGAAGAAAGTGTTGTGTGGAATGTTCAAATGTGTTGAAATGAACAATGTTGAAGAGGAACTATTTCGTTTTCAGTTGTGTTTCATTAACTGTGAGATCATTCTAACTTTCTGAACCTATGTTCTTATATCGAAATGTTCTCTGGTTTATTTTGTGATAATTTCCACTATGAGTAATGAATGTTTTAACAGACGACGAGCTATCTTGTTGTGCACATCTTTATTCATGTTTATATGTTTTGATTTTAAGAAAAACTATCTGTGATTTATCTTAGCACATGAACAGTGTTACATTACTCATTAATTAATGATCTTGCTCCCTAGGGACAGCTTAGTTAATCTTGTTTTTTTTTGTTTGTGTGCGATTTAGATGAGAGGTAAGAACTTGCGCATCACATTGTGACCATTCCTCGCATTCTCTATCAATATGCATCTTAGATAGGCACTTGCATATCATACTTAAAGTCAAAAAATACAAAAATATATCACGTGGACTGGGCCGCAACCGGTAAAACCCTTTGTTTTTTGTTACTTGACCTATGGTAGCCGGACCGCAAATCAGACGGATTCCCTATACCAAATGGTCACGGGCTAGTTGGAAATGTTGACTGGGGAGAATCCCTTGCTGTTGTTGCCTGCAAATTTCCAGGCCTCAATAGTTTATGGAGCTAGAAGGAGGGCCACCAATGCATGGTTGGACGGGGAAATCCATTTCCTCAAAATTACTCAACCAGTGATAGTTTTGAAAGCAGTTTATTTCCTGATCCTAATACTAAAGGGAATAGAGAACATTTGTTTTATGTAGACAACCAAGTAGTCAACGATCTAAGAAGACACACACAGACCTATGTGAAGAGTATTGGAGGATTACCCACTATCCCTGATTTACCTCGAAGAGAGTACAAGAAGAAATATTGTCCCATCTCGGAAGATTCAGTTTTGGTTGGAGATTTGGAAGAGTTAGTAGAAGTAGCATTACAGGAAGTTGTTCAGCCTTTGAATCAAGTAGGCCCAAACACACCTTGCTGTTCTCCTGCGCGTACTCTTGCTCCTTCACCTCCTCACTCTCTACCCAGACTCATGGCAGACGTTAATGCTAATCAGCCACTGAACCCACCAAATCTACCATCGTCTTAGAAAGCCAGATCACCCTTGAACTTAACACCTCCATTGCATGACTTACCTCAAGCTTTTGAAAAGATGCTACCCAAGTTTGATCCAAATGAGAAGATGTTAGTAGATGACCATTTACAAAGTTTCTATTTGGCAATAGAAGGATTGAGGGCTGGGGAACATGAGGATGTAGTTTGTCGACTTTTTCCACATACCCTTAAAGGAGCAGCAGCATCATGGTATTTTGGTTTTCCTACAAACTCTATCCCAGACTGGGATACCTTTGAAAGGATTTTCAGAAGTAAATATGCAACCCAAAAAACTCATGTGGCTCTCATGAAATGACTGTGCGTTTTAAAGAAAGAAAGAAAAGAGAAGGTGCATAGTTTTACCCAAATATTTGCAGCTTATCTTAAAAAAAATTCTGAAACTGACAAACCCTCGGATAAAGTTCTGATTCAGTATTATACTTCAGCTCTAGGGCCCGAGTTGGCCATGTTTTCCAAAATGAAAGCCAAACCTATGCTAGCAGAGACTTATGAAGAAGCGGAAAGGGTAGAGGCTGAAAAGGAAAGCATCAAAGATTATCCTGAGCAGTCAGGAGAAAACAATGTTGGGAGGAAAGATTTGTTATTTACTAAGCCTAAAGAGGAGCAATCACCATATTTTGAAGGAATGGCAAAGATGATACAGAAGCTCTCTAACAGAATAATAGACTTAGAAAAGGAAAAGGAAGCCCAGAAGTTTTATAAGCCTTATTACAAGAAAAGGGAAGATAACAATCAATCCCAACCCCCTCTGCACGGTCCTGCATCAATGAACTTGATGAAGGTGGGGATGGATAACTTTTGCACTTTTCACCAACAACCCCGTTCTGAGAAGAATTGCCTCAATGGATAAATTCAATGATGTTCGTAATGAATCAGCTTTTGGATTCCAAGTTAACCGAGGATAATGATGAAGAAGGGAAAGACAACAATAAATCAACAGAAAAACAAGAGGATGAGGCCATGGTTTTATGGGACTGTGTATCGTTGTTTGATACCGAGGAAGAAGAGGATCTAAGACATGAAGATATCTTGGAAACAAATGTAATGATGAGAAGCCAGGGGTTGATTAAGGAAAATAGTCTTATGCTCCCAAAGATTAAGAAACTTCAAAAGAATGTTAAGAAATTTCAAAAAAACACCTCAGCTAATAAAATTCCGGAATTTACCACCACCAGTCAAAAAACAAGACAGATCAACATGCCTACTAAGCCCATTGAAGAGAAAATAAATAATGTTAAAACGAATCTCATGGAACATCAGATGGATTATGACATCATGGAGGACATAAAAAAGGTAAGGGCAAATATCTCATTATTTGAGATGTGCAATGTGCCGCAACAGAAAGAAAAGTTATTGAAAGCACTTGAAATATCAGAGGAGAAAATTCCCACTAAAAATCAGCCCCAAGAAGAAGAAATTGGTGAAGCAAGTGTGGGAGGTAAGCCTAAATGCAAGACTCCACCTTTCCTTCTGACTTTTGAAATTTCCAACCACAACGTACACAATTTTCTAGTAGACTCGGGGGCATCAATCAACGTTATGCCACAGTCAGTCTGCAAAAATTTAAATGGACAACCTAAACCATCTACCTGGAAAGTCATTCAGTTGGATAGAACAAATGTGAAGGTAATTGGGGAAATGGAGGATGTTCTCATTCGCTTATCTTCAAATGATAAGGTATGTCAATTCATCATGACATTGTGGTAGCTGACATACCTGAAGCTTATGGACTTGTTTTGAGCAGAGACTGGTCAGCAAAGCTGAATGGATATTTTTTCGAGGAATGGTCACATCTGTGGCTACCTTATAAAGGAATCCCAAATAAAATTAAGGTTTTAAGAGAGCCCCACATGAAACACAATGTTACTTGGTTCGAAGGTAAAAATGAACCAGTGAATTCTGTTTTGGGAAATTACTTTATTGAGCTAGAACCGGGAAATTATCAAGCAGAGGAAGCCAGCGCTACGTCAGACGCTCAGCCTGATCTCCTTCGGTTCTCACAAGCTGATGAAATCAATTGTAAAATAGTAGACTTAGCTATAGATGTAGACATTGATTCACGCAGAGTAGCGATAAGCGATTTTTGGACGCTTTTCTTTGATGGGTCTAAAACTTTGGAAGGATCGAGAGTCGGCTGTGTCCTGATTGATCCTAAGAAAAATAAACCTTTTCTTTCATGTAGGTTAGAGTTTGAATGCACCAATAACACAGTCGAATATGAAGCACTAGTTCAGGGACTAAGAAAAGTAGATGAATTAAAGGTAGAAAATCTGAAAGTGTATGGGGATTCTGAAATAATTGTAAAGCAGATCTGAAATCAAATACATTGCATTTCCCCTTATTTAAAAGCTTATCAAAATGAAGTATGGGATTTGCTTAAAATTTTTCATGCATTTAATATTGTATCGATTCCTAGACTTAAGAATGCAGCAGCTGATTTGTTGGCCACCTCAACTGGAAGGCTTGTGCCCTCTAATAACAGGTGTTCTATTGAATTGCTTTTCAGGCCCTCGGTTCTAGATATGATTACCAATTTATGAGTTTTTGATGATGATCAGTAGATTATAGAATGCTTGACAAATGACGAGACCTTCAAAGGAGCAATTATTGATGATGAAGAACATCAAGCTGAGCTAAAATTCGATAATTTTATTCCTAAAGGAGTCAAGACTTTAGAGTGAATGTTTGATCTAAATGAGAATTTCAGAAGGCTAGTGAATGTGAAGACTCATAGCTCGTCTCTACAGTTTGAGTTAATTAATTTAGGGACTAAAACTGAGCCTAAATATGTGAATTTGGGAAAGTGTTGCTATCCAGGTGAAAGGAATAAGTTCATCAGTCTGTTCAAACAATACAAAGATGTTTTTTCCTGGACGTATGAAGACCTGAAGACATATGACACCAATATTATTCAGCATGTTATTCCCATCAGATCTAAGGTCAAGCCGTATCAACAGCCTTGAAGGAAAATGCATCCAAAACTAGAGCCTCTAATTCAGAATGAAGTAAAGAAGTTGTTGGATGCTACAATTATTTTCAAAGTTAGACACTCGGAATGGGTTTCAAATCTAGTACTAGTAAGAAAGAAATCTGGAGAAATTAGACTATGTGTGGATTTCAGAAACCTAAATCGCGCTTCAGATAAAGACAATTATCCTATCCCACCCATGGAACAGATATTGAAAATGGTTTCAGGTTCTGAATTATTTTATTTATTAGATGGATTCTCTGGCTACAATCAATTGTTAGTAGTTGAAGAAGACAGACTTAAAACTACATTCAGAACCAGATGGGGAACGTTTGCTTACAGAAGGATGCCCTTTGGACTCATAAACATTGGAGCTACTTTCCAAAGGGCCATGGACATAGCTTTTCGCGGTCTAATTGGCCGCAGTGCTGTAGTATATCTCGATGACATCACAATATTCTCAAAGAAAAGGGAGGAACACGCATTTCATCTAAAACATATTTTTGAATGCTGCCGAAAATATGGTATCTCATTGAACCCCAAGAACTGTGTGTTTTCCGTTACCGAAGGGAAGTTACTGGGTCACGTGGTTTCTAAGATGGGGATCTCCATAGACCCAGAGAGGATCAAAGCTATCGAACAGATTCCCTTACCCCATAATAAGAATGGCATGCAATCATTTATGGGGACAATAAATTTCGTGTGAAGGTTTGTGCCAGATTTCGCTCAAATTGTTAAACCTTTGCAACAAATGGTAAAGAAAAGTGTACAATTCAAGTGGACTGATGTAGAGAAGAATGCATTTAGTAAAATAAAGACAGTGGTTGCACACGCACCCTCCCTCAACAGTTCGGATTTTGAGAAAGATTTTATTTTGTACACTTTCGCATCTGATGATTCACTAGCAGCGGGTGCTTACCCAGAAGGAAGATAGGGGAGATGAGTTCCCCATATCATTTATGAGCACTGGTCTGCAAGGGGCCAAATTGAATTACCCAGCTGTGGATAAACAAGCTTACACCATGTTCAAAGCGATAAAACAATTCAGACCATACATACTTAAGAACCAGACAAAGGTAATAGTTCCACACCCGGCTGTGAGGTCTCTTTTTGTAAAAAAGGAGTTAGGAGAAAGAAGAGGCAACTAGGTAACAACTCTACAGGAGTATGACCTCGAATTCAAGCCAGCCTCCATAGTTAAAGGGCAAGGATTGTGCAAACTAATGACTGAAAGTAAAGACAATGAAGAAAATGACTGGGAAGATGAAGCTGAGTTACGTTTGGTGGACGTATGTTCTCTTTTCATAGATTCAGACTCCTGGTATCGAGGCCTTGTGTATTACCTTCAGGAGGGATTGTTACCGGAACACTGGAATTCTAAGAAAAGAAGAGCAATGTGTCTTAAATCAGCCTCACACCAAATTGTTGAAGGAATATTATTCAGAAAGAATTATGATGGAGTTCTTCTTAGATGCCTAGAGAAAGAAGATGTGAAGAAGGTCATGATAGACTTACATGATGAGCCTGCTGGAGGACACTTCTCTGGGGATACAACAGCCCATAAAATTCTCAGAGCTAGATACTATTGGCCCACACTATTCAAAGATGCACATGCCCATGTTAGAAAGTGCGACATCTGTCAAAGGTGTGGTGGAAGACAAGTTAAAGCAGCAGGACCATTAAATCCTGTGATGATAATAGAGCCTTTTGAGCAGTGGGGGATGGATATCATTGGAGAGATAAAACCAAATTCTTCTTTGCAACACAAGTACATTCTGACGGCAACCGATTACTTCACCGGTTGGGTCGAAGCTATTCTGTTGCGTAAAGTGAATGAAGATGCGATCATGGACTTCTTGCAAGATCATATTATGACCAGGTTTGGAGTTCCAATTTCTCTAGTTTTCAATAATGCTACTTATTTTTCCTCTATTAGATTAACTGCATTTGCTCATGAAAAGGGAATTCAGTTGCATTACTCTACAAATTACTATCCACAAGGAAATGGTTTGGTTGAATCTACGAACAAGAATCTGATTAGAATCTTAAAAAAGAATGTGATAGAAAACCAGAGAAGTTGGCACTCATCATTACCAAATGCTCTTTGGGCTGATAGGGTCACCCCCAAGACTTCGTTAGGTGTGTCCCCTTACACCCTTGTCTATGGAAAAGAGGCCATTCTACCCCCCAATATCATGCTACCCTCTTCCATAATAGCTCAAGAATCAAGAGGATCAGATAATGAAGTCTTGCAGATGAGGATACATAATCTTTTGAAGGCAGAGGAATCTAGATCCAAGGCCAGGGAACGTTTTAAACAACAACAGGAGGTAGTGAAGAGGTGGTTTGATAAGCACAAAACTGGGACAAAATAATTTGAAGTGGAAGATTTAGTTCTTAAGTGGGATCACCCTCATGATGAGAAGGGAAAGCACATGAAGTTTCAACAGTTATGGGTAGGCCCTTTCCAGATTGTGGCAAAACTTGGCCCCTCAACCTATAAGTTGCAGGATTTATAGGGATGGGAGGAGAACTTACCAGTAAATGGTTTAGTTCTTAAACCTTATTTTTCTTGATTTTTTTTTTTTGTACATAAATAATTGGCTTGTTTTTCCACTTTGATTTGTTCCTTTCCTGTTTGTTTAGTTTAGTTTCTTCTAATTCTATTAAAAGAAGCAAACTTTTGGTTGCATGGAGAGCATCAGAACCCTTGATAAACTGATATTCTTTGGGCATTAGACTGGGTCTTATTGTTTGAATCTGATGGAATTTCTTCTAGTAAAGTGTTTCCTAAATTTCTATGAATACGTTGAGGTCCAGCGTAATCCCTAAAATAGCCCAAAATCAAAGGTCTGGAATACTATTTCGAGGCTCCATCCATTTCATATCTAAAATGTCCTAGGGGGTGACAGCAAAAGACCCATGGAAAGGGGAGCAGGGTAAACAGTATATTATATCTAAATGATCCCATGCCAAAAAATGGAAAGCTAAAAGGCTAATAAGAGTCAAAACTCCTAAGAAAGCAATATTTATCAAAACAAAGTACTGAACTATATGAGTACAGATTACCAAAAGTTCTTCTCCATCCGTGAGCTAAAAATTAAATGCATCCCTCACACCAAAGGACACTATGGATAGATGAGCCTGAATAAAATTTAGAAGAAAAGTGTTGGAATATATTAAACCCACTCACAACTTAGGATAAAATAATTAATCATTATTTGATTAATTATTCACCCACTAGCTTAATAAGTTGGCATCCACTTGCACCTTAAAGTAAATACATTCCATACATATCCTAGGAATGATTTATTTCTGATTCTGGGTTGATCCAGAATTAGTATACAGGACTTTACAGTAGATTCTGCTTTTTCTGCTTTTTCCTGCTTTTCTATGGATAAGATAAAAGCTAGTCAACTAGGAAACTGGGAGCTTTTGTTTCCAACCCATCCTCCATTAGTTTTTCTCCATTTTCTAGGATTAGCATGTTATTTCCATCTCCTTGACAACTCACTCATGCTTTTTCCAACTCGTGAGGTCCTTGATAGATTTAGCAAGTGCTTTATCCACCTATGGGGATTTGCTATATTTTGGTAAGTCGGCCTTTTTGAGCTTTATGAGTTGTTTCCATACAATTAGACTTTCCTATGAGGGATGTACTATTTATGTACACTATTATTCATAATTATTCAATGGAAGGATACACACCAATATTCATCTCTTCATTCATGTGATTCCGTCTCTTTTCTTCTCTCTATTTTTCCTGTGTATGCTTGTGAGAATTCTTAGTAGCAAAATCTATTTCCTGTGCTTCTTTTTAGCATCATTTCACATAGCATTGATCTATTATTTCTACATGGTATCAGAGCTACAAGGTTGATCAAGTTCTACAAAGTTGAGGAGCGCTTCCAGTCTCCTATCCCTCTTTGAAGAAGAGCTTGTCTAGCTTACAATATTTTCTCCTAGTTTGTTTTGCAGGTTGCAGAGAGTATCTACTAGAGCATATCAACAACTTCAATATGGATTCAAAATTTCCTCTACTATATTCTTTCAACTATGCTGATTGGAAGCCAAAGATGAGTGCATACTTGAAGAGGAAATGTCTCTTTGAAGTCTCCATTGGTGCATTGAGTGAACCTGAGTCTTATGAAAAGAATATTGATTGGATAAATAATTGTGATAGAGCTTATGGAATTATGTGTTTGGGAATGTCTCCAAATATATATCATCTCATAGATTCTGCTGAATTTCCATATGAGCTTTGGAAAATTTTGGACAAAGCTTTTGGTTTGCAGGAAATTGAAGATGAAGCATGGAGCGAACCTAGCATCTCCTCTTGTTCTCTTTCTCAAGATTTCTTGGCCTCTACATTCTCTGATGAATTTGATCACGATGAATAATTTTATCATACAGTTCATGTTGTTGCTTACCTCCTTCATTCGAATGCTTCCTCCTTCAATGAAGAAGCAAATATTGAAGAGCCATCTTTTTCTGTGTCTCTTGAAGGTGATTTTTCTTCTTGTGATACTATTGATGAAAAAGAAGTAACATATGGAGCTGCTACTGATATTGATTATGATCCTATAACCCATTCATTTTTCTCTCAATCTCCTATCTTAGATTCTGAGATCTATGTGCTAGATTCTTCACACCTTGTGCATACCTCTCTCATTGATGGTGCGCAACCCAGTGATTTCCAGGATGTTTGCTTAGCCAAATCAAGCCTTATTTGTGTCATACCACTTACCTTACTTGATCTCATGTGCTTCAGCATATCCTCCTTTGTTCTTGGCATCAATACTCAGAGCCTTCTTGAAGATTTTGAACATCTCCTTATTTCCTCCTTTCATACAGAGGATTCATTACCAGTGTATTCCCATCAGTCTATTGATATGCTTATATGTGATCCTTTGGATTCTGATTTAGAAGCATATTTTCAGGTTGATACACATATAATACCACCATCCATACCATCTACCATACCTCTGAATAATCCAAAGACTATACAAATCCCAAGCTCACTAGTTGATTCCTCATTGGTCTCTTATGCAGTGATATTTATCTTACATGGTTTGAAGTCTTTCCTAACTTTCAGTGGCTGGTTATCCATGTCCTTAGTCATATATGGACTGAGATTAAACATGTTTGGATCTGTTTTAAACACTTATGGTTCAGATCTTATGCACATCCATCATTCAGATTTTTACACCTATCAGTTTTCCCCAATTGCTCATAAATTTCCTAGTCTAGCCCTATATCCTCATGGAGCCATTGAAGACTTTGTCCTTGTTGTTCCATATGTTAATATTTTTGATATATCAGAGTTTTATCAGCCTCATATCATATCTATACAGGTGCTACATCAGATTGGAAGATTGACATGTGATTCACATCACAATTTTGCAGTTATTCAGGGAATTGGGTGTGAAATAAATTGCCTTATTTTTTGTACTCTTTGGAAAGGAGTATGCACAGATCTCTTTTCCATTTCAGATTATGTTTACAGATCATAGTTTGACAACAGAAAGAAGCATTCAGATAATGCTCCTACTTCATCAGTTGATGAGATACAAGGAGTCTCTCCTCTTCCTTCTTGCAGGTTATACACTCCAGCGCATGATCATGGAGTTCATGATTTCTTCAGTAAGTCCTTCATCCAGAAGCAGTTCAGTCAGCTCATTAAAGTGAAGATGAAGATATTTTGAAGACATATTTCAAATTTTGTGCCTTGTCCTATCTTGAGGGAGGATTTTCCCCATGTGGTTTTGTATCTTTCCTCACTTTTCTGGACATAATAATTGTTAAAGGGTGGCCATAGCCTTGTTGTTGGGCCCTATATGCATCCATATGCATCTATATTTTTTTGTCATACCATCACAAAGTCAGACTTATAGGGGGGTGTTGGAATATATTAAACCCACTCACAACTTAGGATAAAATAATTAATCATTATTTGATTAATTATTCACCCACTAGCTTAATTAGTTGGCATCCACTTGCACCTTAAAGTCAATACATGCCATATATATCCTAGGAATGATTTATTTCTGATTCTGGGTTGATCCAAAATTAGTATACAGGACTTTACAGTAGATTCTACTTTTTCTGCTTTTTCTGCTTTTTCTGCTTTTTCCTGCTTTTCTATGGATAAGATAAAAGCTAGTCAACTAGGAAACTGGGAGCTTTTGTTTCCAACCCATCCTCCATTAGTTTTTCTCCATTTTCTAGGATTAGCATGTTATTTCCATCTCCTTGACAACTCACTCATGATTTTTCCAACTCGTGAGGTCCTTGATAGATTTAGCAAGTGCTTTATCCACCTATGGGGATTTGCTATATTTTGGTAAGTCAGCCTTTTTGAGCTTTATGAGTTGTTTCCATACAATTCGACTTTCCTATGAGGGATGTACTATTTATGTACACTATTATACATAATTATTCAATGGAAGGATACACACCAATATTCATCTCTTCATTCATGTGATTCAGTCTCTTTTCTTCTCTCTATTTTTCCTGTGTATACTTGTGAGAATTCTTAGTAGCAAGATCTATTTCCTGTGCTTATTTTTAGCATCATTGCACATAGCATTGATCTATTATTTCTACAAAAAGGCATGAGGAGGAATCAAAAGGAAATAAAGTCCACAAAGGAAAAGTGCCAAGTGGCATGGGAATGGGGAACAAACGAATATTTCTATTTACCATGTGTTACAATCCTGTGGCGCCTAAGCTGGAAGCTACATGAAGACAAAGTTAAAATGAAATCCGCCTACTTAAGCCTCAAAAGAGTTATCCTGACTTTGAGATTTTGGTTTCCATTCCCTAAAAAATTGGACTATCATCAATAGTTACAAGTACATATATGTGACATTATGGGAATCCAGACATCTAGAAGAATTCAACATGTCGGTTTCACTACTAAACAGTCTGTTGCTTAAGGAGGAGTTTATTCCGAGATCTGGGTTCACCAGTGAGCCGCCAATTGTTGCAACTACAACTTCTCCCAAATTTCTGAAAATTTTGGACCCTCCTTGTCGATTTTGTTTGCCCCACTCTGCTACCTGTTTGGATTGTTTGAGGCCACTTTTCTTGCTTTTTGGGATTTTGTTTGGGTCTGTGCATGTTGTGGACTATAAGGCTCAGCCAATTTTACGTTATTTTATCTTTGAAGTTTAAAGTGGGTTTTTCAATTGTCGTTCTTTTGGAAGTCAGTTAGACATGGTGCCGATAATTAAAGTCTTTCGTTGAACCCAGGTTCTATTTTGAAAAAGACCTTGCTTTGCGATTTTTTGGAAAGCGTTATGACTTTGATCGAAGGCCACAGGCTGATGGAGTTTCGTCATTGCGGCCCCAGAGTAGACTAATTGCCTGCAAGGTTGTTCGTCTTTTTGTCGACGTCCTATTCTTTTCTCTGATGTTGACTAATCTGCCGATTTTCTTGACCTTTTAACTTCCGCCATTGCGGCTGTGTGGCGCACTAACTATCCGATGCCTTTAGAGGATCCGACCTTCGATTTTTCATCGCGCCATTTTTGGTTTGTGTGCCAGAACCCCTAGATTGTAGGTTACCCACAGTTGCGGCTACATAGCCCACTAACCGACCGATGTCGAGTGTTTTGATCCGCTGATGGTTGTTTTTATGTGCCCGTTTCTTAATCATTTTCCCGCTGATAGTTATGAGATCATAACTGTTTTCGTAAGAAACCGATGATCCTTGTTTTTAGGTTGATCTTTGCACATAAGAACCCAGCTCCGGTTTTCTCTTCTTTGGTACTCATTTTATTGATATTATAGTATGTTTATTAGAGATAGTCGAAATAAATGATGAATTCTCGTTTGATCGCAGATAGACGTGTCAATTTTTTCTCAGGTCCCTTTGAAGATTATCGCGGCGAAGAAGATGCAGTTGGAGGGCGAGGCACGCTAGAGCATAAGGCGGCGGAGTTGTTGCTCAAGGAAGAAAATTATTAAGGGGCCGAAGGAGGACCAAGGAATGATAAAATGTAATCATTACAAAGCAAAGGCCCAGGCTTGGGCGGTTCATTAGTTACCTAGTTGTGCCTGTTTTTTCATAGAAATATTTATTTAAAACATAACATTGAATTATGAGGATTCGCGTAATGACAAAACCGGAGATTGAAACGGTTGTGGGGAAACCGAAATGTTTTTGAGCTGGTTCTTGTATAAATGTACAAAGGAGAGAGAGGCGGGGGGGCTTTTTTCCCAAAAAAAATTGTGAACTACTTGTTGTAAGATGAACTACTTCGTTTTGCAGTAATAAAATTACAAATTTTTGCCTATTGAAGAAAGTGTTGTGTGGAATGTTCAAATGTGTTGAAATGAACAATGTTGAAGAGGAACTATTTCGTTTTCAGCTATGTTTCATTAACTATGAGATCGTTCTAACTTTCTAAACCTATGTTCTTATATGAATGTTCTCTGGTTTATTTTGTGATAATTTTCACTATGAGTAATGAATGTTTTAACAGATGACGAGCTATCTTGTTGTGCACATCTTTATTCATGTTTATGTGTTCTGATTTTAAGAACAGCTATCTGTGATTTATCTTAGCACATGAACAGTGTTACATTACTCATTAATTAATGATCTTGCTCCCTAGGGACGGCTTAGTTAATCTTGTTTTTTTTAAGTTTGTGTGTGATTTAGATGCGAGAGAGTCTAAGACGAGAGGTAAGAACCTGTGCATCACATTGTGACCACTCCTCACATTCGTTATCAATCTGCATCTTAGATAGGCACTTTCATATCATACTTAAAGTCAAAAAATACAAAAAATATATACGGTGGACCGGGCCGCAACCGGTAAAACCCTTTGTTTTTTGTTACTTGACCTATGGTAGCCGGACCGCAAACCGAATGGATTCCCTATACCAAACGGTCACGGGCTAGTTGGGAACGTTGACTGGGGAGAATCCCTTGTTGTTGTTGCCTGCGAATTTCCAGGCCTCGACACCTTTATCTATATTTCTCTTGTGAAATGCATGGTCATTTCTTCCTTTTATAGGCTAAATGAAGGTATTCAAACATATAGTTCTCCATGTGAATGTTTCACCTCATGAAGTGGTCTTTAAGATACATGTATGTGTCTATTAAATGCTCCCAAGCATGTGAAGGAGACCAATTCAATTTTTTTGATCCAAAATTTAGTTGTGAACCTTGAATGTGCCATGGAGATTTAGTGGTCCATTGGTCAATATGGTTGCACAAATTTCAAGCCTTGCCTGCATAGATCTATGCATGTTTCCTTTATAAAAGTCATGTGGTTGTACTAAAGTAAGGATTCTTCCATTCCAAGGTTCAATTATCATGTTTAATTGATGAGGATGATGCTAATGAGTTGCATGTTGTATGTTGATGTAATTTCGCAATAATTGTCGAAATATCATATGTGTGAGATTTAGGTGATGACAAACAATAATGAATCATCACCATCGTCATGATATTATGGTCATGAATCATCACCATTGTCAGTCAACATTTAACTCAAGACTACATGCAACACTCCTTAGTATTGCTAGCAGTTTTTTTAGAGGGTGGAATTGATGAAATGTGAGACAAGGATCACATAGTAAATTTTTCCTTAACGTCAATAAATGAATATTTAAATATTGACTTGATTTCATTAAAATCAATTTGACTAACTTCTTGAACATCAGTATAACAATGTCTTAACATTGTTTTGATTGCATTGGAATTCAAACTTCCACACTTACAAACATCATTAAAATGATGTTTCAAGGAGAGATGAATATCACACACATATCATCATATCAACATATAAAAAGGTAGATATTATTAATGGTATTTATTGAGGATGTCAATATATAAATATCTACATAATTATGTCAAATTTTAAGTAAATCAAATATGATGATTTTCTTAAAATGCCCGATTTCAACATGTAAACATCAAAGCAATATCATATAAATGTCATTTTTTTACCCTAAATCTAGTAGTGGGTGGTATGTAATGTACCATAAGATAATTAATTGAAGGTTATGTAGCTAGGGAAGATCATTAATGTAATTTTAGGTTTCTAGGGAGGTGTAACTAAGGAAGATCATTAATGTAATGTATGGCATGCTAATTGAATAAGGCACATAGAGTAGTTGTTGAGTAATCAATTTAAAAATGAGGGTTGGTTAGCATAGGCCCCTAGGAATACTCATGAGAGAGTATATATATACATATACATAAAATTGTATTGAGCATTTTGGGTATTGTATTATAACAAGTACAGTGTGGAGTGATTCCTTCTATAAGGAATAATTGATGGTGATGCCCTACCTTAAGGGCTTTTTTGTACAATATTTATGTTGATTATTGTGTGGAGGTTATCTTTTATCTATTAATTTTATTTAAAATTCCATATACTTATAGGTGGTTTCTTGATTTACTTTGAATATATGAATGAACTTCTAATTTTTAACTAATTGATTCCTAATTGCAATAACCTTGATGTCAAGTAATGAAAATCCTTTCCACTTTGTAGGTTCTTAATCATATGGATTTTTAAAAGGTTTCATTTGGGAAAATGAGTGGTAGTATAAATATGCCACCATTGCATGAGATATAGTCAGTAGAACCACTTGTTTTATTTATCAATAAAAGCAATGGAGGTGGACTTCAAGGATTTTCTAACAAATTCTATTTGAATACTATTTGGATATTGTAAGTTGAATTCATGTTCAACGATATTTTGATATTCATGTAAAACTTTTTCCAAAATTACTTTGAAACCTACTATCTTTATCATTAACAATGATCTTAGAAAATTAATATAACTAGTAACCATTTATGCAAAAATAAACTATGATCTATTTTATTGATTTTGTTTTATGTATGCCAATGAAATATACATACTTTATTAATCTCTCAACAGACACAAATATTTTTCCCTTCTCATCTAACATGTGTGATCGTCTAGTAAAATCCATGAACATTTCTTCTCACATATGATCAAAGTATGTAGAGTATGGAGTAACAATTGCAATGCATTGTTTTCACTCGTATTTACTTGACATAAATCACTTTCCACTATATATTTATAGATATATTTATTAATTTATTTCCAATAATATTTTTTGGAATTATATTAAATTTTGAAAACTTGTGCCTCGCAGCAAAATAATCATGAGGTTCTTTTAAAACCTTTAATTTAAATTTTGATGAGGATGTTAGGTAAAGTATTTCCTTATGCCAAATAATATCATCTCTCTATTCAAATTTTGTGTTTTAACTATTATTATTGATTATGGAGTAAGATATAAGGTCCTCGATGTATTCATCTCAAGTTTCATCTAACCATTTAGAAACCACATGTTATTTTGACTATGATACTACCTCTTCGTCTTTTCATGATGGGACATAAGCTATTATATTGTCCTCCCTATAACACCAAGTATGTATGTTATGGAAGAATCTGTTTTTGGATAAGAAGATATCCATCTTCATAACAAATAATACATATTGAATAAAATTATCAATGATGAAATTATATAATTGGTAGCCACCATTTATATGGTTGGGCGTCCCTTTTTGAGGAGACACATCCTTTTAAACCTAATATTAATTTCCAATTAATATAATTATTTTTATTATTGATTTTTTGTTATTTTATTTGTTATTTACTGTTTATTTTCGTAACATTACCTCTCTTTTATGGGCAACTTTGTCCTCAAAGTTGATGTGTTGACGTCTTCCTTTATTCTGGCTCTGTGTTGAACTGATGACTTGAGACATGCAATTTTGATTATGACCACTGGTTCATTTTGTTTCTCTTGTTTTGGGATCCGCATTAAGTAAGTACTTGGTAAAGTTTCGTTTATGCTTTTGCTACTTGCGTGGTTGTGACTTTTAACTATTTTTGTTGTTCATTGAATCGACTTGACAATAGTAACTATTTACGTGGTATCACTCCCACTGATGTTCTTTTGCAGTGAGAGGATAATCAAGGTATAGTTTGAACCTAAAAGATCTAATTTCTCCGACTTGATTTCCTTTGCACACCATAGAATCCATCCCTTTTCATTGCGTTGATCGTTCTTGTTATCAACACTAGCTTGACTCTCATCATAATCTTGGTCAAGATATTTTGATGTGAGAATTAGATGGTGACATGGGCATGGTTGTGTCATTCACTTGAATGTTCAAAACATCATTTTCATGTTTTTTATGAGTTTTTCATTCTGGACCTTAAAAATCATATTTAGATTTAGCTTTAGAGTCTTTGTCTTGGAAGGCCTTTAGTGTGCTTTGTTGGCTTATTTTATTGAAAGCATCGTCAATAGCTTTGTGAGAAACGGTTACAGCTGATTGTTCCATACGATCAATTATTTCATCCATCTTTCTCATTTGCTCATCAAAATTCATCCTCAATTTTTCCCTAATTAACTTCATGACTAATGTAAAAGTTTAATAGTTAATCAATAATAAATCCAATTAACTATTAAAAAATATTGGTAATAATTATTATTATTTTAAAAGTAATAATAATATTATACATATATATAGTTTACTTTTCAAGGTGAACGTGGGAATTAGGGATTAATAAAACCTTGTGGGATTTTATCAAATAATATGTTGTTTTTTTCTTTCTTTCTTCTTTCCCCTTTCTATGTGATCTTCTTCTCTTCTTTTTTTACTTCTTCTTTTTTCCTTTATTCCTTTCTCTTTTTTTTAACTTTCTTTCTTTATTTCTTTTCATCGCTCTCTTTATTTTCTTTATTTTTTCTTTTTAATTTTTTTAGGCCGAAGACCCAATGATTCATAAAATTTGAGATGGCGGCTGAAAGCCCAGATATGGCCAAAGGCCTAGATTCAACCCCAAGAAAGGGCTCTAATACCACTGCAACACTGATTCCATCTGTTATGGAAGAATTCGTATCTAGATAAAGAAGAGATCCATCTTCATAATAAATAATACATATCAAATAAAATGGTTGATGATGGAATTATACAATTGGTAGCCGCCATTTGTATAGTTTGACATCACTTTTTGAGGAAAGAGGTCCTTTTAAACCTAATATTAATTTTTTATTAATATGATTATTTTTATTAATTGATCTATCGTTATTTTATGTATTATATACTATTTATTTTTGTTACACTCCCCTTTTTATATATTATCTCTTTATCGAAGGTGACAATATTCTCTATCAATTTTTTATATTATGTGGATAATGTCTTTTGTTGTAATAGTGAATGAAGTCTATTGTGGTTAGTAATATAAAAAACTCACTTCCTAGAAGATATTAACACCATTTTTCTAATGCATGTATGACATTCAACATCTCTTTATAGTATGTAGATTTCAAACTTCTCTTTTGTTGAGTTTTCAAAATTAAAATTTCTAATTCTATTTTCAAATTTTTCTAATGTTATGGTTGGCATTCTTGTTTAACACTACTCCAATTCCAAAATTCGAAACATCACATTCTACTAAGCATGGCTTTGTAAATTTTGTAGTGATAAACACTCGCATTGATGACATAATTTTCTTTAATAACTGAAAACGTTCTTATGCTTAATTCTTCCATTTTTTTTCTTTAATATATTTGTGAATGGTTCTATTGAATGAGAGTAGTTCTTTGTAAACTTTGAATAGTACTCTATTAATTCTAAAAATATGCTTAAGTTGGATATGTTTGAGTATTGGCCATGACTATGATTTCCTTTATTTTTTTCAGATCTACCTTGACATCATCCTTCTAGATAATATGACCAAGAGATTATACCTCTTCCTTACCAAATGTTCATTTTGACATCTCTACATAAAATTGATTTTCCTCTAAAAGGGGAAGTACATGTCCTAGGTGCTTGTGATGTTCCTTCCATATTTTGTTGTATATGAGGATGTCCTCAAAAAGTCTAATATAAACTTTCTTAGATAAGGTTTAAAAAGTTCATCCATTGTAGTAGGAGAATTAGCTAACCCAAATGAAATTACCTTGAACCCATAGTGTCCTTCATGAGTTTTGAAAGCCATTTTTTCAATATCTTCAAGTTTTACTAGGATTTGATGATGTCTTGATCTCAAATCCATTTTTTAAAAGTACTTTTCTCCATGAAGTTTGACCATCATTTTCATCTATAAGTGGAATGGGGAATTTTTTGTTATCATTATCTTATTTCCCTCAATAATATATACATAACCTCAAGGATCCATCCTTATTCTACACTAGAACCATGGGAGATGAATAAGGACTTCTTATTTTTGTAATAACTCTACATATCAAAATATCAGGAATTATACTTTCTACTTCTATGTTATGGTAATGTGAATATCTATATGATTTACAATTTAACATTTATAGGCGTGGAGGATGTTCTTACTTCAGTCACATGTTCAATTCCTCTTTCTAGTGGAAACTCAAGGGTAGTTCTTGGAAAGCCTTTCTATGTTTTTTTAATTAGCTCGTCTATTCTTTGTTGCTTAGAACAAGTTAGTCGTGATGTTAATATATCCATTTTATAACAGTGTACTACAAGTGTAGGTTGTCCTTTATGAATTAGTTTCTCCATTTAATGTGAGGATATATATAATTTTGGTAGGTGGGTAGAACCTATTCAACTTGTATTTTTCTATTGCCACTTGAATTTAATAAAAAAAAATTGGTGGTTTCTGTCATAGGTACCCATAGTTTGTAGCCATTGAATTTCCAAGATGGTGTCTAATCCAGTGATATAGAACCCATATTCTAAGCTATAATATTACATTTGTAAGTTTATGTGGCATTTTCTATGTCATTGATCCCTTTTCCATATGTCACCATAACCCTTATATGTGTAGTTGGGTATATAAGCAATTTTATCATTTTTACAACATTAGAAACTATGAAGTTATCGCTAATTCTAAATCTATAAGTATGGTGACATTATTCTTTTTTGCATGCCCCCTAAGCTTCAAAAGTTGTAGTTGTGCAATGCTTGTTATGGAAACTAAAGATATCATGGGCCTTGCGTTTCTGATTTTGTATTTATGCCACTCTATTCCTTCTTGTTTTCTTCTTATTCCAAATCATTGATGGAGATATCTAATTCACCTTTTGCCCCACCTTCACATTTATACACTTTTGTATTCTTGGATTGTTCCGTGGTTACCACTTATCTTTGCAATATCTCTTATGTTCACCCATTCTTGTATGTATCTTCTCTCTAGTGGCATGGTATATATTTATTAAAATTTTGTATAGAATATTAACTTATCAAGGAAATTCTTTTTTGACTTATCTAGAAACTTAAATTACATTTGTTGGGTCTTATTTTTTCAGTTTTTTTATTATTATTATTATTTCTAGCCCCATTAATATTTTGAGGTCTTAATAGTTTTAATTCACTACATATGTAAGGCTTAAACATGTCTATGTACATTATTAAAGTTTTGATTTTGGATTTCAAGGAGTCCGTTTGCAAGGACCTCATGTTCCTATAGTCACTTATGTGCCTCATTTGATACATATAAGTGAACTAGTATAAGCAGCAACATCTTCTTAATCATGAAATATTCTTGATTGTTTATGGACAAATTTCTTCCACTCAAACAAGTGAGGATTATGTTTCTTAGACTACCGTAAGTACCAATAATAAGCCTTTATTTCCAAATAATTTGAGGTTGTCTTATTTTTCCTTTTGGCCAAGACAATATATTTTATATTATATATAATTCTCTAGTTTATGATATTATATAATGTTTATGATAATTGAATTCTATAAATAGTGTATTTATATGAGCATAGATCCATCTTAAACTAGAATCTATCAAGCACTGAGAGGGATCTTAGGATGTAAATTTTTTTATCTTAAATTTTGTACATGTCGTGAAAAAATTTACACCTCAAGAAATTTGATCCATCTTTGTGCTTGATAGATCTAGGTTTTAATGAGCTCACATGGACTTTTTTATTTGGTTTTAATTTTGTATTTTATGAGTGGACTTGACTTTTTTTAATAATTATTTATAATGGTAACATTACATAACATCTATTGAGTACCTACCCTCCTCGGAGCAATTTTTATTTTAGATATAAAAAGAAATATTTTGAAAGTAGAAAAATAAGAAAGGTATTATTTCATTGATAATAATTTATTCTTTTGCATATGTTTTTTTTATATATAGACATATAAAATGGGGATATTGTTTCTGATCATATATATATATAATCAAGTCATGTTATTTATCATTTTTCGCTCGTATCATTTTTTGATTTAGATGGAAAGCCTTCTTCATTTCCTCCTCATATAGGAAAGATGTTAAATAATATTAAATTTGTATGTACATTATCACTGCCACAATTAGATTTTTATGCAATAAAGGCTTCTTTAGAAATGTTAAGCTAGCGTGCATTGTCGAAAATGACCCTATCATCAAAAGGAGGAAAGTTGTGGGGTTCTTGAAATAATGTTTTTTTTGTAGGCATTGAAAACGGATCAAGTAGTGTCGTCTTGCACAAAGCAAGGATTCTACTTTGATTCATACTCCTCAAGTTGTTTTATGCCCAACATGATGCTCAATGAGCGCATCTTTTGCAAAAACTTTTGAATATTCACTTTGATATCTTTTCATGAGCTTAGCTTGGTAAGCTTGTATGTATCCATCATCTCTAAACTTTGTATTGTCATTTTGGAGGTCAATCGTTGCTTTCTCATCTTTTGTATATCCACCTAGATACACTTGCATGTCCTCCCTTCTATGTTGTCATTGCTATGCCATAAATGATATTCATAATGTTTCATTTAATGATATATTGAAGTATATTGTCCAAATGTGTTGATGGATTTCTTATAGAAGATTTTGAAGTAGTTAGCATCTTTGTGATAATTTGATTTTGAACGATACTTATCTAGGTGGTGCATTGAGAAGTTAGTCTCATGGAGAGCTTCAAACTTTGAATATATATAAGTGCATCCATACTTTCTTTCGGCTACTCAATATTTCTAGTGGAAATAGTCTTTGTGACCATTGAACATGAAGTAATGTTACAATATTTGGTACTATCTATATTAGTCATATTATTCTCTACAAAGAAAGAAGTTGTTTGAGTCTTCATCCATGTCTTGATCATGGAAAGCCCATTTATATTATTATTATTGACACCATATGTTTGCAAGAGTTGAAGGGTGCATTCTAGGAATATGTATTCATAAGAGTTGTGATTGTATGCATTAGTGTGATTCATGCTATGAATGGCCCACTAATGTTGAACAAGGGCCAACCTTGATGGTGTGTTGATCATCATAAAGTTTTAAATAATTATGAATAATTAATGGAGATGAATACAAACCAAATGGAGCCTTAATGGTGTGTTGATCATCATAATGTTATGAATAATTAATGTGATGAATACAAACCAAATGGAGGCTCTATTTTGGAAATGCTAATGTGTATATTTTCTAACTCTTTAACCAGCCCATTGATAACTTATTTTTGTTGAAGGATAATTTGAATTGAGTACCAGAAAAATTTGATGTTGCTAGAACAATTGAATATACATATTTGTGAGAAAGACATCTACATTATGTTGTTGTTGTGAGGAAGGTACCATGTTGAACTCAACAAAATATATATGTATATATATATATATATAGAAAAGAGCATATTGCAACAAAAAAAAATATAATGTAGAGAGAAGAGCATATCCTTATAATTGCTATGTAATGGTGAAGAAAACAAGAATGGATCCCTGTAATGGCTATTGTATTATAAAGAAATTTCAGTAGTGGCTATGGAAGTTTGGAGAAGGGAACAAATTCATGTAATGACTATAAAATTTTAAAAAAAATATATAAATCTTTATGATAGCTAAAAGAATCCAAAAAATTAATTCAAATACTAATTAAAATAGAATAAACATCTTAAAAAATAAATATACAAGAAAAACAAAATATATTAATAATTCATTCTTTAACCTAGAATCACTTTCCTTTTATAGAGCTATAAAATAGAGAAATTTAAAATGAGTCATATATTTTAAGAGTAGTTTGAAATTTTTTTTTAACAAGGTGATTTTGATGAAACATCATTCATACCATGGATTTGACTTTATTTGGTTATCAAATTTTCTTTCATATTTTAGATCTCACTAATAAACTAAAATATTTAATGTTAAATTATAATTCCACCATTACTTTCAAGCATTCCCTTATACTATTAAATTAAAAATTCCAACATTGTTTTCAATCTTTCCTTTTTAATGTATATATATTCCATTTTCACTTAGTGATTTCTATTTAATTTTAAGAATTTTTAAATAGTTAAATTTATGCTCATATTTTAATTTATTCCATTTTCACTTGATAATCTTCATTTAATTCTAAGAATTCATAAATTTATGTTTATATTTTAATTTAAAATATAGTGTAAATTTTATAGTGAATTTGAAATGTTAAATTGTAAGTACATATTGGATTTTTGTTTTTTAATTGATGATGATGTTTACATTTTAATTTAAAATAGTGTAAATTTTATAGTGAATTTGAAATGTTAAACTATATTTATGAATATTGGATTTTTGTTTTTTA
>LPNX010792433.1:0-226011 GCA_001517045.1 Pseudotsuga menziesii | reverse complement strand
ATATTTTTTTTAAAGAAATCTAATAAATAATTATAAATAATTACTAAAATTATAAATATAAGTAGTTTTGTTTTTTAATTGATGATGGTAATTATATTTTAATTTAAAATGCGGTGTAAATTATTGAATTTTTGTTTTTTATTGATGATGATTGTTAAATTGATTATAATTAATGATTGAAAGTAGTCATTTACCCAGTGGAGAAATGTAAAAAAGGAAGGAGCTGCTTTGGATGAATTGGCCAATCTCGAAGTTTCGATCCCTACTCTGGGATCATCATCAAAAGACAACTGAAGGGTGTTGTCTCCTGATGATGATCCCAGAGTAGGGATCGAAACGTAGAGATTGGCCAATTCATCCAACTGAGCTCCTTCCTTTTTTACATATAATTAATGAATTAAAAACAATATATATATATATAAGTTTTTAGTAATAATAATATTTTTTTAGTTATTATTAAAAAATTAATTAAAGGTTTTTTTAGATTATGGCTTAAATCTTTTTTCAAAAAAAAAAATTTAAGAAATCCAATGAATAATTATAAATAATTACTAAAATTATAAATATAAGTAGTTAAAGTTGCATATTTCTTTATACAAAATTGTTGCAGATTCCTTTATACAAAATTGTTGAGATTACATATCTAAAATGCAATAAAAATCTGAAGATCCCAGAATATATATTTCCAAATTCAACCAATAATAACCCAAATAAAAATATATTAAAAAACTCTCCAATTTACTTATTTCTTTAATCAATTTCTTCTTAAAATCATTTTCAATTTCATATTTATATCAGTGTTTTTTAACTCAATTTCAATTTCATATCTATATAACATTTATACACTATCTTTTTAATTTAATTTCATGTTGGGATTATATTTACAAAATCCTCTTTATAAAAATATCATTATAATTTGAAATAATACGATTTAATTAAGTTCAGACATCATATGATCTGAAAAGAAATTGATATTTTAATAGATATCATGAACTCAGACTTCCACGAGTTCATGCAAATGCCATGAACACCAAAAAATACTTTGGTTGTGGATGTACAACGTGATGGTGAAGAAATAATGTAAAATTTAAATGAAAGATTGACGATGAAGATAATTTGCACATGAAGTCTTCGAAATACCACCAGCTGATCACGGTGGAAATTCCATCCGAAATAATGAAATAATCATAGAAAAGATCAGTATGCCATGTAGAAAAATTCATAAAAGTATAGTTGATAAACAAATAATCATAAACAGTTCATAGAAAGATCCATTCACATGGAAAAAAAAACATATAAGGCCCCTCTGTAACATGCTTTCAATTTAAGGCGCAGAGAATTTATTTTCAACAACCTGGAGTTCTCTGTAACTGTAGTTATAGTTATTGACGTTAAGCATTCATTCATGCATATGAGATTTAAATGAACAGAAAATTTATTTTCCACAACCTGGAGTTCTCTGTAACTGTAGTTATTGGCGTTAAGCATTCATACATATGAGATATAACTACAGAATTTAATTCCTTCTGTTATGAAAAATGCTTAAATAACACACACAGAATATAAATTGAGTTGACAAGTTGTCTCTGAAATTTTAGCCATGCCAAAGAAATTGAAACCAGGACCGTTACAACTACTTCTATAGTTTTACTACAAAGCAATTCATTCCGAATCAGTTAAAACTTCGAAAATCAATGAGGACTGTATTGGAGTTAGGGTTGCAATGAACATATATGCTCATGGAATTCTTATTGGAGTTGCCTATGCCTTTCAACGATGCAATAGCTGATTGAATCATTCAGTGTACTATAACTAACTATGCCAATCCAACAGTGCATGTTCCATGAAGAATGTAACAAAATTTCTAAATATGCATAATGCACAGCTACCAGAAGCAATATCAACTTACAAACGAGCAATCTTGTTTTAGCAAATTTAGCAGTTGGACATCAACCATGTTTGAAACCATTAGGGTTCATCTTTGAATTTGACTTTGGGGGGACACCGCTAGGCCTGGGAAGAGACGGCCATGAATTGCTATTAAAAAGCAGGTATAACATAAGAATAAATAGCAGTTTCTATTATTATATGCTTAAATCCAATAGCTTAAATCTTATTGGACTATAAGTTTGGGGCGGAGCTAGAAATCTACAGCAATGGCCTATTTTGACATTAGATTGCTCTCAGAAACAGGTCTTACATAAGAATTTAGCAGTCTTCTCTGATATGCCTAAACCCAGTGTGTTTAAATATATAGTATCATGCCTAAACCCTCACGAAGTTTGAACAATCAAATTCCCCTCGGGAAGCATCTATAAACCTAGAAAGAACTAGTTGCAAGTTTTGGTAAACGCCTGCTATTGCATAAGACTATTTTGACATCAGATTGCACTAGTAAAGTACCTAACATATCCATCAATTTGAATTTCAAATAAGAAACTTGTTATGTAGAGAGCTTGAGGATGAGGCGTGTTATGCTACTTTGTTTTAGGTATCATCGAGAAATACAGAATCGCTTAATCTGACAGGAAAAACATGTAGATTTGAAGAGTTTGTTTTCGAATTTGTCTTTTCAAATGAGTATGGATATTACTCATTTTAAAATGGATATAGTATCCATATTCCATGTAGACAACCTTTAAAATGTTAAAAATTTGTGTGCTTTTTTTTCTGTAATTTTTTCCCTCGTCAATGGATCCTGTAGGGACTCCCAAACTTCAATAAAAATATTCTATTCTACTAATGCTTTCCTATCCAATTTAGAATGCTAGATTTTCCCTCGTCCATGGATCCTATACAAGGACTTCTAATAACCTGCAAAAAATTATTATATTCTAGTGATGCTTTTCTATCCAATTGAGAATGCTAGAAAAGTCTATTGATGCAGTCCAGAAATAGAAAAACTAACCAACACATATCAACTTTAGATGTGAAATCTATTGAAGATTTCAAATATTAATCTTATACTTGACTGCAATTCACACACATATCAAGAGAAATCGCAAGGCATAGATATTGAATTGAAGCTGCAAAAGCAGCAATTTTTTACTGTGATGGCATACATAATGAAAGTAGAACAATATAGTAAAATACTCATCTTCCGCCTCCGGAATGGAATGGCTCTCCCAGGCCCGCATATATAACAGAAGACCTTGTGGGTAGCAACCATGGAAAGACATAAAAGCAAGTGCTAGCCTACAATGTGTTGATCAAAGTGGAGCCCTAGTCCACGCCCAGTAGTATACTTCAACAACAGAAGGACCTCACACACTTCTACGTCTACTTGAATTCATGATGCAACAACTTAGATGGGATCCTTGAAGCTGCCAAGCATCTCCATTGATTTTACATCTACACTGGGCTTCATATGGGTCACAGACAGGGAATCAGATATAAGCCGACTGAGCTTGAAAGTACAAAGGTTCAGAGATCTTTTTTTCTTACATGGAATGAGTCGTGATAACCTAATCTCATGAACATGGAAACAAGTCTGTCATGTGACATTCATTGAAACTGTCCTACAAGTTTGATCAGCACGGAAGGAAGAGAAATTAGAACATAAATTTTCACATCTTTTTTCCTAGTGTATGCTTATTGTTATGCATCCACACCTTGAGTACGTGCCTTTTGACACCCAATTCCATGCAAAACTGCTGGACTGCTGCCTCGTCATGTTTCTGGATCCTCCAGCCGAGCTTATCTGCAAAACTGCACATTTTGTCCTTCTGCTCCTGCGTGAACTTGGTTCTGAACCTCTTCTTCATAATGGGCATGGCCATCGAAGCTCCATGAATCCCGTGGAAGCCCATGTCATGCTCCTGCTGATCGTTTTCATGAGTGGGTCCAGAGCCGAACGCCATTATCATCTGAGGAGAAGGCCTGGCAATCACCCCAGAAGGACTGGTAGAAGGAAGGGCCAACGGCAAAGGACTACCACCAGGCCTCTTTCTGCTATCCTTCCTAGGATTATAACAATAGTAGCAAGGTGGTTCTCCCTCAACTTCTCGTCTATGGAAATTCCTGTGACAGTTACAAGCTGCACACCTTAGTGCCTCTAGAGTACCCTCGTCCCCACTGGGCATGAATTCTCCGCACCCATCAATGGCATGGCCTCCAATGCTGGCTGCGTGATTCTTCATGCATTCCCTATATCTCACCGATTTCTTCGCTGCTGCCTGTTGCTGTTGCTGCTGCTCATCTGAAGCAGCAGCCCCATTGCCACCTGGTGTTAGTATTTTCAGCTTGGAAGACTCATGTATGGGGCCATAGCTAACCGAGATTGGCATGCCGATCTCCTCTTCCTGGCCCCCCAATTCCATTAATTTTACTTCGCTATCCTCCAAATCCTGTACTTCAGTAAAACAACGGCAATCTAGGTGCCGGAATTAGCCTCATCTCAAGACAAATTTCGCCTGCCTTAAAACTCAAATAAACCGAAGCTTAGGAAGGAAAACCATGGGGATTAAAACATCAAATCCTCTAGTTTAGCATCAAACTCCCACAAATAACCCACAAAACACAAGAAACTGACGAGGGCTGTGATGAAAATTAAAACAAAACGCAATCCTAGAGCACCATCATCAAAACTGTAACTGTAATTTACCCTCCTCTCTGCAACGACATTCAAACAGCACTGTAACGGGCTTTTCTTTTCCTAGAATTCAAACTCCAGCCTAGAACATCATCAAAAACGTAAAAGTTTTCTACTCTTTTTTTTTCTAGCTCCCCTCTTTGGCAATCTCAAAGTCTCTTGACAACAATACTTTTTGATCAGAACTAAGACGGGAGGGAGTTTATGTTATTGTAGGGCAATCTGTTCAATTGACCGAGCTAAATTTGTGTGTCTATTCAAAGCTCGCAAACAGTTGTAATAAAGCGGGAACCAACCAATCAACCACTTAAAACCCTAGATCTAGACCTTAAAAAAACCAGATGATGTATTGACAAAGTGGGCTTAAACAATACGTAAAGATGGATCAGAGGGGGGTTCTATAACATAAACAAATAGTTGAAGAAGAAGATGGTTGTAATTAAACAAACTTCTACGCAAGCTTTCTGGGGCCCCTTGTGGAGGAGGGTATATTACACCAAAATTGGCTGTAAAAACAACTACAGAAACCACAGAGAAAAACAAAAAAAACTGTGAGTTTTCCCACAAGCTGAGAGTTTTTGATACTAGCCCAGAAATCTGGGTTGATTTTTTTGGGTATTATCCCCAAAGCTTCTTCTTCTCTACAATCGCCCTCTTTCAAAGCTTAAACTCTCGAGTTTATCACCGTGATACAGGCGGCTGGCTGCTCCTCATCAATATCAAGGTCTTCAACAGATATTACCGGCAATGACCGGTACTTTCTTTCTACCCGCCCGTGAAAAGGCTGGGCAGCTGATGCACCTGCACGAGGGGGGTAGGGAGCGGGAGAAGTCGGCGTCACGGGAAACCGCTGTTATTGGAAACCCTAAAACCAGAAACCGCTCTCTTAATCCTCGTGATTACCGCCGACCAGGTTATGACTGTCCCTTTTACCCCCTCGCCCGACCGGGGACTGCCGCAGTCTTTGGATCGTGTTTTAGATATATATTAACGGACTGACGCCAATGTCACGGCACGTTAACTCATCAAAACACCAATTATTTGCCGTCTCGTTTTCCCGTCACTTTACTCCAACACAAAGTGATAACGGTAAGCCGTCGCCATTAATTACCATTTTGTTTCGTGGTAAAATCCAACACCATGTCTCTTGCCTTTCTTTCTTAAATACGCCATCAGACATTGGGAGCCTCAATACTTTTGTTATACTTATACTGCTTGGATTTTATTGATCAATTCTTTAGAGATTATTTTATCATTCATTATTTAAGCTTTACTATTTAACAATAATAAAATAATTCATGTTATATAATATATTATATAGTTTAAATTTTAATTATTTTAAAATTATATTATATTTTTTATAAATAATTCAAGTTCACACTGAACTACATTTTCCAACGATCATTAAACCCTAGCAACTAAACAATCCAAACTCATTTAAAGCATTGGTCCATATTTTTTTCCATAAAACTTGAGAATCCAAACTCATTTAAAGCATTGGTCCATATTTTCCATAAAAGGATAGGTAATCACACCATAGCAATTTAAGAGATAGGTCCATATTTTCCATACAAAGCTATATGGTCAAAGCTTATCCATCCAAACTCAGATTGACTGTCCTCATCTCAAAAGGTCCCTTCCAATCTCACGTTGGAGATTGTACAAAATATTTAATGGAGTTATAACGTCCTCATCCCCTCAAGTATGTGGTGTCCTCATCTCATTAGTTTCAAGTTTTCCTCTCATGGGTATCTGGTTTTTCAACATGTACTAGAAAGGTCTCTTGATCCTCATTCTCTTAGGAACGTCTCTTGGTATTTGGTTTTTCAACGTTTATGGGAAAGGTCTCTTGATCCTCATTCATCCCACAAGTTTCTTCAAACCAAAAACACAATCCCTCTACAAAGTTTGTGGAGAAACTTTCCAACACAATCCCTCTACAAACTAGTTTGTGAAGAAACTTTCCATTAAAAGAATTTTATTTTGAAACCAATTTAAATAAAATGAAGAAACTTTCCATTAAAAGAAATCTATTTTGAAACCAATTTAAAAAAAATATGATATGTCAAATGATTTCATATTGACAAAATAAATAAAATGAAAATCACTAATTTTACATTCAGAAAAGAGGATGATTATATATAGTCTTAGTTGTTTGTCACTATTTTTGTTATCAATAATGTTATTTATCAATGGATTAGGTTAGGATTTAGAGTTTTAATTTATTATTAATTTTTAAAAGAGGATCAAAAGAAGAATTTTATAATAATATGTTTCAAAAAGGAGAATACAATAAATCTATATCTCTAAACTTTATGTAAATAAATTCTAATGATGATGGTACTTAATGTTTACTAAGACCAAACTTTGATATGTCAAACTTTAAGAAGATTATTTGGTTTGTGTAAAATTGTGTTTCTATACTCAAAAGGTTTAGAAAGATGCATTCCTAGGTGAGCATAGGTTTGACATATTAGAAGGTTAGGGAGGCATGTATTGTAAAAAAGATTATGAAACTACAATCTAATGTGGGTGTACGGATGGCATTCTAAGAGAAAGTGGCTATCATCCCCAACGCTCCTAGTCTCGCAAAGATGGCAAATCCTTTTTACCCACCATGTTTTAGGAATTGTCTAGTGTCATGTCTCATTATGAAGCAATGCGAATTTGTTCTTATCTTGGCTATATTAATTTTCTTCTTCGAAAGAGAGACATTTTTTTTATCTTCCAAATTAGGTTTAATGACCTCCTTATAATATCTTAATTTTCTTTTAGCCTCTAATTCTTTCCTACCCCACATTTTCTCTTTAAACTTAGATGTGATAATAGTTTTAATGTTCCCCGAATGCAAGTGGTTACCATGCGCAAACATGTGATGAACACATGCTAGAATTTAGGCGGTTTCTCAACGTTTGGGAGGGCAAGATGACAGATGGGTTTATGCAGAAGGACTGGGATTTAATGAGTGGCTTAATGACATTCAAGTATTTGGATTTTCAAGCTAGAGACAATATGGTGTTCAGAATAGAGTCAATTCATTCTGGGGGGATGTCGAGGCAGCTCTCGCTTGTGGATTTTAGGATTTATGTGCAGGAAAGGATCTCGAAAGAGCTAAAGCTCTAGTTCATGGTTTTATGGTCTCAGTCGCAGGCGTCGATGGTTTATAGTAGGGAGAGGAATGACCCTGCAGAAAT
Source organism: Pseudotsuga menziesii (assembly GCA_001517045.1). Classification (NCBI taxonomy): domain Eukaryota; kingdom Viridiplantae; phylum Streptophyta; class Pinopsida; order Pinales; family Pinaceae; genus Pseudotsuga; species Pseudotsuga menziesii. The sequence goes on along the minus strand of LPNX010792433.1, from coordinate 218,226 downwards.
CATGTCTATGCATCAACATGGTAAGCCCAGGAGGGGGAGCAGTGGACAGTGAGCTTTAGGACACGGGGCGTTGGGCAAGTATGGAAGCGACAACTATGTAGACTCCATTTCATTGTCAGTTCATGCCCTGATTGATGGTTGGGAAGCTAGTATCATGGCTCAACAATTGGCTTCAACATGCTCAGCTGGGAAAACAAATCATTATTAGGTTGTCAAAAATATGTTGGGTCTGGTGATGGAAGACAGCCAAGCTAAATGGAGAGATTCCAAGGACACGGTTTTAGAGATGAGAGCGAGCATGGATCATACGGTGGATGGCCTTAATAACCTTAATGACAGTTTTGAATGGGTCCTTTCTCTATTTGATAAGCATTTTGAGGTCGTGGGTGTACTGGTGCAGGGGTTTTTTGAGGAAACTTGCTTGCGGGTATTTCTTAAGGCACATCGATGGAGGCCCATGACCATGCAGGACAAGGAAGCAAGCCCCAAGACCTCAACTTTGTGGACCTATTGGATGCTCAAGTTCCTTCTGAACCTGGTACATCGTCGGCAAAGAAGATTAGGCGCCTAAACATGGAAAAATTGGTCTTTTCGCAGAAGGAAGCCTCTCCCAGTTAAGCTTCTTGAAGAAGGATCCATTTATTTGGAAATTAAGGGTTTCCTGATCATTGGAGAACACAAAGACTCTTCCCATGTCGCACACCCTATCTAGACATTGCTCTGGTTCTTCGAATGCCTCTTGTGCTTTTCATTTTTTCTGGTTTTACGTTTTACATAATATGTTTTCTAGTATGCCTTATAGATTGTGGATAGCTAGTCATAACTTTATGGCTTCTCACTGCTACTTGGTCTACTTTCCCTCTATTGGGAGGACCTTATTTTTTGAACTTGACAGTCCTGATAGTATCTTTGTGTGGTTGGGATGGTGGTTTCACCTTCTCAGGCCACCTTATGTCATGATGAAAGTGGTTGTAATTTTGTTCCTTTTATTTCATATATAATATTTAGATACTGTGTTGCTTTACGAAAAAAAGATAATAGTTTTAATGTTATTGATGTCTTGCAAAGTAACATTTTAGTCAATCCTCCAATGGTCTAACCAAGTATACCATCTTTTCTTAAGCTCAAATTAGTCTTGATTAAATAACATACATACATACATACATATACATATACATATACATATACATATACATATACATATATATATATTCACTAAATCCATTTTAATTGTTAGTGAATCTTGATTACTTAAATTAATCCATTAGGAAAGAGTATATTTATCTTTTCACTCTTGTATACTAAGGACCCTTCTTTAGTGGAATGGTAATGCTCTCAAAATTTAGGGGTTCATTCGGTTTTCACTAAATCTATTTTTAATTTTCTTCTTTAATGTTTTGATATAGAAACAATTTTTAGTACTTGATGTATGTTTTGAACCACTCACGTCCAATACTAAAAACTAATACAAATTTCTATACCAAAACATTAAAGATAAATCTGACCTGTGAAAACAACAATATCCATTTTTAATTGTTCATGAATCTTGATTACTTAATATAATCCACTATAAAAGAGTAGATTTATCCTTCCATTCCTATATACTAAGGACACTTCTTTAAGGGAATGGCAATGCTCTAAGAATTGGGAATGACAATGCTCAAAGAATTTAGGAGTTCATGTGTTGTTACATAATATATTTTATTAATAATAAAAGTTAAAATATAATTATATAAATATTAATTTTTTTGAAATTTAAAAAGATTTACTTTGTAAACCGTGAGTTAATGAGATATTGAACAAAGTTTAATGTTAATTTGAGAGTTCGTTGGTGTTTATTTAAAAACATTATTGATAAGAAAATGTTTTATATAAATATTAATTCTTTTGAAATTTAGAATAGAAATTTTAAAGGATTTATTAGGTAAATTTATGATATATCATATAAGTTTGTTAGATATTAAGGAATAAAGTAGAGAAAACTTTTGGGGCGAAATTTGTCAATTGGTTAATTTTTTGGGGTTTTTTTCAAAAAATAAATTAGTTATTAGTCATTTTTAGTCTCTAATATCTCCTATATTTATATAAAATATGTTATTTTATCATAATATTGGCCAAAATTTACAAGTTTTAGTGTAAATTGTATGTTTCATATTTGTATTTGCTTATCAATCTATATATATGTTTTTTCAATCCAAAATTATCGCTTAGAATACTATACTTTAGTATATACTATTATAATCCTTGAAAAATACCCTAGAATAAAGTTAGTTAATAACTATTTTTTTTCAAAATTTAGTTTTTTAAGATAATCTTAAAATGTTTCAAAACTAATCATATCTCTCATAATCCTTTTGTTAAATCCCCCACCCTTTTTGGCATTTACATAGATAAACTAGAAGGTTGTTTAGAGGAAGCAGGTTGTGCTGGCACGATATTAGTTGGAATAGTCATCATCCTTCTTCTCTATGCTGACGATATTGTTCTTCTTGCAAGGTGCCCATCTGATCTTGATAAGCAACTAAGACTTCTTAAGGATTTTTGCTCTGCCATGGGTATGACTGTTAACACTAACAAAACAAAAATTATGATTATCAAATCCAAGAAGGACACTTACGCTAGTTTTGTGTATGACAATAGCAACTTGGAGGAAGTATCTTCTTACAAATACCTAGGAATTGATATTCATCACAAGCTCAACTAGAACTATAGCATTAAGAAAAGGATTAATGGAGGGTGGAAAGCTTATTTTGGTCTTGAAATTAATTGTAAAGCAACGAACCTTGTGATGTGGGATAAAAAGAAGCTCCTCTTTGAAACTTTAGTCACTCCTGTTATCTTGTATGGGTGTGAGGTTTGGGGTTGCAGCATCTCTAGAGAATCCTGGAGAAATATTGAGCAAATCCAGAAGCATTTTATAACGTATAGCCTCAAAATTAAAAGCAATACACCCTACCCTATTCTCCCTCTGGAAGTGGGTCTTTCCTCTATCAAGAGCCTAGCTATGACTAGGCTCATGTTGTACAATCACAATATCAATAACATGGGAGACCATAGACTTCCTAAACTAGCTTTAAATTCCAGCCAAAACCACTTAAGGCTCAAGCGAGGTTGGTAAAAAAGATATGAGGGCTTGGTTAAACCATTGGGAGATCAACGAAAATGTTGCATTGCAAAATCCAAATAACATAAAAAAATTTGTCACTTCTAAGTTTAAGGAGAAATTGTGGTGTGAGAAAGATTTAGAGGATAAAAGAAAATTAAGATATTATAAGGAAGTCATCAACCCTACTCTATAAGATCAAAAGTGTCTCTCGGTTTTAACTAGTTCAAAGAAAAAAATTAATATAGCCAAGATAAGAACGAATTCTAATGAGCTTCATAGTGAAACTGGTCGTTGGGCAGTTCTTGAAACACCATGGGTAGAAAGGATATTCCATCTCTGTGAGAATATGAACATTGAGGATGAAAAACACTTCCTCTTAGAATGCCCTGCTTACACCCACATTAGATCTCAATTTCATAATCTTTGTTGCAATCTCGACCTTCCTAGCCTTATAACTTGTCAAAATTATAGTGAGCTCAGGACGCTTCTCTCCAAGCTCTTTGAGCATAGAAATACAATTTTAAAACAAACTAATTAATTCGTTTCTTTGGGTCCGATAGACCAAAGTTTGGTCTCAGTGGACATTAACCATCATCATCATCATGACATGTCACAACTTTTATAAGACTTCCCAAATTATGTTTATAATAATAATAATGATGATGATCTAATTTAATTTCACAACTTTGTCACATATATGAGGCCCCTTCATTTATGAGAAAAAGAACCCCTTATGCTTTATGGTTTAATTGCTTAATTTATGGAGATATACATATGACAACCCCCTTTGAATTTGAATCTATAACCTCATAGAAGGAAATGTTCACATGGTCTTAATGGTTATGCCCACTTAGGCTATACACAAAGTAGTGGACTACCCACTTTCTTCTTCTTTTTCCTTCCTTATTTTAATTTAACCGATGCACACATTGGATATTAATGAGATGCTAACAAGACTTACATGCTTTGCATCACCCATGAAGCCAAAATTGTCATAGATACTCAAATAATATTTTATTTTCATGGAATTCTTAAATTTCAAACCATAAAATGTTTGGTGATATTTTTTTTAAAATATTCAAATATCTAAAGATTTTATATAGTTTTTGGACAATTTTAACGATGTTTTGATTAAAATATTTTTTAACCCATGAAATTCCTGTAAATTATTTTAGAAAAAATGCAACTTGAAAATATTTTTTTTGGAAAAAGATATCGAAAATTAGCCCATTGGCTAAATTTTGCCACTAAAATTGTACATGCTTATTTTCTCTTTCCCAAAGGTTGAAAAACCAATCAAATAGACTAAAAGCAAGGAGGTTGGTTTTTTAGCTATCAGTGTCTACATCACACTCCTTAGTACATGAAAAAAATCATATCTAGAAACTATAGTGCATATTCCTATGACAAATAAATTTGTTTCTACCTAATGGGGATTCATTACAAGGTCGGTCCACCATATAGCTTTTTCATTTCTTGGTTAAATCTTTGATTCCTAATTAAACTTTGGAGTAAATCCTTAATTTCAACATGTATCGGATCAATGTGAGAATACATGCAATATATTGGTAGGTGATAGCTTGTGAATATGTTGAGCATGTAATGCATGAGTCACTGTATAAATTGCTACACATGTGGGAGATTCTCATATTGCAAGGAAGATTGTAGGCATTGAACACTAAAAAATGAAAAATAAGGAGAGCATATAAAGTGAAGAAAACTAATACATTGTTGTAGCTCTTAAAAGGTCCAAACTGATTCAATATAAAGTCACATATTCAAAAACCCTCACCCGAATCCATACCTAATTCAACATGCACCTCCCCTAACTCACACCCCTACGCGATCGATACCAAATTATAAACCCCTTCCAATTCCTAATTGTAAACCTCCAATATGTATTTTTAATATATTAAAACTACATTTTAACCCTTATGTATTAACTTTCAATATAACTTTAGTAATATAATATTACTTAATTAGTAAACTCCATAAAACAACTTAAAGTAATATTAATCTTATTTAATTTTTTCAAAATTTTGATTATGAATAAAACCTAAATGTTTTCAATTAAATTTATTAATATATTTAAATTCATGGGGTCTCATGAGACAAAGAAATGAATGTAAGAATTATTTTGGTCTTATTCATGATGAATACTAAGACTATGTGAAAGTTCTAGGCATGTAGATCATGTACAAGAGAGTGAGAACACAAGATATTGTCATTTTATGGATACATACAATATATTGTCTCCTTGGGCATAAAGGGGTTTCATGATTTGAAACATGTGAGAGTGGGCTCCTTTTTAATTTCAATCAATCAATGTTTTTTCTGTGAGACAAGTTACCATACAATCCAAACATAACTATTTAATGAACACTTTCATTAACATGACTATAAAGGGTTATGTGGGCCTTGCTATGCTTTATTTATCTAGTCATGGATCATATGTCTTAAAAATGGAGTTACCTTTCTACCCGACTATTTGCATCTTTATACTCGACCATTTGCATCTATCGGACGATCTAGCTCGCGTGAGCTTTCACATCATGCATTGCTAGTTGTCCGATCGATGCAAATGGTCGAGTGGAAAGCTAACGCCCTTAAAAATAAGTTTGTAATGGTAATTGTATGATGTGAAATCAATGACAATGAACCAATCTAAACATTACACAAGGTTTTTTCCAACGATCTCATGGCATGTTACTTGTCTCTTCCATTTTTTGAAATAACCTTATAATGACCCACCATGATTACCAACCAATAAAATCCCGTTCATTCCTTCTTTATTAAATAAAGAGGAGGGATTTCATAGTATAGAGAATAACGTTTGAAAAGGGAGGGATCAATCAAAATTTCACTAATTTTGTGTATCCCAAGTTTACCAAAGGTCATTATAGTAAAATCATTTTATTGCTTCAATATGAGCAACAATTGAAGAGATGTCACTAAGCTTCATAAATGAATGGTAATCATTTCAAGAACATTGGAATGAAAGCTTTCGTTCGTTGGTATAATAAAAAAGATTTTGTATTTTATCAGATAAAATTGACAGGTTAGGTTAGTATGAGGAATTTTTTATTCATATGGGAAATGATAGAAAATTTTCATGATAGATTAGGAATATATAATATGTACACAAAAAATTTACATGGCATGGAAGGATTAAAAACTATATTGGTTAAATGATTTTTTTTAAATTTTAATTTGAAAAAGTTTTAAATTAATAATTTGTATTTTTTTTTGACAAATAACGATGTTTTAACATTTATGGAATAGACTTTCAATACAATAGAATATCAAAATCCTAGATCAAATTTGCTTTCAATAATAATGATCTTTAATTAAAAAAAAAAAATTTCAAAGATATCCCAATGTATACATTTATGATCCTAGATCAAATTTGCTTTCAATAATAATGATCTTTAATTAAAATATATATATTCAAAGATATCCAAGTGTATACATTTATGCTAAGGTTAGTGACATTTTTATTAATAATCCTTATTTGGGTTGGTTGTGTTCCTTGCAGAGAATAAATGGATTTGAATAAATGGGGAGTAAATGTCATTGAATTCACTATCACATTGAACCAATCTAAATTAATGATAATACTATGCCGATCTGTGATTATGTCACATTGCATACAATAATATGTGATGACTAAATCAATGTGACAATTATGTTGACACTTTGTTCGACCTTAATCCTAGCATAACATTGATGTTATAACGTGTATCATATATGTGTCAATCAAGTAACCCCAAAATTTACACAAATTCATATCCCTACTTAAGGCATTGTCCTCATCAATGGTATAACGTTTAAGAATTAGCCATTACCAAGGTATTTTTTAAGGATTCTAATATTATACTTCAGTATAGTATTCTAGGTGATTGTTTTGGATTAAAAAAAACATGTTTATAGATAGGTAGGCGAATATTAAATATGAAACATACCATTAACACTAAAATGTGTAAATTTTGGCGAAGATTATGATAAAAGAACATATTTTATGTAAATATAGGCGATATTAAAGACTAAAAATGACTAAATAGCGAATTTATTTTTTGAAAAAAACCCAAAAAATAGCCAATTGGCGAAATTTCGCCCCAAAAAATTACCCTAGCCATTACTCAAAATAACATAAAGATATATGAGAATTTTAGTTATCATTAGCCTCAAGGGGTAGCTCAGTTGGTTGGATCTTCCAGGACCAAGATGTAACATGGTTGAGGTTAGGGTTTTAATTCTCCAGGTCCTTCAGGGTTAGGCATCGGTGTAATGCCGAAAAGGTGAATGAGGGTAGGCGTGGTAGATCGATGCAATGTGCATTCCTAAGAGTGGGCCTGACCCCAGAGGAGATACCAATATATTCCCAATCCCAATATCTTCCCCACCTTCCTTTGGCAAGCCAACGAACCAATCTAATAGTGCTCATGAATAAATATATATCAATAACTACGAGCAATCAATTCCATAGGCAAGCCTCTATCTCATAAACCATAGCCAAGTCAAGTTCATAAAGCATAGCCAAGCGAGTCGCCTTTAGGTGGGCCTCTTGGCTTGGATCCATGGACGTAGTAAGCTCTCAAGCCATAAACCACATTGGAAAAAAAAATTTGTAGTTATCAATTATATTACAATAAAATATATTTTCAAATGCTAAGAACTATTAACAATTTTATTAATTCAAACTTTTGTATAATGAAATACTTATGATAATAGATTAAAATTATTAAAAAAAAATAGAATTCATAAAACATCTCATCTTCTTTCCAATGTAGATATGTAATAAAACATAATAATTTGAACAAGTTACCGTTGGATTCTTATGCATAAGTAACTTGCTTTGAATTGTATTGTAAGTTATCATGGTACCTAGGGTGCCAAAGGTTGGATGGATCCGTAATTTGTAAGGTTTGAACCCTAATCCAAGGCTTACCCTACACGGCAAGTAGTCTTAGAACATTTTCACCCAAACATTTTTACCACGACAGGTCACAGGGGGAGGCCACCGATGGTTTCCGACGTGGCGTGTCAGTATTGGGCACTTGCGACGACTCAACGGGCAATTTCAATTGTCCTTTACGACCGTCTTAAAAGCTAATACTCAAAGTCCACGTGGACGGCTCCGGGGCCTGGTCCCCTACCTAAAAGTCCGTGCCCGTCCCGACCACCGGCTTCGGCAAAGTTTAAAAAAATATTTTGTAGGGAGAGAAAACGGTGGCATTCTGACAAACTGCTCGTGAGATGTCAGACGTCCGTGTAGTCATCATTTACGAGCGGGACCCAGAAGAGTAAGGGCCGTGTTTTACTAGTGTAGTGTAGCTCCCTGTCAGACCACACTGTTACTGCCCGGGCAAACGGCAGCCCGCCCGCCCATGTTGCCCGTTAAACGGGTCCCAGAATCCCGGCCACCGTACTCCCCCGCGGTCAGGCAGACGAGGGGCCGGACAGTCCGGCAGAACCTTGAGGATTCGGAGGGGAATCCTGGTCCGTCCGATTGCGGATCCGATGGCTAGCGGTGCAAGAGTACGGAGCTACGCGTGCGTAAGTTGCAGAAGCTATCCCCCTCCACTTGCTGGTCGGTCACGTTTAATGACCCTTATTTAAGATTCCGCTCAAGATACGTCTTCTATGTATTTTTTGTTTATTTCAAATTATTAATTAATTGGAATTTGGGAGGGTTTTTGAGATTAGGACCCAAAGGAGTCCAAAGTTGAAATAAGGTGAGGTGGGCATGACTTTATAGAATCTAATCTCCTAATCCTCTATCCCCCATCCTTATCATCATACAAAGCATGCATTGGGCAAACAAGTTAAGACCACAACTTTGTCACAACATCTAATGCTCATCTTGACTCGGGATGGGATGCTCCAGTGCAGTCCACCTGCAGGGAGTGACACTTACATTTTAGGTAGCCAGGCAAACCCTAGGGATCAGGTCCCCTTTCATATGTGCCCACAAAACAAGAAAACACTGGCCTCACTCAGAGATTGTCCAGATCTCTGCAATCCCATGGTACTTGCTAATAAAACAAAATAGGGTGGAGCGTGGCCAATTAATCATCCTCTCCTTTATGAGCACTCGATTCCCCGCTTCTTAAGCTGCTGCTGCTTTTTCTTTTGGGACTGAAAGCCCTCCCTTCATAAACCCCACCCCACCCCACTAAGGCATCTCAATTACGCTTGGAATTTGGTGTTGGTGGTTTTAACATTAGATGCCCTCCCCTCCCTCCCACCCCTCCATATGGAGGACCACCAAACTTAGGATAAGCCTCACATGATGCATGCTTTTTGGGTCAATGTCAGAATTTTAAGGTCCCCTTAGGAAAATACAAAGTATTTGATGTTTAACCAATAATTGTCATATTGTGTAGTGTGTAATTAAGGAATCACAAGGGGGAAGCTTGGTAAGTGTACTATTCTTATTTAATAAGAAATTGTAGTTGGTGGTGTTTGAAAGTATTTAGGGCCTTTATATGTGAGGCCTAACATGCCCAGAACTTGTCCCTTGTACGTCCTAATGATGTGAATCCCCATAGAAGAGTGTGATTCAAGTATAATCAGCACCATAGGCATGCGACAAAAGTGAACGAAACATTCATTATGATTTTGAAATATTATAAAATTCTATATACATTATTTATGTAGAAAAAAGGAGACACATTGTCCATTTTAATATGTTGTGTTAATTTTACTTAATTTATATTAATATCTCCCCATGCCAAAACATAGTCAATGTTAATCAATAAATAAGACCTAAAAAAGGAAAAGGGAGTGTTTAAGGTGATCGATCCAAACACGTATCCACATGGACCATATTTGTGTCTCCACTGGCATGCATAGCATATCCTCACCCTTTTACATATTGGCGTCTCCAGTGGCATGCATATCATATCCTCACCCCCCTAACATTACAGTGCAACCTCCATCACAAGTCCAAGAATGAGATTGAGGCGCAACACCCACATGTCTAACCTCCATCACAAGTCCAAGAATGAGATTGAGGCGCAACACCCACATGTTTAGGAAACATCATGTTTACTTTTTTTAAATTCTTTTTGAAAGGTGGTTCTTTATTTGTTAGAGGGCTACTTCATCTGATGTTCCAACATGAGAATCAAGGTATGGCCAGATTACACAATCCATTCATTTATTACAAAGGGGTTCAATAAGAGCAAACATGTCACTTATAAGAACTGAAACTAGGTGGGGAGGGTAACAATCATTCCTCCCAACCACCCAAGATACAACCAATGGACAAACACCATATCCACCTTGTTCCATAGATTGTGCACTCTAGCCTCACACACCCCAACAAAGTGTTATGTGTGCAAGGTTCCAACTAGGAACGCCAATCGTTTCATGAGATCATTATAGATGGCCAAACGTCTCAATCATTGTGTCTTGGCATGATGTCTACATAGGTGTTAGTTATTGCTAAGGAAATTATAGAAGGCCAACCATCTCTATAATCAAGTCTTGGCATGACGTGCCATTAGGAATGGTAGTGGTCGCCTAAGACCATTATGGAAACCCACCCACCTTTGTAATGGTGTCCCGACATGACTCCTACAAGAATCTGCATCGTTTCCCAAAAGTAATATGTAAGGGTAGTCATATCTATTACCAATTCTTGGCACGACGACTACATCAATTACAACCATCATCTAAGATCTTTGTTGTAGGCCCAACATCTGCATTAATGCCAACCATCACCCAATAGCATTGTCGAAGGCCAACTATCTATATGTCTAAGTCTTGGTACAACACTTATAGGGATGCCAATTGTCAACCTTAATCATTATGGAAGGCCAATCGTCTCTCGAATCGAGTCTTGGTGTCATTGTTGCAAGAATGCTAACTATTACTTAAGACCCTTGTGGAAGGATAATTGTCTTTATAAGTAAGTCTCGGTACAATGCTTATAAGGATATCTCTTCGTCCTTGTTAGTTCTCATGTTATCCATTTTCATGATCAATGGAAGAGCTTTAATACTATATCTCTATCTCAATAATGAATGTGTATATATTCAGATGGCATAATTAGATTTGTGTGTATTCATAGTTGTTTTCATAACTCAAGTTTTCTTTGATTTAGGTTTTATCTTTTACTCCAAGCACCTTAGGTTTTTATACATAGAAGTGACTCCAAATATATAAATAAACACCTTAGGTTTTTATACATAAAAGTGATTATATGTAAATATATATTTGAGGAAAAGATGGAAAAAAATTGAAAACAATCTCACCTACCATTTAAATTATAAAAAAAAAAGAATAATTCGTTGCAATAAACCTATCCTATGAGCAAAACTTGAATTCTGTGCTATAGAAACCGTCATGTGGACTGCTCCTTTTGAACATTAAACACGATCACTCCTTATTTCTTTAAACAAAACATTAGTAACACACAAATCCATACAAAATTGAATATTAAAAATATATAACAACATATTCCAAATTATAATAATCTTTATTATAAAAACATCACCTTATTTCCACTCTTTATAATGAATCCAAAATCTTGGTTCACGGGTTCGAGCCTTGAGTCCTTCGGGGTTAGGTCATCTGTGAGGATGGCCGGCGGTTTACCACCTCTACCATCCACATAGTGGGGAAGTATTGCTGGGTTTTCCGTGGAGATTTCCTCTGAAAAAAAAAGAATCCAAAATCTTGAAATACTCAAAATCATAACAAACCAAACTCAAAACAAAATAGTCTTTCAATTTGGACTACCCGTTAAACCGCAATATTATTAAAAGGCTTCCCTTTTATTCTCTTGAAAGAATTCTGTATCAATCTCGACATTATCATGATAGAAGATCTAGAGGATTTTATAAACACATTTTCTTTTAAACCGTAACTACTCCACTAAACCGTACACATGTTGGAGGTGGTGCCCTCTCTAATGAATGAAGTAAGTATATAGTTATATATTTAAGAAAGAAATTATAATATTCTAATACATGATTGTTACATAAAGTTTGAGAAAATAAGAAAGTTGATAGTTTTTTAATGACTAGTGAACTTGATTGTTGAATTAACACTCAAAATGCAAGTCAATTATTGGAAACGCTTATAATGTTTTTAAATGAGATTTAGTCAATGGTATTTTGGTACTGATGTGACTCTCATATGCAAACATTCATTCTACACAACTTATTTCCCTTAAACAATCATAATTAAATCAATTCATGAACATATGCTTTGATTTTTGAAATGTACAATGTGAGCACATGTGCTTTATAGGAGGAGACAAAGGGGGTTCTCGAGGAAGGAAGAGGCAATGCTACATGACAAGCAAGTTCTTGTAAGTACCTAAACTCAAATGTGTTGTGTTTATAGACATTTGAAGTGACTAAAACAGAGTACCACACTCCAATTTTCCAATGGAAGCTTACTCCAAAAAATTCTAAATCTCATTCATATCTGGTCTAACAAATCAAAAAAATACATGTGAATGGATATATATATATATATATATATTTCCATGGATTTAATTTTATGTGGTTGAATGCTCTTTTCCCCTTAATCTATAGGTAGTTATGAATCTCAACTCCGTTATAACAAAGTTCATTTTCAAATTTAAAGTTATTTTAATGTAGGCTTTATAAAATTCAGTCAACTTATATAATGGTGAGTGGTTTTATGTTCACTCGAATTTGAAACTATATTATAATTATCACAATGATATCCCATCCTAATCACTATATCACAATTTAACATTACTTATTCATAAAATATAAATGGACTACAAATTTAAAATTTCATTTTTGTAAAGTAATATTTGAAATTGGATTTTGTGGTTTATTTATATTAATACTTTTGTTATTCATAATATATTGAAATATGTATTTAACATTTATAAGTGTGTGTTTTTAATATATCAATGTGTGTGTGAGAGAATTTTATCGGAATCAATGAGTAGTTTATTGCCATAAACTTTTTATATGTCATTACAAATCCAAAACTCTTTATTGTGCAGTTTTATGAATAAAGTATAGTATTAAATTTTTTTTGTTTGCCACTAAAATTAACAAAAAAAAACATACAATAGACCAAAGTTGGCATGGGCACAAGATTTACCCTAAATAAAAGTGCGAGAAAAAACTCCAACCATAAATAAAGGCTATGCCTTACTATTATTATTCTCAAAATCACAATAAAAAATACAAAGAAAATCATAGCTTAATATGAAGTAAATAGAAGCTGTGTCCTAGAACATACTATATAGGGCCACCATCCTCCTCTGATTTACTATGATAGGCTACTCCTTTGCATTGTTAAGTTATGGAACAAAAAAAAGAATAGGAACGAAACCCATTTCCCCCTTTACGTCCAAAGTTTTAACACTTCTTGATAGTTCTTAGGGTTAAAGTTTTTGCCTTCCCCAACAAGGATGATTTTAAGGAACCATACTTATTTAAAAGTGTATAAATGTTGGCGAATCTTACCAATTCTTAAAACACCACCTATAAAATGTTTGGCAATATTTTTTTTAAAATATTTTAATTTCCAAGGATTTTATATCGTTTATATAATAATTTGGCGATTTGTAGGGTGAAAAAAGTTTACCCCATCAAAATTGGGCGAAACAGAGCTTCAAAAATTGCAAAATGGTGAATCTTTTTTTTGGAGAAAACCCCCTAAAAATAGCCCATGGGTGAAATTTCGCCCCTAAAATTATCCCTGTTCCCCAACATATGATTAGGGTTAGGGTTTTAAACCTTCTAGAATCTTCTTGAAATATCATACTTAGATAGCTCTACATGTGTGAGCAACAATAGTTGTGGTGGCTTCCACTTTTCCACTTGGTATTGTGATGGTCAAAGAAACAACTTATTAGGGCAATAACTTTCTCATAAGAATGTTGATTAAGATTATGTTTGTATCATTAGAAACTTATTGATGAGGAGAACAATGTGGAAAAAAACTATACTCCAATGTGACCCCAAACATCATTGTTTAATCTCTAAAGTGGTCAATTTTCAGTTTGACCCTGGTAAGTAGAATTTGGGTTCAATCTTGAAAATGGACCCTACAAGACCATATATTTATTTTTTCATCTTTTTTAAAGCACCAAAAAGGATGAAAAAATATATAGTGATCCATTTCATATCATAACTCCCTATTTAGGGAGAAATTTGGTCCCAAAAGTTGTTGTTTTTTTAAGTAGACGAGGAAACATTTCATCAACTTTGCCTATGTTGTGCCACTAGGCCTTATGTGGTAATTTCCTTTTAATCCAACTTGCTAGAGTTCATGTTGATCCCTTCGGGTTGTTTTGGTATTATACTATAGGATCACATCTTCATCTAACTCTACTTGTGCATCTAGATTTAATGGAAGGTAAAAATTTCATCTTGCTTTTCTCATTGAGCATAGATTGCTCATAAAATTTCAAGTGTTTTGCATTAACCATGGAGTAAATGCACGTTTAGAGATAAAATAAGCATGTAATAATTGTTTCCTACCTTTTCAACACTTGTCCTTTTTAAAGGGTCATCTTAGGGATTTGATTGTCTTAACAAGTCCCTATAATCTTTCCTTGTCCTTGTTCTTGTACTACTCCTTGTACAACTCCTTGAATTCAAATAAGGATTTAGCTTCCAACACTTTGCTTTGTTGTGGAAATATGTAATATAGTGATCATAATGGTTGTTCTGGTCCTTGCACTTATGAAGCATTGTTTTTCTTTCCTTTTCCTTTCCCTTACCACTTGTATTTCCCTCCTTGGAAGAGCCCTATTGTACTACTTGCTTTGAACCATTTGGTTGTCCTTTCTTCTTATCCATATACCAGCATTGCACTTATGCATAAGTTTAAAGACCTTTGCTTTACTTCTTAATGATTATATAGACAACTTGTATACTTAATGATGACATAGGAATTCTTATGTTATATTCCCAATTTAATTTAATTTTGTTTAACTTAGTACTGCACTTTTACACACCTTTCACTTTTCATGGTTAGTAGTAGTGCTAATGAATCATTTGGTCCTCCTCATAATGGAATAAAACCAAGACCTACTAAGGTCTTTGAATACCCACCACTTAGTTACTTATCAATAATTTTTCTTTGAATACCCACCACTTAGTTACCAATCAATAATTTTTTTGCATAAGGGTCTTTGTTTAACTTTCCCAATATAGTTACCTAACAATAATTATTTTGTTTAAGGGTCTTTGTTTAACTTCCCAATATGGCCATTTATTTCTAGCAGAAATTAGGAAAATATTGTTTTATGCTCTTCACTTACTTTGTGGACATTGAGGTAAAATTTTGTATGTTGCAACCAATAACTAACCTTAATAACATCATTCTCACCTTCATGGGGATCAATGTCTACTTTATCTTCCACTATAAACAAAGGTTGGAAGATGTGTTATTGGATATTTTGCTTTCTTTCGTTGGTCTTCATTGTCTTCAAGTTTTCCAAGAGAAATGGATTTCTCATCACAATTCGCTCACTCTTTAAAGGGTTTGGTCTTTCTCTCTAGGGAACTTCCATAATCTTGGAAAAACATATAATTTTATAAATATCATATTATTTGCATTAATACAATTAACTAAAAAATAAGAACATATCCACAATGGTAAAATCAAACCATATAACACCATGGGCACAAGATTCACCTTGGAGAAACATGTGATGGAAGAACTCCATCCAAAAATAAAGATTGTGTGAACTACTTTTATTATTCTTGGGATTAATGCAAAATATAGAAAAAATAACTTACTATAGAGAAAATGCTCGTGTTCTAAACTTCATGCAAGAAGTAACAAGGTCAACTCCCCAAATTATCTACCTCTATTGCACATAGCACTTAGTGTCCCCACTTAATGGCTAGTGGAATTCTTCCTTGAGTTCTTTGACATGATTGGTGGGGATCTTCTAAATGCTGTTGAATGTTCCAGGATTACAGGGAGGGTCACTCCTTCCTTGAACTCTACTTTCCTAGCCTTGATTCCCAAAAAAGATAAACCTATTTCCTTTGTAGATTATAGACCCGTCTCCTTCTATAACCTATTGTATAAACTCATCTCTAAAATCACAGCCCTCAAGTTAAAACCCCATTTGGATAAGTCCATCTCTCTAGGTAGTTCAAGTTTCTCAAGAACAGGCAAATAGTTGAACCCATAGGTATCACTCAGGAGGTTTTACATACTGTCAAGACTAAAAATAAAAGTGCTCTTATCCTTAAGCTTGACTTGGTAAAATCCTTCGATAGGGTTAATTGGGCTTATCTCAGACGTATCCTGCTTCAGATTGGGGTTCCATTGGCAGGGGTCAACTGGATTATGGGCTTCCTTTCCTCCGAAACATTGTGATTAATGAAACAATAACATGACCTAATATAAGTTTTATTTGGTATTATTGTGATTAAAGAAACAATGAAGTTGTCATGGGTGGAACTTTCACATAGACTTACATTATTGAGGTGTTGTTTATATTGTTGAAAATATATTGTATGTAATATGAAAAATTGGATACACTTTTTTTATGTAATTTTTGAGTCTCTAAAATTTTGTATGATATTTAGAATCTAAATTTTATGGTTAGTTTTGGTTTTGGCCATATTTAATGAAATTCAAAATTGATCTTCAAAATAACTTCTACAATTTTTATTCTATCTATAAAATATTTTAAAAAATAAAATATATATAATCCATGATATAATGTATTCAATAATTTTATTTATTTATAATAAACTTATGAGTTAAATATAACCATTTAAGAACACAAAATCCATCCTGTTTTGATTAACATGTATTTAATAATATATTAAAAATAAATATTATGCTTTTTTATTATTATTACATAATAATATGTATTTAATAATATATTAATGGTGAATATTAGGTTTTTTTTCTTATTATATCATCCAATTTAAACTTTAATGTTGAATTGTAATTATTAGCTAATATTTTTAATAGTTATATTTTATCATTATTGCATGGAGACCTTTCAAGAAAAATCATGAATAAAATGAAATTTTACCATGAACTAAGAGTAATAATGAAGACCTTTCAAGAAAAATCACGAATAAAATGAAATTTTACCATGAACTAAAAAACGTTCAGTCCAAAACGTATAAAATCTTTCATTCCAAAGAAAGCGGTCACATAGATTTAGACATTGTATTAGAAGTGTATGGTAATGAAAAATCATATAAAGAATGGCAATCCAATGGACAATGTCAACAAGGAGTACAATGAAATTTGATATTTTATCATGATGTGTACTTCGGTGATGTGATTTGGTTAATGCCTTTCCAAAGCTTAATAATGCTTAAGCTTTGTCCGGTTACATGGGTACACACTTTTGGTCACAAGGGAATTCGACATAAGTGTCTCGATATACATGGAGAATTTAATCTGTAGTTGTTTATGAAAACTAACACTTACAAATGTATTTTTATTTTTACAAAATGTTTATTAAGTCATGATATTTATATATATATGAGAAAATATATTATTTTATGTTTTATTATTATTATTATTTATATGTGTTGTTGGAGTCTAGTTAACTAAGTAATCGATTTGATTTTGTAATAGAATTACTGGACTAAGAATTGTAGTTGATTAGGAAGTCAAGACGATCAAACAAATAAGATAGTTTTGACAATTGTAATTCCCTCCATCTTGTGGAATGCATACCATGTAATTATTTGTTGGTTGAGAAGATCCTATACAAAAGACTACTTATTTTTTGTTCTATGGTTACTTCTCTTTCTCTCCACGAGTCCTCCTTCTATGTGTGAATGCTTGTATATTGATGTTTATATAATATGGTTTGGTGAATGCACCGGCAATAACTACATTTACTTTGTCATCCTTAAATTACAACATTGGTTATGTTGTTGGTACTAATGATCCAATGCTTGTATAATAGTTGCATGCATGAATAAATGTTGAGAGAGGAGGAGATTAGTCAGTGGTGAGAGAGGGTTTTAAATAATTATTTGAAGAATTAATCTATAGTAAATCAAATGACCCTTGCACAAGCTAGGGCATGATTCTTCAAAGAAAGCCACAAGAGTTTCCTAGATTTAGTTCCCACAAAGATAAATACTCTTGTTAAAAGACTTACACATGTGCAATCTAACAGAGGATGAAATGTTGCTTTGAAAATTGATTAACAAGTGAAGGACAAATTTGTTTAAGTGGATTGAGAAGATCACTAAAATTGTTGTTAAGAAAAATAAATTAAGGAACATACATCATTTAACGGCATGAAGAGGAAATTCTTCACTAAATTGCATGATGGTTTTCTTTGTTCTCTACTAGTTTTATCGCATATTCTTAATCAACAAAGGAGTCAGGCACATTTAAGTAGAGTCATGATGTCCCTTAAGAAATCCAATCTACACTAATTGGAAAAATAAATAAGAAGAGTGAGAATATCTTCTAAGAAAATGAGAATGACTGTTATGATCACCCTCGTTGACCTAGAGTAGACTCAGGGCTAGTGATGAGGAGTTAGCTAGTCATGAGATTCCTCTATAAAGAATAAAACACTATTGGATGCATGTTGAAAAGAAGGAGATGAGTGGAAAAGCAAGCATGTTGAAGAAAGGAAAGAAGCAAGCAATGAATAAGAAACAAAGAGAATATATGATGGATGCAAAAATGAAGAAAATAACTCAAAGAAGAATGGAAGAATACAAGCCTTGAGTTAACTTGCAAAAATTAAGCAAGGAAGAAGACAAAGAAGAATATATAAGCTAAGAGAAGTCATGGGCTCTCATCTAACATGAAGGAAGAAATTAGTAGAAAAGTATTGGGTTGATAGTATGATAACCTTCTTGGGTTGAACATCGAACATTGTCCAAGTGTAGAAGAGGAAGCAAATATGGTGGCTTTGGAGGCTTCCAATATAAGGGATGAACATATTAATGGAATGCTAACCCTATCCAAGTCAACAAATGAGAATTAACCAGATGTGGAAGAGGAAGCAACTATGAAGGTTCCTATTTTGGATGAAAATTTGTAGAATGTATAAGCAAGCCCAAAATATCTACAACTAACATATAAAGTTGAGAACATGGAGGGCAATGAGTTGGGACATGCAATACTTAAAACACCAAATTCAATTATTATTGATTATGGAGCAAGATATAAGAGTGAAAGGAGAAATATATTGTTTTCTAGTTGACCATATTAAGCAATCAAAATTATAAATAATTGAAAATGGATTTAGTGAAAGAGATATTTTCTTACACTATATGATCAATACATAATTTTTTTAAAGAGAAAATGAATAAAAAAACCTCCTTTTCTTATTAAAATTTATTTAGATAGAGTTTGGAAATCTAGAAAAGTTGGACTATCATTCTTGGGACATATTATTATGAGAATTCCTATTTGCTTTCCTTTTACTCTAAGCAAATGATAGTAAACCGAGTCACTAAACCACAACCCAATAATTGCTAAATAACATTATTAATAACAAAAATAGTGACAAACAACCAAGACTATATAATCATCCTCTTTTCTGATATAAACTTAGTGATTTATTTATTTTTAAATCATTGAACTATCCATATAGAAACATTTGACATAACATTTTAACCTTCCTAAATATTAGTTTAGAAAAAAGTTTTTTTTATTAAAAAATGTCCTCATAACTAGTTTGAAGTGGGATTGAGTTTTTTTGTTTGAAGAAACATGTGGGATGAATGAGGACAAAGATATGTTGGAAAACTAGATACCAAGGGATGTTTCTAAGAGATGTTGGAAAACTAGATACCAAGGGACGTTCCTAAGAGATGTTGATGTTGTTGAGGAAACTTATGGGATGAGGACACCATATACTTCTAGATAGAAATTGATATTTTTTAATAAAATGATCTAGGGGATGAGGATGTTATAAAATATTATGTACAATCTCCAACATGAGATTGGAAGAGATATTTTATGTGAGGACGCTCACTCTGAATTTGGATGGGTATGCTTTGGCCATTCATTTTAGAACTTCAATTTTGGGGAGAAATTGAGGTTTTTGTGCTTTATGTATATTAATGTCGTACTATTCTTAATATATTGAAATAGGTATTTAACATATATAAGTGTGCGTTTTCAATATCTATATGTAAATTGTCATGGGCATGATGGGTAGTTTGTTGTCATAAATCTTTCATATGATATTGCAAATCCAAAAGTGCAATGATTATTCATGAATAAACTATAATATTAAAATCATATTATTTCCCAATAAAATTAGCCAAAGAATAAGAAAAACTATGCAACAATAAAATTAAACAGAAAATGACACGGGCATAAAGATTTACCATAGAGAAAAATTCCAGCCATAAATAATGGCTATACCTTGCTACTATTATTTTCAAGATTACAATACAGAATACAAAGAAAACACAAAACTTTATATGGAGTGGATAGAAATAGTGTCTTGGTACCTACTACTATAGGGTGACCTTCTTCCTTTGATCTATTATGATAGGCTATTCCTTTACATTGAAAAGATATGAAACAAAACCCATTTCTTCCTTGACATCTAAAGTTTTAACACTTCTTAATAGTTTTTAGGGTTAAGGTTTTTGCATTCCCCAACCTAGGAATAGGGTTTTAGACCCTCTAGAATCTTCTAGAAATACCATACATAGATATCTCTACATGCATGAGTAACAACAGTTGATGTGGCTTCCACTTTTCCACTTGGTATTATGGCAATCAAAGCAACAATCAACTTATTAGGGGCATAACTTTCTCATAAGAATGTTGATTGAGGTTATCTTTGGATCATTGGAAATTTATCGTCAAGGAGAAAAATGTGGACAATCTACTATGCTTTTTTGGCCAATTTGGCCCCAAAAATTATTGTTTAATATCTAAAGTGGCCAATTTTTCGTTTGAACCTAGTAAGTGGAATTTGGGATTAGTGTTGAAAATCCCCCCTACAAGACCATATCTCTAATTTTCCACCCTTTTCAAAGCACCAAAAAACATGAAAAAAATATAGTGATCCATTTTACATCATAACCCCCTATTTGGGGAGGATTTTGGTTCCAAAGGTTGTTATTTATGAAATAGATGGGAAACATTCCCTCAACTTTATCCATGGAGTGCCACTTGACCTTTTTGTGGAACTTTCTCTTTTAATCCAACTTTCTAGAGTTCACATTGATCCCTTCTAGTTGTTTTGATATCATAATGTAGAACCACATCTCCTTCTAACTCTACTAGTAGATCTGGTGCCAAATCTTTGAAGAAAGTTAAGGAATTCCACTTTTTTGCTCATAAAATTTCAAGTTTTAATTTCTCTACATTCACCATTGAGTAAATGCACATGTCTAGGCGAAAAATAAGCACATAATAATTATTTCCCACCTTTTCCAACACTTGAAAATGTCATCTTAAGGACTTTATTGTCTTAACAAGTCCATAAAACCTTTCCTTGATCTTCTTCTTGTGCTACTCTATGTTATAAATCCTTGAATTCAAATCAAGATTTAACTTCCAACACTTGCCTTTGTTGTGGCCATATATGTTATTGTGGTCATAATGTTTGTTTTGAACCTTGCACTTATGTATAAAGGCATCGATTTCCTTTCCTTTCCCTTTCCCTTTCCCTTACCACTTATCTTTCCCTCCTTGAAGAGCCTTATTTGATTGCTTGCTTTGAACCATTTTTTTTGTCCTTTCTTCAAGTCCATATACAAGCATTGCATTGGCATATAAGCTATGTCAACAAAAAAGCATAAAGAGTGCCATTTTACTTCTTAATGATAGTGTGATGATAGTATAGACCACTTATATACTTAATGGAAACATATGAGTTCTTATGATGACTTATTTTTTGAACTTCATAATCCACTTTTACACACATTTCCCTTGTCAATGTTAGTAGTGTTGCTAATGAATCCTCTAGTCCTCCTCATACATAATGAAATAAAACTAAGAATTATTAAGGTCTTTGAATACCTGCCACTTAGTTACTAGCGGATAATTATTTAGTTTAAATGTCTTTGTGTAACTTTCCCACCAAATATGACAATATATTTCTAGCATAAAATGGGGAAATTTTGTTTTACGCTCTTCACTTACTTAATGGGCATTGAAGTAAAATTCTATATGTTTCAACCAATAATTCATCTTATCAACATCAACCTCGCCTTCATGGGGATCGATATCTTGTCAGAAAAAATATAACTAATTAATTTACCTTCAATTAAATTATCGACCGAAGCAAGTAAACTTAGAGCTGCTACACCAGATGTGTAAAGTAAGAAAATTGGTGGGTGATAAAGCTAAATTCCTATGACAATATCAAAGAACTATAATATGATTCTAATCTAATGTAATCGGTTTCCACCAATGCCAAAATAAATTCATAAATAACTAGGTACCCAATCCATAAGTAACAGAAAAAATTGTTGAAATATAATCGACAAAAATATTCACTCACTAAGCCAAATTGGTAGAAGGAGATAAGTTAAAGCAATGAAATTCACTTGTCTATCGAACTTCACCCTGCACCTATAACAATGAAAAAACAATGCACTGTCTCTTCCAAAACACTTGTAATGATGAAGAAAACGCACTATTTCTTCCAAATATCAATCACAGAGTTAAACTATGAATAGATTTTGGGCCAAATCCCTAAAACTCGTACACTGGAGTTTATTCAAAATATTTGAATTCGTAATAGTTAAAATTTGAACCAATCTCGGATTAAAAGAAACCCTAGCATAACTGTAAGCTCATATAATAATCTAGATAATAGATAAATGAAATGTCTTTGCGTACACAAACAATAAATCTACGATGGATTTCAGGTTATCAAGGAGAATGCCAATCTCATCACAACACATTTGCACAAGAAAATGCTTAAAATCCATTCACAAATTTATCCAACGCATTCTTATTGTTTTCTGACAGTCAAATGTGACATACAAGTACAAAGCTTACAAAATCTTTTCTTATTTTTTCCTCTGTGTCTTCCCCCACATTCAAACTCTCCCTACTCTCCCAAAACTTGACCTTCTCCCCCAACCAAGAAGAACCTAACCGTTAACTACCTCTCGCATGCTTTGAGGACCCTTACCAATTTTAGCCAAACTAAATCCTACAAATTTGGAACAACCTAACTAGATGGCTTCATCTCCTCACAGGGAGCTATAATTTATCCATTATTCCCTATTCAAACTCTTTAATTGACAATGATACATCTAACAATAATTAGCTAGTTAAATAAACACTCAAACATGCTTATTTTGATCTTAAGGTCTCTTTGGTTCAACCTCAAGCCACAACATGTGACAAAGGATCACATTGCTAGCTTGGGACAAATTCCCCTGCATCAAACTCCCAGGGTGAAAAGGATTGAACTCCTATTCAAAAGGTCAGTAACAAAAAAACTCTTAGCTTCTAGTTCAGTTCCACTCATCCAAGTAGCACCCTCTACATGACGTTCTTTCCACTTTACCCAATATTCCAAGTAGTCCTTCTACCTGGTACTCTTTGCAACCTTAGTGTCGAAGATCTCCTTTGCTTCCAATTGTTGTGCTACTGGAATCTACTTCAGCCACTGCAAATCATCACCAATATATTTGTCTCCTGTAATCTGAATGGTATCATCTGTTGTAAAAGGATATATATCAGCAACATTGAAAATAGGAGATATGCCAACTCCTGCTAACATTTCCAGCTCATAAGCATTGGCATAATTTTGTTTGAGAATCCTACATGGTCCAATCTTCTTCAATTTTAGTTTGTTATACTCCCCTTTAGGGAACCTCTCTTTCCTCAGATAATCCAACACTAGGTATCCTACCTCATATTTCTTATCCCTTCTCTTTAAATCAGCCTTCATTTTGTAATTTGTGTTACTTTTATGCAGTCTTTCCTTAACTTCCTCCTGTAGCTCACTAATTCTAGATGCAAAATATTCTCCATCTGCACTCCTCTTTTACAACTATCCCAAATATCTTAGTTCATATATTCCTCTAAGATGCATACCATATAGGATCTGAAATGATCTCATACCTGTGCTTCTCTTCGGTGAGTCATTATAGGCAAACTCAGCTTGTGCTAACACTCTATCCCATTATTTTGGATTTTCTCCAACTAAACTCCTCAACATGTTACCCATACTCATGTTAACTACCTCAGTCTGACCATCAAACTGTGGATGATAAGCTGAAATGAAGTTTATTTTAGTACCTAGCTTCTTCCACAATGTCCTCCATAAGTGACCTGTGAACCTCACATCTCTGTCAAAGACAATACTTCTAGGCAAACCATGAAATTTTACAACTTCATTAAAGAACAAGTTAGCAATATGAGTGGCATCAATTGTCTTAAAACAGGGAATAAAATGTGCCATTTTGGTAAACCTATCAACCACTACAAAGATTGAATCATTGCCTTTCTAAGTTCTTGGTAAATCCAAAACGAAGTCCATACTTACAAAGTCCCAAGGCCTATTAGAAACAGAAAATGGTGTATATAAACCTGTGTTTTGGATTTTTCCCTTGGCATGCTGACAGATCCTACATCTGCTCACATATTTCTCAACTTCATATCTCATTCTTGGCCAGAAGTAGAAGTGACTCAGCTTCCCATAAGTCTTATCACTTCCTAAGTGACCATCCATTCCTCCATTGTGCTTTTCTTGAATTAGATTTTCCCTCATTAAACACCTTGGAATGGATAGTTTACTGTTTTTGAATAGTAAACCATCTTGCAACATGTACTCTATCCACAACTCTCTATCCACCTCCACAGGATTTTTAAGAGCTTTGTATGCAGACTAAAAGTCATTGTTAGTTTCATATAAATCTCTAAGATGTTCAAACCCCAGAACTTGTACCTGATTCTCTTGTACAATTAAAGGCCTCCTGCTCAATGCATCAACCACCCGATTGGATTGTCCGTTGATATGCTTCAACACAAAGGTAAAATCCTATAGGAACTCCACCCATTTAACATGTTTTAGGTTCAACTTGGACTGCTACATAATATAATATAAAGCGTGGTTATCAGAAAACAACATAAATTCCTTAGGCATTAAGTAATGCCTCCAATGTTTCAAGGCTTGAACTATAGCATAAAATTCTTTGTCATATGAAGAATATTTATGTTTGGATGCATTCAATTTCTCACTAAAGCATGCCATAGGTTTTTCTTCTATGCTGAGAACATCCCCAATGGCTACTCCACTAGCATCACATTTAACTTGAAAAGTCTTTCCAAAGTCTGGTAACCCCAACACGTGCTGCTCAATGATATTTTTCTTTAACAACTGAAAGTTACTTTCAGCTTCTGCTGTCCATTTGAATGGTTGCTTGTCCTTTCTAATCATCTCAACACTCGGAGAACAAATACCACTAAAGTTCTTTATGAATTTCCTATAAAAGCTTGATAAGCCATGGAAGCTTCTTACCTCAAATATGCTTTGGGGTGAAGGCCAATCCACGATTGCTTGCACCTTCTCTGGATCCATATTCAAACCATATTTTGAGATCACAAATCCCATATATACCAATTCATATTTCATGAATGAATACTTCTTGATATTCACCAACAATTTCTCTGACTGCAACGTTTCCAAGACACGTCTCAAATTCCTCAGATGCTCTTCTTTTGATTGAATGAAAATTAGTATATCATCCAAGTAAACTATCACAAATTTACCGATGAAATCCCTCAGGACTTCATTCATCAATCTCGTGAATGTGCTTGGAACATTTGATAATCCAAATGGCATAACTAGCCATTCATGCAACCCTTCATTAGTTTTGAAAGTTGTCTTCCACTCATCCCCCTCTCTAATTTTGATCTAATGATATCCACTTTTTTTATCTATCTTAGAAAAGTACGCTGCTCCACTTAGACAGTCCATTATGTCATCCATCCTGGGAAATGGAAACCTATATCTGATGGTTATTTTATTAATGGCTCTTGAGTCCATACACATCATGTTGTAATCTCACGGATCACAGAGGGTTACCAATAATACACATTAAAAGCATACAGACATATCAGAGACAAGAGACAAGAACACAGACGTGGAATAACAGATTATATTATAGTAAAAGGGTCCATACAAATATAGAACTGAATTGACTTCTCATCTGGCTCAACAACCTACTATATATGATTTACAAACAGTTACAAATAACTACTTGTTGGTTCGGTCAACCGACACAACCTTATGTGGCCGACCTAATCTCTAATTAGTCGGCTGATCGACTTAGTCAGCTTACCGACTAGCTCCTCCAGCATCTCCCCCATGAACAAAACTATTCTTTGTCCCGAAGAAACAAGGGAGGTACTCAAAATTTCTGTGCCTGTCTAAAGTAGTTATTTATTTGTTTGTCTTTTATGGGCTGTGAAGTTGGATAGTTGGTCGTTTCTATACACAGACTTCAACAATTGCTTCTGCTATCACGACTAGCTGATGTTGGAATTCTATCCAATTTTTCAGTACTTTCTGGAAGTCGATGGTTAATGTTGTAAGGCTTTATAGCGTCAACATTTTCTCTTGAATGGAAAGGTCTGCTATCCTTTCCATGTTGGGACCCATAAAATGGTCTTTCTCTTCTGCCGTATACAGAAGTCTTTTCATTTGCATACAGATGGTGTCTAATTTGTCCAAGCTCGGGATTGTCTACTGTACCCACTGGTGTGCTTGTCGCTCGAGCTTCTGTAGTTTGGTTGTTTCGAGCATGATTTGATCTTTGACAATGTTTCTCAATGCTTCTTCTGTGCTCTTTCTTTTCTCCAATGCTTGAATTTCTTGTTGAGTCTATCGGGTCTACTGGAAGACTTGCCCGTAATAAGTAGGTCAGTCTCGCAGTACCCCTTCTGTTATGACAAACTCCTCTATGTGATCTTGAAGCACTTTGTAAGCTTCGGAGAAGGCTGTGTGCTGCTGCATAAGTAGTCTAGGTGTTTCTTCTTTTTGCTATTCTCTTGTATTTTGCATCTGTATATGTAGTGCCGACACCACGCTTTCAAATAGCCGATAGGATTTTTCTAGTGGCTTGTTGGTGTTGACCTCCATTGGTCCTGGTATCACAGATTGTGCTAGGTTTCTGCATTTTATTAGTAACTCGACTTGTTCCCTTTCAATGTCGTCGAGCTCCTCGCGTCTAGTCTGGCTTCTTGTTTTTGCTTCAATATCCATAGTTTCCAAGAGTTGTCCCAACTCTCCGTCCTTCAGCTTTGTTGCGTTGACTGTAGTGGTTGAACCAAGTTGGCTAATGTGGACCATTGCCGCTTGTGATTGATGGTCCCTCTTCTTTCTATCTCTCTTCCTCTAATGCTTCTGTTGTTCTGCTTTCTGTTGTACTTGTGCACCTGTAAGAGTTAGATTTTTCGGTAGTTAATTTTTCGACAGTGGATTGTCTGGATGTTGGTCTGCAATGGTTGGTGGAACTTCTGGTTGGGTTTCTGGGATGATTTCTGCGGTTGGGTGTGTATCTGGTGGATTTTGTGCAGAAGGTTCAGATACAAATGATGTTGGTACTGATGGTTGTGGTAAAGGTGGTTCAGGTGCAGATGGTTTGGTTGCAGGTTTTGGGTTGGGGGGTGGTGGTGGTGATGGTGAATTGTCGGGTGTTATTGGTGTGGTGGGGATGTGGTCAGGTGTAGGGTCCTTAATTTGTGGGGGTGAACCCTCCATCTATTCGTTTGAAGTTTGAGCTATTGGAACCAGTTTTCCAACAATGCTTTGCCATTTTCCAGTTCCTTCAGTGTTCTAGTCTGGGAAAATGGTTTGAACCTCCACATATGGAATTTTATGGGTTCTTGGAACTTCTTGTCCCTGACTGGGCACAAGTAGTACATTACTATCCATATTATCAGGTACGGGAACCTTATAATCCCTCCCGATTCCTAGCATTTCTCATAGATTCCTTTGAGCATGTCAACGACATACTGAGCCCGTCTGTAGACTTTCCCCGTGTCGAAAATCATATCTACTGCCTCTAGCATATCCAGTTTTAGGTCGCTCCCCCGACCGGTGGGTATAAGCCCTATTGCTATGATTTTAGCCATAATATGTGGCGTTCAGGCTTGTATCTGGATAATCATTAGCCCTTTTGAGTTCTTGCCCGATGGTGTTCTAGTTAGTCACTCTACCAGCCCTTCTTTTATGTCTTCTGGTACTGGGTCACCTTGGTTGGATAGACCAGTCATTTTATATATCACTTCACCAAAGATCTCGACTGGCCTATCGAAGTAGAAACTGTCGTTGTGGTATCGGCTTATAATGAATTTGACTGCTGTTTCTTTTGTACCTCCAAAACTTTCCATGAATGGTGTGTTCATGTAGTTCATGATAGAACTGCGGTTTAACTTCTCTGCTGCTTGGTTGGTTTCTTGTCAACATAGGCCCATTTCTTGATCTCAGCCCATGTTTTTGCCCATGAGGTCTCTTGGACCTTGGCGTTCTTTATGTTTCTTAACCTCCTCATTAGTGGGGTTTCAGCAGTTTGTAGTTCCTTAGTTTTTGCTGCGTCTCTGGTTTGTTTTGGTGCCATTTTGTCACTTTTCTGTTTGACTTTACTTAGGGATTCTTGGTTCTCAGTTTTTTGTTTGCTAAATTGCTCTCTGTGTTCAAAATACTGTAAATGATCCTTTTCTAGTCCGGTATTTATAGGTGGGGCATTTGACGTTTCTGTCGATGGGTGTATTAATGGTGGAAGTGATGGTCCAGCGTGGTCACTTGAGTTTGAGTTAATGGTGATTTTATTTTGGCGCTCGTAGTCATGAAGGCGTGATGTGGCCTTCGGGGTCGTTGGTCGATGTCGATCATGTGAGCAGTCAATGGTGGTATGTCGATGGGTGTGATGTTGGCTATCAAAGCATTGATTTTCTGTCATCCTGGTTTATGGGTGTTGGTTATGTTTTGTTTATTTTAGATTTTTTTTCTTCATATTTTTATAGTTTTTGTCTAACCGTTATGGTTGTTATATGCTTTCTTTTTTTTTTGACTTGCTTTAATTTTTGTACCGCTTTAGTCGGGCACCATTAACAAGTTTCCGAAATACTATGCCTTGTAACGTCCTTAGTCGGAATGATTCGTTGGCATGAATCTCTTCTACAACATCGGGTGCCATCCATTCTGTATGTAGCTTTTTGGGTTTTCCTTTTACTCGACTGTTGTATAGTAGGGAAAGGTCCCCTACCAATAGGTTTTTATTTTTTATATTATGATCATGCCATGCCTTCTGCTATTGTTTTTGAATTTCTTGGTTTTGTAAAACGATCAGTAGGTGTTCTTCAAGATTGCTTAATTGCATCAGTCGGTCCTTCCTTCCCTATTCGACATCGACATGTAAAATTTCTGCTATAATAGGTGTTTGTTGTCGAAAATGTAGTGGAATAACTACTTCTTATCCATAGACTAGTCAGAACAGTGTTTAGTCTGTCGAACACTTGTGTGTTGTTCTGTAAGCCCATTGTACTGTAGGTATATTCTCATCCCAGTCGTCTTTGTCAGTGTTACATATTTTTGTTAGGCCTTTTGTTAATGTTTTGTTGAATGCCTCAATTGCTCCATTCGACTGAGGGTGATATGCTGTACTACGTCGGTGGTCAATTTGGAATTGATCTGTTAGTGCTTTAATGGTTTTATTAATAAAGTGTGACCCTTGGTCACTGATTAGGGTTATTGGACATCCAAATCTGGTAATGATATTTTCATAGATAAATTTAGCAGCTATCTCACTGGAACATGTGTCGACTGGTTCTGCCTCTGCCCACTTGGTTACATACTCTACTGCAGTTATTATGTGCCTTGCACCTGTTCTTTTTGCTGGTATGGGGAATGGTCCTATGAAATCGATGGCCCAAATTTCAAATGTCAAACTTGGGTTTACTGATATCAAGGGAATTTCTGTACTAGGCAGAGGTCGACCTAGTCGTTGACATATGTCACATTGGCTCACAAAATTTTTACAGTCTTTGTGAAGTGTCGGCCACCATAACCCTGACTATTGGATTTTCTTGGCAGTTGTGTCTGCTTGAAAATTTCCTCCCGCTGGTCCATAATGTGCTTCATACATAATATTATTTCTTTCATGTTCTAGTGCAGATCTTCTGAGGATGTCGTCCAGGCCCATTTTATATAAGAATACATTTATGAGGCTATATGGTGCAGTCTTCATGGCTAAGATTTGTTTCTTCTTCGTGCTCATTCCTTCTGGTGCTTGTCCATCTTCTAAAAATTTAGCTATTTCCTCTAATTCTACTGGGACTACTTCTATTTGAAATAAATGTGCATCCAGTAGGTCGTCTTCAACTCCAGTCGGTTCCTCTCCCGTGTCAATTCATGATAAGTGGTTGGGACCGACATTTAATTTTCCTGGTCTAACAACGACTTCGAATTCGAATTCTTGGAATAGAAGTAGCCATCGACAAATTCTCCCATGGTGTAAGGGCTTATTTACGAGGTATTTTAATGCTTGGTGGTCGATATAAAAGATAAACGAATTGGCTAGTAGGTAATGTCGATACTTCTGTAGTGCAAAAACCATTCCTAATGCTTCTCTCTCTGTTGTCGAGTAGTTTCTTTCTGCTTTATTTAATTTTCTGCTGCTGTAAACTATGGGGTAGTCCATTCCGTCATCCCCTGCTTGATTTAGGATTTCTCCTATTGCTAGGAATGATACGTCGATGTGTACATGGAATTTGGTCGACCAGTTTGGAAATCCTAGAATGGGTGCTTCGACTAGCTTCCTTTTTAGTGTTTCAAATGATATGTTTCATTCCTATGTCCAGTCGAACTCCTGATATTCTCTTAATAGTTCTTCTAGTGGATAGGTCATATCTGAATAGTATCTTATGAATTTCCTGTAATATCCTATATGACCTAGTAGTACCCTGACTTGTTTTGGGTTCACCGGTGCTTTTAAGTCGAGGATAATTTTTATTTTTACGAAGTTGACCTTGATGCCTTCTTTGTAACTGGATTTGTCGGCATCGTTCCCACATGAGCCTTAGCCATTTGTAGTGATCTTTCAACATGGAGTATATTTTCCAATCATTGAAATAAAATGGCATTGTTTTTTAAATATATTCTTGAAATGTTTTGACCACAATTCTTGAAAATACTACAGGTGCATTTTTTAATCCAAAAGGCATAACCTTGTAAGCAAATGAGCCAAATTCACATACGAAAGTTGTCTTTTTTCTGATCTTCTTTGGCTATTGGTTCTTGGTTATAACCTGAGAATCCATTTGTAAACGAGTAGCATTCATGTCATGCGACCTCATTTAAGATTTCATCTGCATAAGGAGTTGGAAATGGGTATGTTAATGTAACTTTATTTAGGTCTCTGAAGTCGACACAGACCCTTAGCTTGGTTGGATTGTGTTTCTTTGGCTAAACAACCATTGGACTTTCCCATTCTGATTGGTTAATAGGGTAGATAATTCTTGTTGCAAGCATATTATCAATCTCTTTCTTGACTATCTCTTTGTATTTATGAGCCAATTTATATGGCCTTTTCTTTACAGGTTGGACATCAGGTTTAATGTCGATCTTCATTTCACCCATTTCATGGACTAGACCTTTAATATCTTTGTAGTCTCTAGTGAATACATCCTGGAATTCTTTTAGTAAGTTTACTTTTTCTGTTGTTTGTTCTTCACTCTAGTAGTCTCCATTTTTTGCCATTTTTGATCAATCATCACTTGAGATGTTGAATTCTTTAGTTTTGACTTTAGCATCTAACCATTCTGGTGCTTTGGCTTCATTGATTGGTCAGCTCCCTTCTTTAAACTGTGAAAATGTGGTAGGAAAGTTTGTTGCAGTCATTCGATCGATGTCTTTGACTGTCTCAACTTTGATCACTGTGCGAATTGGTTTTGTTGTTTCTGAATGGTATGATTTCCATCGAAAGCTTTTCCCTTCCATATTTTCATTTTCCATTTGTAGCCTTTTCAATTGTGGTGTTGTCTTGGTTTGTATGTTATTGCAATTTATTGTTGGTCGGTCATGGTTTAGGGTTTTGTTCTCGGTCGGTTCTATAAATGCCTTGATTTGTTTTGCAGTTTCGACTAACTTTCCATCCTGTGATATAAAGCTGAAATCTTTGATAAAATTCTCTCTTAGTTCATGCCATAGGAATGTTTCACCCCAAGCTTCTTCCATTTTGTACCATTTGTTTGGTAAATCGGATAGCATCGATGGAAACATGTGTGGCCATGTGCGTTCATCCTTATACCCAAGTCTTTTCCATTCTTTTTCACATATTCTTATGTGGTCTTCTGGATCCTTCCCTTGGATGAACATAGGTATTTGGGCTTGATTAGTTAACTTGTTTCCACCGAATCTTTCTATAAAGTAGGTCGAAGCTGTTGTCCATGTCTGCAATCTTGATTGGTGGGTATCCCACCATCTAGAAGCTTGTCCTGTGAAGGTTTCCACTAAGCTTTGTAGTCGGCCATGTTCACCAATGTTTCTGGATACTTGTTCTATATGCATAACTGGTGATTCTCTTTCTTTGTACCTCTTTTTGTGGGATTTGTGTGATATTTGCATTTGCTAGTTTTAGGGTAGGATATTCCCTAGTTTTCTTTTCAAATATTTTTGAGATGATGGACACCAAGAAGCACTATTGGACTAGTTTCTTCTGTACTTTTTGAATGGTCCAGCAACCTCTTGCTTGTGTCTTGTAGTTCTCAACTTCCCAATCATATAATTCTGCATCTGAATTGTATCCTACTGAATCTTGATTACCTAAGTGAATTTCACCATAGACATTGGGTTCTGTGTAGTCTTCATTGTTTTGTATCTGATATAATTGTCGGATGTCGACTTCTTCATCAATAGGTTCTATCCAAGGTTCTCCTTGGGATGGATGGATAGGTACTATGACTTTTTGTCCATTCCCTTTTAGTTTTATCCTTTCCTTGTCTAAGGATATCGATGCTTTAATTTTTCTTCCCCAAGGTCGACCTACTAACACTGGGAAAGAACTAGATCATTCCTTAGAGTTAATAATTTCAAAGTCGACTTTGGTCGATATTCCTTTTATGGTTGTGTCGACATTTCTCCAAACTTTGATAGGTTCAATTAGACCTTGGTCGGCTAATTTCAGGTATATTCCTGATTCGTATAGTCAAGGTCTACCCAATTGTTCCCAAGTGTCACAAGTCATAATGTTTACTTGTGATCCAAAGTCGAGCACAACTTGTCGGACATGGTATCCTTCAATCTCTAGGTCGACAAGTGGGTCAGCATCACTTTTGTCCTTCTGGTTTAGACTACAGATATTTTTTGTTTGTTTTTCTGTATTATTGTTGTGTTTTATTTTATACAATAATTCAATGAATTGAGACACCATTTTATCAGTTTGTACTAAACATATTAGTTCTTTAACTGTGCTTTGTCGATTATCGCCAGCTTCTTCTTATCAAGCAAATTCTTTAAATATATTTGTTGCATCTTTATACAGTTGTTTTTGTTTAGCTAGGTTAGGATAATCATTCTTTTATTTTATTTTGCTTATTTGTAGATTATCACTCCCAATTTTTGTCCCTTATCGGGTTACTATATGCAGATTCTTTGTATTGATTATATCATGTTTTTGATCGCACGACAAGACATTAACATTTTTCTTTTTATTTATTTTATCAAGCATAGTAGGGAAATCCTCTAATGAATGATCCCCTACTCCACAACTAGTACATAATTTTAAATCAATTATGTCCTTGTATGGATAGTCTACATATCAGTGACCTTCTTTGTAGCACGTGAAACATTGGATGGGACAACATGGTTAGTTGTCATGATTCCCAGATAATCGGCCTCGACCTCATATCGATGACCTTTGTACCTTTGATTATTATATTCATTTTGAGCATTATTTCACTGATCATTGTTCTACGCGACTGTGTTTGTCTAGTAGACTACCTGGTATTTTTGTCGATTTTTTAAGTCTAGGTGGCAGTCGACCGTGGCATGACTTTTCACTTCACAGATAGCACACCAAGATGATTTACCATTTTTCATGTTAAACGAGCAATCTTTTATTGTGTGTTCTCCATGTTCTTGGAAGATGTCACAGAAGCACTTTGTCTACACAAATCGAATGTCCTGTCGGCTGATGTCTTGTCAATAGTTATCTTTTGAATGTCCAGCCGTTGAGCATTTCATGCACTAGACATCCTGACTCTTAAGGTTTATCTCTTTTAATGATTTCTGCATGATTTAGAGCTATTATTCCAGTCTAGTATCCGTGGGATATGTTGGGAAGTCTTCGTCCATCTCCACTTGTAGGGCTTTAGTAAGCGCATCTTCATATGTTTTGAACATCTCCAGGATTATGCGCCGCCAAATTTTATGTGATAAACCTACAAGGAACCACTGAATTAATAGTTTCTCATCAATTACATAGTCCAATTGGCTGAGGAGGTATTTTCAGCGTTTGTCGTAGTCGCGAATAGATTCTACTAGCTTTTGTGATGTTCTTTTCAATTTTTAGCTGCCAGATGTTTTTCATATGGAGTTTTAAAGAACGACCAAAATTGCATTTTAATCTCTGCTTTGCATGCTTGAGGGGTTCTTTCAGTAAAGGTCATGTACCACGTGAGTGCTCTTTTCCTCAAGGCACCAACGAATTGTGCCATCTGTCTATCTTCATCTGTGACCTAGTTTCCCTCCCATGTCGACTCACAAATGAACCAATGTCTTCTAAGATCTTTGTCACCCTCATATAGAAGGATATACGTTAATCTGTGACCCATGTTGGATTCGTTGTCGCTATCTTCTTCAGGAGGTGGCGGTGGTGGGGGTAGTAGGATGTTTTTGTTATTTCTTTGTGCAGAGTTGTTGTCGACGACACTCTCATTCTTGTCAGTTGTTTTGTTTGTTGTTTCTTCTTCAAAAATCATTCGGTCGGGGTCAACTTCTCCTATTGATGTCCAACTATAATTATTTGTCTGCAAGTCTGATTTTTATGTATTCTCCAAAGCTGTATTTGGCAGGGGGTGTGCTCCTTCATGTGTCGGGTAAAGTAAGTGGATACTTCGGTTGGAAGGTTACACTTGAAGCATGACCCAATTTCCTTCCTCTGGTCGACAGATCACTAAATGATTATCATCATTTATTTTGTCATCTAGTAGACCCCATAGAGCTCTTAGTCTTAAATCTTCTTCGACAATGGCTTGCATCCTGGTACTCAGATTCGTTGGAGATAGAGGTCTTACTTCTTGGGGAACTTCTATTTTGAGAGCGTCTCACTGCTCTATCCACAAGTCTTCTTCCATGGGTGATGCCTCTTCCTCCACACCTTCTTCCTGTCGGTCATGACCTGACTCTAGAGTATTTCTCTCTTGGTCTGTCACCCTAGTACTCATTCCTCTTTGCATTACTATAGCTCTTTCTCTTCTTTCTTCCCTTCTTTTCAGCCTCTTCTCTCTCTCTATTTTCTGTAAATCCACCGTACCTTTATGTCTCACTGTCCATTCGATTTCCTTTTTAGGTTGAATTTTCATCGCTAGTGATGGTATCTATTTTTAGTCGTCTAGAATCTTGTTCACTTTACCCCGACATACGACCAAATACCCCCCCATGGCCTACCCGATGCTTTAGAAAGTTCAGATAGATCTGTTTACTTGCTTAAGAAATATTCCCACTCCCTTTCGACAATGAATTTCTCCCACTTTCTTTGTTTCTCCGCCCAGTTAGAATTTTGTGGCGGTTTGTGTAGTGATGGACTAGGTTCGACGATATGACCCACTCCTTTAATTATCAGGAATTTGAACAGCAAGGTTGGTAAGGAGCACAGGAATTGCTCGGTAAGGTCTATATATAATTTCTTCTGAATGGTTTCCACCGAAGTTCTTTCTTCTATAGCTTGCTTCTCGCAAAACTCATCGGTGATCTTTGCAAACAACTCTAGCAGGTTTGTTCTTCCCCCTCGAATCAGTTTCTCTAGCAGTTGTTGGTACTTAGTTACTTCTGGCTTTTTCATCCAGAAATTTTTTCAAGAGTTGGGGCACTGATTCTACAAACTTCTCATGGGTTTCGGTAAAGAATCTTTACTTCGCTTGAGCAGTCGTTAATCTATTTCTCCGTGTGTAATTCTACAAGTAATTTGTTATCTTACACTCCCACTAGTCTTTAATCTCCTGTTTTGATATCATCTGCTTGTATTCATCTCAGGTATGTACTAATGGAAACAGAACCAATGTTGTAATCTCACCGATCACAGAGGGTTACCAATAATACACATTAAAAGCATACATACATATCAGAGACAAGAACACAGAAGTGGAATAACAGATTTTATTATAGTAAAAGGGTCCATACAAATACAGAACTGAACCGACTTCTCATCTAGCTCAACAGCCTAATATATATGATTTACAAACAATTACAAATAACTACCCGTCGATTCGGTCAACCGACACGACCTTATGTGGCCGGCCTAATCTCTAATTAGTCGGCTGATCAACTTAGTTAGCTTACCGACTAGCTCCTCTATTCACCACCTTTCTTTGGGGTCAACACTGCTGGCACTGCACATGGGATTACACTTTTCTTAATCAGCCCTTTGTCTAGCAGTCCTTGTAATTTCTTTCTAACCACCTCATTCTCCTGAGGTGTCAACCTATAGTATGCCTTGTTGGGTAAACTATCTCCTGTAATGAATTCAATGTGATGGCTGATATTTCTCTTGGGTGGCAACTCATATGGAAAATTCTCCACCACAATGTCTCCAAAATCAGCCAACATTTCCTGAATTTCTTCAGGCAGATGTGAAACAGTAGTTTTCATCATCACTACCTTGGGCTTGCATATCACAACATAGTTCACTTCCTCCTTCTCCAACTACTACAAATACCTTTTCCTAGTCAACATTAAGACATTTGATGCTTGCTTCTCTACTACACTACCTTCTTGTAAAGGAAGTAAAACATGTTTCATTCCATCCTTATCAAAACTATATTAGTTCCTCCTACCATAGTGTACTAATTTCTTGTCAAACTTCCAAGGTCTCCCAAAAGAACATGACATGCATCCATGGGCATAACATCACATATTATTTTGTCTTTATATGTACCTACTTGCAAATCAAATTCACATTGTTCACTTACCAATATTTGATCTCCTTTGTGCAACCAGGATACCTTGTAGGGAACTGAATGTTTACTCTTCTTCAAGTTCAGCTTCTCCACCATCTATGTGGAAATTATATTGTTAGTGATCCTACTTTCAATCACCATCTTGTAACATTTTCCTTTGACCTTGCACATAGTCCTGAACAAGGATTTCGTTTGAGCAGGTTCTGCACTTTCCTTTTCATGTTTCAACAATACTTTGTTTATCATCAAATCCTCTCCAGTCTCAGGTAAATTTTTAGCCACTGGAAACTATTCTTGCTATTGCTCATTATAAGCTACATAGGCCCCCCTCTGTCCTACATTTTCCTTATTCAAGCATTCAAAAGATCTATGACCCAGTTTGTCATAGTTGTAACATCTAAATATAGTTTCTTTACCTCTTCCTCTACCTCTACCTCCTTGGTAAGGTCTTCCTCCTCTTGAGTCATTTCCCCTATTTTGTTGCTCTTGGTGATTTGAGTTGTTGGATTCTCCCTTTTGGGCTGCAAACTTCTGCCGTCTAGTTGTTTTCCCTCTTCCTTTGGCTGAACCTCTTCCTCTATTGAAGTTCTGCTTACTCAATAGCTTCTCTTCTGCTCTCAAGGCACATTAGTATGCCTCTTCCATTGTACTAGGTGATATCATACTGATTTCATCCTGGATCTCCATCCGCAGTCCATTTATATACCTGGCAGTCTTCTCAGATGATTCCTCTACATAACCAACTCTAAAATTTACTTTGTAAAAATCCTTAGTGTACTCTCTCACAGTCATCAATATTTGCCTCAAATTATGCATTTGCCTATACAGAGTCAGCTGATAATATTTGGGAAATAATTTGGCCCTCATCTTAGCCACCATCCTATCCCAACTCTTGATCAATGGCTTGTTCTTTCTTCACCTTTCAGCTTGCACACTGTCCCACCATAGGGATGCATTCCCTTTCAATTGTGTCACTACCAATCTGACCTTCTTGTTCTCCTCAATCTCATCATACTCAAAATATTTGTCCAGCTCACTAATCCAGTCAATGAGGTGTTTAGCAATAAGGCTCCCCTCATAGGTAGGAAACTCAAGCTTTGGTCTTGATGCGGTTCCTAAAATTGATCGAAAATACCTCAGCTCGGGTTTCTTTGCCATAAGTGCTACCTCCTCTTCTTTCTCATCACCGTCAAGCTCAATCACATCTCCTGCCACTGGATCTCTTTGTCTACCTAGCTCCACAGCTTCCACACGAGCTCTTAGCTCCCTCATTTCCTCTATTACCTCAACATTTGCTACTGGTTGGCCTCTGCCATGACCTCGATCTCTACCAATACATACAGCCATATATTCTTTCTATTATGTCGAGCAAAACAAAACCTGCTCTGATACCAAAATTGGTAGTGGAAGATAAGTTAAAGCAATGAAATTTACTTCTCTATCTAACTTCACCATGCACCTTTAACAATAAAAAAAATGCATCGTCTCTTCCAAAACACCTGAAACGATGAAGAAAACGCACTATTTCTTCCAAATCTCAACAAAAAAGTTAAACTATGAATAGATTTTGGTCCAAATCCCTAAAACTTGTACACTAGAGTTTCTTCAAAATATTTGAATGCGTAATAGTTAAAATTTTAACCAATCTCGGATTAAAAGAATTCCTAGCGTAACTGTAAGCTCATATAAGAATCTAGATAACAAATAAATGAAATGTCTAAGCGTACACAAAGAATAAAGCTATGATGTATTTCAGGTTATCAAGGAGAATGTCAATCTCATCACAGCGCATTTGCACAAGAAAATGCTTAAAAACCATTCACAAATTCATCCAACGCATTCTTATTGTTTTCTGACAGTCAAATGTGACCTACGAGTACAGAGCTTACAAAATATTTTTTTTCCTCTATGTCTTCCCCCACATTCAAAATCTCCCTGCTCTCCCAAAACTCAACCTTCTCCCCAAACCAAGAAGAACCTAACCATTAACTACCTCTCACATGATTTGAGGACCCTTACCAATTTTAGACAAACAAAATCCTGCAATTCACAACAACCTAACTAGATGGCTTCGTCTCCTCATAGGGAGCTATAATTTAGCCATTATTCCCTATTCAAACTCTTTAATTGATAGCGATACATCTAACAATAATTAGGTAGTTAAATAAACATTTAAACATACTTCTTTTGATCTTAATGTCTCTTTGGTTCAACCTCAAGCCACAACAGGTGACAAAGGATCACATTGCTGGCTTGGGCAAAATGCCCCTGCATCAAACTCCCAGGGTGAAAAGGATTGAACTCCTATTCAAAAGGTCATTAACAACAAAACCCTTAGCTTCTATTTCAGCTGCACTCATCCAAATAGCATCCTCTACAGGATGTGCTTTCCACTTTACCAGATACTCCAAGTAGTCTTTCTTCCTGGTACTCTTTGCAACCTTAGTGTCCAAGATCTCCTCTACTTCCAATTGTTGTGCTACTGGCATCTACTTCAACCACTACAAATCATCACCTGTATATTTGCCTCCTGTAATTTTACCTGTATCATCTACTATAAAAGGATATGTATCAACAACATTGAAAAGTTGCGATATGCCAACTCCTGTTGGCATTTCCAACTCATAAGCATTGGCAGAAAATTTTCTGAGAATCCTACATGGTCCGATCTTCTTCAATTTCAGTTTTTTATACTCCCCTTTAGGGAACCTCTGTTTCCTCAGATAAGCAAACACTAGGTCTCCTACCTCATAGTTCTTCTCCCTTCTCTTTAAATCAACCTTCATTTTGTAATTTGCGCATGGGGGCTTCACTTGTTGACCAATATCCTATCACGTTAGTTCATATTGTGGGTTTTAAAATTATCAAAAATCGAACCAATATATTTCAGGTATTGGGGGGATGAGGGGTTTAAGGTGGGCGTGGGCAGGGTGGTTTATAAGGATTGAGGTATAAAAAGGGGTGGGGAGGAGGTTTTAAGTATTGGGAGGGGGTTTCAAAAAAAGGAGTTTGGGTCAATATCTCTCGAAATTAAGGGTATTCTTTAATATCCTACGATCGCACATGCTATTTGAGAGGTTCACTAAGTGAAGTCCCCGTGAATTTGCGTTACTATTCTGCAGTCTTTCCTTAAATTCCTCATGTAGCTCACTAATTCTAGCTGCAAAATCTTCTCCATCTGCACTCCTCTTTTCCGACTGTCCCAAATATCTTAGTTCATACACTCCTCTAGGATGCAAACCATACAGGATCTGAAATGGGCTTATACCTATGCTTCTCTTCGGCAAGTCATTATAGGCAAACTCAGCTTGTGCCAACACTCTATCCCATTGTTTTGTATTTTCTCCAACTAAAATCCTCAACATGTTACCCAAGCTCATGTTAACTACCTCAGTTTGACCATCAGACTGTGGATGATAAGCTGAACTGAAGTTTAGTTTAGTACCTATCTTCTTCCACAATGTCCTCCAAAAGTGACCTGTGAATATCACATCTCCGTCAGAGACAATACTTCTAGGAAAACCATGCAATTTTACAACTTCATAAAAGAACAACTTAGCAATATGAGTGGCATCACTTGCCTTAAAAGAGGGAATAAAATGTGCCATTTTGGTAAACCTATCAACCACTACAAATATTGAATCATCACTTTTCTGAGTTCTTGGTAAACCCAAAACAAAGTCCATACTTACAGAGCCCAAAGGCCTAGTAGAAACAGGAAATGGGTATATAAACCTATGTTTTGGCTTCTTCCCTTGGCATGCTGACATATCCTACATCTGCTCACATATTTCTCAACTTTAGATCTCATTCTTGGCTAGAAGTAGAAGGGACTCAGCTGTCCATAAGTCTTATCACTTCCGAAGTGACCAGCCATTCCTCCATTATGCTTTTATTGAATTAGATTTTCCCTCATTAAACACATTGGAATGCATAGTTTACTGTTTTTGAATAGTAAACCATCTTGCAACATGTACTCTGTCCACAACTCTCTATCCACCTCCACAAGATTTTTACAAGCTCTATATGCACACTGAAAGACATTGTCAGTTTCATATAAATCTCTAAGATGTTCAAATCCCAGAACTTGTACCTTATTCTCTTGTAATGTTAAATTCCTCCTGCTCAATCCATCAGCCACCCAATTGGATTGTCTGCTGATATGCTTCAACACAAAGGTAAAACCCTATAGGAACTCCACCCATTTAACATGTTCCAGGTTCAACTTGGACTATTGCATAATATACTGTAAATCATGGTTATTAGAAAACAACACAAATTCCTTAGGCATTAAGTAATGCCTCCAATGTTTCAAGGCTTGAACTATAGCATAAAA
Source organism: Pseudotsuga menziesii (assembly GCA_001517045.1). Lineage (NCBI taxonomy): Eukaryota > Viridiplantae > Streptophyta > Pinopsida > Pinales > Pinaceae > Pseudotsuga > Pseudotsuga menziesii. The sequence continues at coordinate 176,704 of LPNX010792433.1, read as the reverse complement.
TTCTTTGTCATATGAAGAATATTTATGTTTGGATGCATTTAATTTCTCACTGAAGTATGCCACATATTTGTCTTCTTTTCTAAGCACAACCCCAATGGCTATTCCACTAGCATCACACTTAACTTGAAATTGATTTCCAAATTCTGGTAACCCCAACACGAGCTGCTCACGGATCTTTTTCTTTAACAGCTGAAAGTTACTTTCAGCTTCTGCTGTCCATTTGAATGGTTTCTTTTCCTTTCTAATGGTCCCAACAATCAAAGAACAAATACCACTAAATCTCTTTATGATTTTCCTATAAAATCTTTCTAAGCCATGGAAGATTCTTACCTCAAATATGCTTTGGGGTGAAGGCCAATCCACGATTGCTTGCACCTTCTTCGGATCCATCTTCAAACCATCTTTCGAGATCACAAATCCCTGATCTACCAATTCAGATTTCATGAATGAACACTTCTTGATATTCACCAACAATTTCTCTGACTGCAACTTTTCCAAGACACATCTCAGATGCCTTAGATGCTCTTCTTTTGACAGAATGAAAATCGGTATATCATCTAGGTAAACTATCAAAAATTTACCTATGAAATCCCTCAAGACTTCATTCATTAATCTCATGAATGTGCTTGGAGCATTTGATAATCCAAATGGCATAACTAGCCATTCATACAGCCCTTCATTAGTTTTAAAAGTTGTCTACCACTCACCCCCCTCTCTAATTCTGATATGATGATATCCACTTTTCAGATCTATGTTAGAAAAGTACGCTACTCCACTTAGACAATCCATTATGTCATCCATCCTGGGCAATGGAAACCTATATCTGATGGTTATTTTATTAATGGCTCTTGAGTCCGTACACATCCTCCATTCACCACCTTTCTTTGGGTTCAACACTGCTGACACTGCACATGGGATTAAACTTTTCTTAATCATCCCTTTGTCTAGTAGTCCTTGTACATGCTTTCTAACCTCCTCATTCTCCTGAGGTGTCAACCTATAGGATGCCTTGTTGGGTAAACTAGCTCCTAGAGTGAAGTCAATGTGATGGATGATGTTTCTCTTTGGTAGCAACTCATCTGACAAATCATCCACCACAATGTCTCCAAATTCAGCCAACATTTCTTGAATTTCTTCAGGCAGATCTGAAACAGTAGTTTTCATCATCACTACCTTAGGCTTGCATATCACACCATAGTTCACTTCCTCCTTCTCCAATTGTTGCAAATAATTTTTCCCAGTCAACATTAATACTTTTGCTGCTTGCTGCTCTACTACACTACCTTCTTGCAGAGGAAGTAAAACATGTTTCATTCCATCCTTATCAAAACTATAGCAGTTCCTCCTACCATCGTATACTACTTTCTTGTCAAACTGCCAAGGTATCCCCAAAATAACACGACACGCATCTATGGGCATAACATCACATATTATTTTGTCTTTATATATACCTACTTGCAAATCAAATTCACATTGTTCACTTACCATGATTTGATGTCCTTTGTGCAACCAGGATACCTTGTAGGGAACTGGATGTTTACTCTTCTTCAAGTTCAGCTTCTCCACAATCTTTGTGGAAACTAGATTGTTAGTGCTTCCACTGTCAATCACCATCTTGTAGCATTTTTCTTTGATCTTGCACATAATCCCGAACAAGGCTCTCCTCTGAGCAGGTTCTGCACTTTCCTTCTCATGTTTCAACAAGAATTTGTTTATCATCAAAGTCTCTCCAGTCTCAACTAAATTTTCAGCCCCTGGAAACCGCTCTTGTTGTTGCTCATTCTGAGCTACATAGGCCCCTCTCCGTCCTATGTTTTCCTTCTCCGTGCATTCAAAAGATCTATGACCTAGTTTGTTACAGTTGTAACATCTAAAGACAATTTCTTTGCCTCTTCCTCTACCTCTACCTCATTGGTAAGGTCTTCTTCCTCTTGAGTCATTGCCCCTATTTTGTTTCTCCTGGTGATTTGAGTTGTTGGATTCTCCCTTTTTGGCTACAAACTTCTCCCTTCCAGTTGTTTTCCCTCTTCCTTTGGCTGAACCTCTTCCTCTATTGAAGTTATGCTTCCTCAATAGCTAGCTTCTCTTCTGCTCTCAAGGCACATTGGTAGGCCTCTTCCATTTTCCTAGGTGATATCATACTGATTTCATCTTGGATCTCCATCTGCGGACCATTTATATACCTGGCAGTCTTCTCAGCTGATTCCTCTACATAAACAACTCTCAAATTTAATTTGTAAAACTCCTCAGTGTACTCTCTCACAGTCATCAATATTTGCCTTAAATTCTACATTTGCCTATATAGAGTCAGCTGATAATATTTGGGCAAGAATTTGGCCCTCATCTTGGCCACCATCTTATCCTAGCTCTTGAACAATGGCTTGTTCTTTCTTCTCCTTTCAGCTTGCATAATGTCCCAACCATAGGGATGCATTCCCTTTTAATCGTGTCACTGCCAATCTGACCTTCTTGTTCTCCTCAATCTCATGATACTCAAAATATTTGGCCAGCTCACTAATCTAGTCAATGAGGTGTTCAGCAGTAAGGCTCCCCTCATAGGTAGGAAACTCAGGCTTTGGTCTTGATGTGGCTCCTAGAATTGATCACAAATACCTCAGCTCAGGTGTCTCTACCATAAGTGTTGCCTCATCTTCTTGCTCATCACCTTCAGGCTCACTCACATCTCCTGCCATTGCACCTCTTTGTCTGCCCAACTCCACAGCTTCGATACGAGCTCTTAGCTCTCTCATTTCCTCTATTGCCTCATCATTTTCTACTGGTTGGCCTCTGCCACAACCTCAATCTCTATCAATATGTACAACAATATATTGTTTCTATTACGCTAAGCAAAACAAAACCTGCTTTGATACCAAAATTGGTAGCAGAAGATAAGTTAGAGCAATGAAATTCACTTGTCTATCAAACTTCACCCTGCACCTGTAACAATGAAAAAAAACTCACCATCTCTTCCAAAACACTTGTAACGATGAAGAAAACACACTATTTCTTCCAAATCTCAATCACAAAGTTAAACTATGAATAGATTTCGAGCCAAATCCCTAAAACTAGTACACTCGAGTTTCTTCCAAATATTTGAATGCGTAATAGTTAAAATTTGAACCAATCTCGGATTAAAAGATACCCTAGTGTAACTGTAAGCTCATATAAGAATCTAGATAACAGAAAAATGAAATGTCTCTACATACACAAACAATAAAGCTACGATGGATTTCAGGTTATCAAGGAGAATGTAAATCTCATCACAATGCATTTACACAAGAAAATGCTTAAAATCCATTCACAAATTTATCCAACACATTCTTATTATTTTTTGACAGTCAAATGTGACCTACAGGTACAGAGCTTGCAAAATATATATATATTTTTTCCCTCTGTGTCTTCCCCCACATTCAAACTCTCCCTACTCTCCCAAAACTCGACCTTCTCCCCCATCCAAGAAGAACCTAACCATTAACTACCTCTCGCATGATTTGAGTGCCCTTACCAATTTTAGCCAAACTAAATTCTACAAATTCGCAACAACCTAACTAGATGGCTTTGTCTCCTCACAGGGAGCTATAATTTAGTCATTATTCCCTATTCAAACTCTTTAATTGACAACAATACATCTAACAATAATTAGATAGTTAAATAAACATTCAAACATACTTATTTTGATCTTAAGGTCTCTTTGGTTCAACCTCAAGCCACAACATGTGACAAAGGATCACATTGTTGGCTTGGGCCAAATGCCCTTGCATCACAAATTCTAACCATACTACTTCAAATCAATTATTGTGTTCAATCAGAAATCAAAGGAGAAGATTTTTATGTTTACAAAACCAATTTCAAGACATCTTTAAACAAATTTTCACATGACAACCAACTCTTAACCTACTTCAAGTCCCAAATTCTAGATAATAGAAATGACTGTAATCGTATTTTCCTAATGCAAAGAATCTAAGACTATTCCAGTATTCTAAGTCAAAACAACCAAATAATCAAGAAATCAACCAATTAAAGGACATGTCAACATATTTTATTCTTACAGCAAATCAACTCACTCTTCTAAGGGGTCCTAAACAATATGACAAATGATCTTGCAAGTAAAACAACATTCAAATCTTAAAAAAATGATTATAAAAGAAATGCTAATCTTAATCATTCATTACTACTTTCCAAATTAAATAGAATAGACTAACTACCAAACTTTCCAGGTCTCTAAACTGAAATCACCTTACTGCTAGATTTAAAATAAACTGAAAATGATTCCCAAAAGAGATACCTTCTAACTCATAAAGGCAGAACATAAAAGGGGTTTATCTGTTGTACACCCAACAAAAACTCAAAGAAGAAATATTAATTCATCAAAGAATCCATCTAGTAACTTCGAGCTTCAACATATTGTAAATTTCTTAGATCTATTCAAGGTTTCGATAGACTATAAATGTGCAAAGATTTTATCAAACCAGATATAGGAACTTCACACACTACCAATGTTAAACTTTCAAAATCACTAAACTATACACTCTAGTTAGAGGTTCAATAAATTTAAAGTCACATTATCCAAAACATGATTTATTTAAAAAGAGAAAAGAATTTCAGATCTACAACTATCCCTATGATTCGTCCTCCTATTTCACTCACAATTTCTATAACTCAAATCAAAAGGCTAGATCCTCAAAAGACTAGATCCATAATACTGAGTTTAAACTAGTTGTTTATCAAATCGATGACTATCAGGTGAACAACACAAAATTGTAGGAATATTACAGTGTTCTGCAAATCATAAATCAATGGATTTTTTTCCAGATCTACTCATGTCCATACAATCACAGACTAACATTGAAGCAAATATGTTAATAGGAAACAACAGTATAAACAAATAATATGTCAAGATTTCTTACAGTAATTTGAAAAACCCGATTTATTAACAAGAAACACATGAACACACAAAGTGGTTGAAGGTGGCCCCCCCTCCAAACGTTGTCAAACCATGGCTTTAAAGCTTAAAATGAATGCAAAATTGGATTAATGGTCTGGATCAAATTTTCCAGTATCTCCATATGTCTCTATCCTTATGAGTGTTTCAACATCTATCTATCTATATCTATATATATATTAGTTACATTGTGGGTCGACCACTGAAAGGGTCAACCTTCCAAAAATAGCTACGACGGCTCAGGAAATCAAAACAACTGGTAGCTTCCAAATTGTTCAAAGCAGATAATAATTGAGACTTGACCCGAATCCTCAGCTTCAAATATGTGTGTTTCATGAGATTAGGGCCGAAACTTCTAGAAAGAACATGGCGGTTAAGCAATAACTGGTATCTCACAATCCATATTGAAATAATAAGGTACAAAACCCATGTGTGGGTTTGGACAAAAGAATCCCCCAAACATATGAACTAATGATACTCTATGCTAAGGTTGTCGGAATAGGTGTTGGATCGAACCACCTAAGAAATGAAAGCGATTGCATGCGAAACAAAAGTCTATGCCAAGTTATCAGAATTGGGAATGAGTTGAAATCCATTAAAAATGAACAAAAATAACTAAAATAATAGGGATTTGACCTTATCTCCAACTTTTCTGATATAGTCTTCAAAAGCATATGATTGCAATCAAAATATAGTCATATTAGATTAAAATGCATGGTTTCCATGTAAAATTAAGCTAGAAACTGAATAACAGGTGGACAAAATGGGAGGCCATCATCTCCTCTAGACTAAAGATCTTGCATGTCCCAATGAAAGAAATAAAAAATTGACAGGAAAAAATGGACTATGAAAATTGGGTCAAATCCCTGAAGATGAAGCGTGTTAAATAGCACCTACACTTGAGGAGAAGGAATTGGTATTTGATGTGCTTTTATCAGTTCCTCAAGTTACTTCTCTTTCTTTTTTCAACTATTTCCTGAGGCTTCAATTAGACCAAGCCATGCCATCTATCAACTTTTGTAGAGATGCAACCTTAGTTTTTAAATAGCATTTTCATGCTTGATATGCCAATCTAACTGAACATACTCAGTCAACTGTTCAATCAACCAGGAATTCCTCTTTCTAAAATATTCAATACTTGGGCTCGAAGAGGTAGTCGATCAATCATGCATGAAAAACTTTCCATCAAATTATGGTATGCGAGGGGATGAGGAATGTTTCGGCAACGAGGGTTTTTTAACAGGGTATGGCATTGGAGGACTATAGTGAGAATCACCATATTGGGACTCCTCTTGCTAAGATGAAGAAATATAAGAAGAGATTCGAACAGGGACAAGATCAGTAGGCATGTTAACAACAGGTTCAACTTGCTTTCCTTTTGCATCCATACTACGGGTAAACCTACGAGTAGGATGAGCGATGTCAATGGGAGAATTCCCCAATTATCGTGGTTTCCGACCACTATTAGATCGAGACCACTTTGGCTGAACTTTTAACCCTTGATTCTTTTTAGCACTGGGCTTCCCTCCCTTCATACAATTATTTGATTCTCACTTCATACCCTTACTAGGGGAACTAAAATATTGTACTCCAACAAAATTCTGGCTTTTGTTGACATTTACAGAGGGTCAAGGAAATGATATACTTCTACTTGGCTAACTGGAGGTGGAACAACATGAGAATTAGAAAATTCATATAAAAATTTTCCCAAGTTTGATTCCTTCGCTTCAATTCTACTGAAACCATCATCGTAATAAGACCATGGTCATATAAACTATAGGTGGGTTTTTCCACATTCTTTTCGAACTTGAGAGGCCATTTTCCCCAATCTTTTCCAGAAATAGAATAGAAAATTGATAATCCTACCGAATTCAAAATGCAACAATAATCGGAAGTGATAGGCTTTGAAAGTGGAAAACCTAACTTCACAGGTGATGATCTTGGTAATGACCACCAGGGAATTGATGAATTCTTCTCTAATCTAGAATTTTGAAAACCCTTTTTAATCTCCCATAGTAAAAAACTTCAGCTTAAATACTGAATCATAGCTTTGACACGGCAGCTTGAAGTTTTTAAATTAGCGTTCATTGGTTCGTGGAAGTCTCATGGCCCGTGAAACTGACTGTACTTCGGCGATGTGATTTGGTTATGAATTTACCAAGCTTAATAATGCTTAAGATTTGTAACCAAAGTTTTGGTTACAAGGGAATTCAACATAAGTGTCTTGATATACATTGAGAGTTTAAACTGTAGTTGTTTATGAAAAGTAGCACTTACAAAATATTATTTTCTTCTTTTTTTAATGTATTTTTATTTTCACAAAATGTTTACTAATTATGATATTTATATATGAGAAAATATATCATCTTATGTTTTATTATTATAATTTATATGTGTTGTTGGAGTCTAGTTAACTAAGTAATCGATTTGATTTTGTAATAGAATTATTTGACTAAGAATTGTAGTTGACTAGGAAGTCAAGTCAGTTGAACAATTTAGATAGTTTTGACAATTGTAACTCCCTCCATCTTGTGGAATGTATACCATGTAAGTATTTCTTGGTTGAGAAGATCCAATACAAAAGACTACTTATTGTTGGTTCTATAGTTACTTCTCTTTCTCTCCATCTCCTACTTCTATGTGTGCATGCTTGTATATTGATGTTTATATAATATGGTTTAATAAATGCACTAGCAGTAACTACATTTACTTTGTCATCCCTTAAATTACAACATTGGTTATGTTGTTGGTAGTAATGATCCAATACTTGTATAATAGTTGCATGCATGAATAAATGTTGAGAGAGGTGGAGATTAGTCAGTGGTTAGAGAGGAATTTAAATAATTATTTGAAGAATTATTCCATAGTAAATAAACTGACCCTTGCACAAGCTAGGGCATGATTCTTCAAAGAAAGTCACAAGAATCTCCTAGATTTAGTTCCCACAAAGATAAATAATCTTGTTGAAATACTTACACATGTGAAATCTAATAGATATAAGTTCACTAAAATTGTTGTTAAAAAACATAAATTAAGGAACATACATCATTTGACGACATGAAGAGGAAATTCTTCACTAAATTGCATGATGGTTTTCTTTGTTCTCTACTAGTTTTATTGCATAAATTTTTAATCAACAAAGGAGTTAGGCACATTTAAGTAGAAGCATGATGTCCCTTAAGAAATCCAATCTAAACTAATTGGAAAAATATATAAGAAGAGTGAGAATATTTTCTACGAAATTGAGAATGATTGTTATGATCACCCTAATTGACCTAGATAAGACTCAGGGTTGGTGAAGGGGATTTAGCTACTCGTGAGATTCCTCTGCAAAGAATAAAACACTATCCAATGCATGTTGAAAAGAATGAGACCAATGGAGAAGAAAGCATGTTGAAGAAAGGAAAGAATCAAGCAATGACTAAGAAACAAAGATAATATATGATGGATGCAAAAATGAAGAAAATAACTCAAATAAGAATGGAAGAATACAAGACCTCAGCTAACTTACAAAAATTAAGAAAGGAAGAAGACAAAGAAGAACTTATGTAAGCTAAGAGAATTCGTGGGTCCTTGTCTAACATGAAGCAAGAAATTAGTAGAAAAGTGTTGGGTTGATAGTATGATAACCTTCTTAGGTTAAGCATTGAACATTGACCAAGCGTAGAAGTTGAAGCAAATATGGTGGTTTTGGAGGCTTCCAATATAATGAATGAACATATCAATGGAATGCTAACCCTATCCAGGTCAAGAAATGAGAATCAACCATATGTGGAAGAGGAAGCAACTATGAAGGTTCCTATTTTGGATGAAAATTTGTAGAATGTATAAGCAAGCCCATAAGTTTCGCAACTAACATATAATGTTGAGAACATGGAGGGAATTGAGTTGGGACATGCAATACTTAAAACACCAAATTCAATTATTATTGATTATGGATCAAGATATACAAGTGAAAGGAGAAATATATTGTTTTCTAGTTGACCATATTAAGCAATCAAAATTCTAAACAATTGAAAATGGATTTAGTGAAAGAGATATTGTCTTACACTATATGATCAATACATAAATTTTTTAAAGAGAAAATGAATAAAAAATCCTCCTTTTTTTATTAAAATTTATTTACATAGAGTTTGGAAATCTAGAAAAGTTGGATTATCATTCTTGCGACATATTATTATGAGAATTCCTATTTTCTTTCCTTTTAAAATTCTACTCTAAGTGAGTGATAATAAACTAAGTCACTAAACCACAACCCAATAATAGATAAACAACATTATTAATAACAAAAATAGTGACAAACAACCAAGACTATCTAATCATCCTCTTTCTGATATAAAATTAGTCATTTATTTATTTTTAAATCATTGAACTATCCATATAAAAACATTTGACATAACATTTTAAGCTTCCTAAAATATTGGTTTAGAAATAGTTTTTTTAATAAAGAATTTCCTCGTAACTAGTTTTAAGAGGGATTGTGTTTTTTGTTTGAATAAACATGTGGGATGAATGAGGACAAAGAGATGTTGGAAAACTAGATACCAAGGAACGTTCCTAAGATTTGTTGGAAAACTAGATACCAATGGACGTTCCTAACAGATGTTGGAAAACTAGATACCAAGGGATTATCCTAAGAGATGTTGATGTTGTTGAGGGAACTTATGGGATGAGGACACCATATACTTCTAGATAGAAATTGATATTTTTTAATGAAAAAATATAGGGGATGGGGATGTTATAAAATATTATGTACAATCTCCAACATGATATTGGAAGAGATATTTGATGTGAGGATGCTCACTATGAATTTGGATTGATAATCTTTGGCCATTCATTCTACACAAGGTATTCCACTTAAATAATTATAATTAAATCAATTCATGAACATATGCTTAGGTTTTTGCAATGCACAATGGGAGAACATGTGCTTTATAGGAAGAGACAAGGGGTTCTTGAAGAAGGAAGAGGAAATGCAACATGACAAGCTATTGCAAGTACGTAAAATAAAATGTGTCTATAGACATTAAAGTGATTGTAGAAATAATAGATCAATGCTATGAGAAATGATTCTAAGAAGAAGCACAGGAAATAGATCTTGCTACTAAGAATTCTCAGAAGCATACACAGGAAAAATAGAGAGAAGAAAAGAGATTGAATCACATGAATGAAGAGATGAATATTGGTGTGTATCCTTCCATTGAATAATGATGAATAATAGTGTCCATAAATATTACATCCCTCGTAGGAAAATTGAGTTGTATGGAGACAACTCATAAAGCTCAAAAAGACTGACTTACCAAAATATAGCAAACCCCCATATGTGTCTAAAGAACTTCCCAAATATATCAAGGACCTCATGAATTGGAAAAAGCATGAGTGATATTTCAAGGAGATGGAAAAAACATTCTAATCCTAGAAAATGGAGGAAAAGTCATGAAGGATGGGTTGGCAACAAAAGGACCAAGTTTCCTAGTTTGATTAGCTTTACCTTATCCACAAAAAAGCAAGAAAAGCAGAATAAAGAAGAATCTACTGTAAAGTGTTGTATACTAATTCTGGATGATCAAAAGGTGGTCAAGATCAACCCAGAATTAGAAATAAATCATTCCTAGGATATAGATGGCATATATTGACTTTAAGGTGCAAGTGGATGCCAACTAATTAAGCTAGTGGGTGAATAATTAATCAAATAATGATTAATTATTGATTAATTATTTTACCCTAAGTTATGAGTGGGTTTAATATATTCCAACACCCCCCTATAAGTCTGAATTCATGATAGTATGAAAAAAATATGGATGCATATGGATGCATATAGGGCCCAACAACAAGGCTATGGTCACCCTTTAACAATTATTATGTCCAGAAAAGTGAGGAAAGAGGCAAAACCACATGGGGAAAATCCTTCCTCAAGATAGGACAAGGCACAAAACTTGAAATATGTCTTCAACATATCTTCATATTCACTTTAATGAGCTGAATTAACTACTTTTGGATGAAGGAATTGTTGAAGAAATCATGAACTCCATGATCATGCGCTAGAGTGTAGAACCTGCAAGAAGGAAGAGGAGAGACTCCTTGTATCTCATCAACAGATGAAGTAGGAGAATTATCTGAATGCTTATTTATTCTGTAAAAATTTGATCTACAAACATAATATGAAATGGAAAAGAGATCTGTGCATACTCCTTTCCAAAGAGTACAAAAATTAAGACAATTTATTTCACACCCAATTCCCTGAATAGCGGCAAAATTGTGATGTGAATCACATGTCAATCTTCCAATATTATGTAGCACCTTTCTAGATATTATATGAGGCTGATAAAACTATGATATATCAGAAACATTAGCATATGTAACATAAAATACAAAGTCTTCAGTGGCTCCATGAGGATATAGGGCTAGATTAGGAAAACTATGAGCAACTGGGGAAAACTGATAGGTGCAAAAATCTGAATGATGGATGGGCATAAGATCTGAACCATAAATGTTTAGAACAGATCCAAACATGTTTAATATCAGTCCAAATATGACTAATTTCATGGATAACCATCCACTGAAAGATAGGAAAGACTTCAAACCCTGTAAGATAAATATCACTGCATAAGAGACCAATGAAGAATCAACTAGTGAACTTGGGATTTGTATAGTCTTAGGATTATTCAGAGCTATGGTAGATGGTATGGATGGTGGTATGATATGTGTATCAAACTGAAAATATTCTTATAAATTAGAATCCAAAGGATCGCATATAAGCATATTAATAGACTCATGGGAATACACTAGTAATGAATCCTCTCTATGAAAGGAGGAAAGAATGAGATGTTCACAATCTTCAAGGAGGTTCTGAGTATTGATGCCAAGAATAAAGGAGGAGATGTTGAAGCACATGATATAAATTAAGGTAAGTGGTATGACACAAATAAGGCTTGATTTGGATAAGCAAACATTCTGGAAATCACTGGGTTGCACACCATCAACGAGAGAGGTGTGCAGTGTGAAGGATCTGGCACATAGATCTCAGAATCTAAGATAGATGATTTTGAGAAAAATGAATGGGTTATAGCATCATCATAAATATCAATATCAGCTCCATATGTTACTTCTTTTTCATCAATAGTATCACAAGAAGAAAAATCACCTTCAAGAGACACAGAAAAAGATGGCTCTTCAATATTTGCTTCTTCATTGAAGGAGGAAGAATTCGAATAAAAGAGGGAAGCAACAACATGAATTGTATGAGAAACTTCTTCATCATGATGAACTTCATTAGATAATGTAGAGGCCAATAAATCTTGAGATAGAGAACAAGAGGAGATGATGGGTTCGCTCCATGCTTCATCTTATATTTCCTACAAACCAAAAGCTTTATCCAAATTCTTCCAAAGCTCAAAGGGATACTCAGCAGAATCTGTGAGATTATATATGTTTGGAGACATTCCAAAACACATAATTCCATAAGCTCTATCACAATTATTAATCCAATAATTTTTCTCTTTATAAGACTCAGGTTCGCTCAATGCACCAATGGAGACATCTAAGAGACATTGCCTCTTCAAGTATGCACTCATCTTTGGCTTCCAATCAGCATAGTTGAAAGGAGATAGTAGAGGAACTTTTGAATCCATATTGAAGTTTTTGATATGCTCTAGGAGATACTCTCTGCAACCTGCTTCAGAGAGGGATAGGAGAATAGATGTGCTCCTCAACTCTGTGGAACTTGATCAACCTTGTTGTTCTGATACCATGTAGAATATGGCAAGGTTGTTCTCCCTATAGCTCTGATACCATGCAGGAGATGGCAAGTTTGTGCTACCTATAGCTCTAATACCATGTAGAAATAATAGATCAATGCTATGAGCAATGATGCTAAGAAGAATCACAAGAAATAGATCTTGCCACTAAGAATTCTCACAAGCATACATAGGAAAAATAGAGAGAAGAAAAGAGACTGAATCACATGAATGAAGAAATGAATATTGGTATGTATCCTTCCATTGAATAATGATGAATATTAGTGTACATAAATAGTACATCCCTGATAGTAAAATCAATTTGTATGGAGACAACTCATAAAACTCAAAAAGGCTGACTTACCAAAATATAGAAAACCCCCATAGGTGGCTAACGTACTTCCCAATCCTATCAAGGACCTCACTAATTGGAAAAAGCACGAGTGAGTTTTCAAGGAGATGGAAAAAACATGCTAATCCTATAAAATGGAGGAAAATTCATGAAGGATGGGTTGGAAACAAAAGGACCCAGTTTCCTAGTTTGACTAGCTTTACCTTATCCACAGAAAAGCAAGAAAAGCATAACAAAGCAGAATATGTTGTAAAGTGTTATATACTAATTCTAGATGGTCAAAAGGTGGTCAAGATCAACCCAGAATTAGAAATAAATCATTCCTAGGATATAGATGGCATGTATTGAATTTCGGGTGCAAGCGGATGCCAACTAATTAAGTTAGTGGGTGAATAATTAATCAAATAATGATTAATTATTTTATCCTAAGTTATGAGTGGGTTTAATATATTCCAACAGTGATTATGTCAGAGTACCACATTCCAATTTTCCTATAGATTCTTATTTAAAAAAATCTAAATCTTTTTCATATCTTGTCTAACAAATCAAAAAGTATGTGTGAATGCACACACACATATACATTTTTTAATGGATTTTTTTGTTTGGTTAAATGCTCGTTTCCCTTAATTCATGGTAATTATGAATCTCAAGTCCATTATAACAAAGTTCATATTAATGTGGGTGTCCCCAAATTTAATCAACTTATATAATGACAATGGTTTTATGTCCATTGGAATTTAACCCTAGATTATAATTATCACATTGATTTCTCATCTCAACACTATACCACAACTTAACACATCTCATTCATAAAACATAATTTCATTTTTGGGAAGAAATTGAAATAGGTTTTTGTGCTTTATGTATATTAATGTCGTATTATTCTTAATATACTGAAATAGGTATTTAACATATATAAGTGTGTGTTGTCAATATCTATATGTAAATTGTCAAGGGCATGATGGGTAGTTTGTTGTCATAAATATTTCATATGACATTGCAAATCCAAAAGTGCAGTGATTATTCATGAATAAACTATAATATTAAAATCATATTATTTCCAAATAAAATTAGCTAACGGATAAGAAAAACTATACAACAATAAAATTAAACTAAAAATGACATGGGCATAAGCTTTACCCTAGAGAAAAGTACAACAGAAAATTTCCAACCGTAAATAATGACTATACCTTGCTACTATTATTTTCAAGATTACAATACAAAATAAAAAATAAAAGAAAACTTTAATGGAGTAGATAGAAATAGTGTCTCGGTACATACTATAGGGTGACCTTCTTCCTTTGATATATTATGATAGGCTACTCCTTTACATTGCTAATATATGGAACAAAAAAATTATAAGAACGAAACCCATTTCTTCCTTGACATCTAAAGTTTTAACACTTCTTAATAGTTTTTAGGATTAAGGTTTTTACATTCCCCAACCTATGATTTGGGTTTTATACCCTCTAGAATCTTCTAGAAATACCATACATAGATAGCCCTACATGCATGAGTAACAACAGTCGATGTTGCTTCCATTTTTCCACTTGGTATTATGGTAGTCAAAGCTACAATCAACTTATTAGGGGCATAACGTTCTCATAAGAATGTTGATTGAGGTTATCTTTGGATCATTGGAAACTTATCAACAAGGAGCACAATGTGGACAAACTACTATGCTTTTTTGGCCAATTGGCCCCAAAAATTATTGTTTAATATCTAAAGTGGCCAATTTTTCGTTTGAACTTAGTAAGTGGAATATGGGATTAGTGTTGAAAATCCCCCCTACAAGACCACATCTCTAATTTTCCACCCTTTTTAATGCACAAAAAAAGATGAAAAAAATATAATGATCCATTTTACATGATAACTCTCTATTTGGGGAGGATTTTGGTTCCAAAGTTTTTTATTTATGAAGTAGATGAGAAAACATTACCTCAACTTTATCCATGTAGTGCCACTTGACCTTATGTCCAACTTTCTCTTTTAATCCAACTTTCTAGAGTTCACATTGATCCCTTCTAATTGTTTTTTCTATCATAATGTAGAACCACGTCTCCTTCTAACTCTACTAGTTCATCTAGTGCCAAATATTTGAAAAAAGTTATGGAATTCCTCAATTTTTTCTCATAGCATAGATGGCTCATAAAATTTCAAGTTTCAATTTCTCTACATTCACCATTGAGTAAATGTCCATGTATGGAGGAAAAATTATGCACATAATAATTATTTCCTACATTTTCCAACACTTGAAAAGGCCATTTGAGGGACTTGATTTTCTTAACAAGTCCATAAAACCTTTCCTTGATCTTCTTCTTGTTCTACACTATGTTATAAATCCTTGAATTCAAATCAAGTTTTAACTTCCAACACTTTCCTTTGTTGTGTCCATATATGTTATTGTGGTCATAATGGTTGTTTTGTTCCTTGCAATTATGTATAATGGCATTGATTTTCTTTCTTTTCCCTTTCCCTTACCACTTATATTTCCCTCATTGGAAGAGCCTTATTTGATTGCTTGCTTTGAACCATTGTTTTGTCCTTTCCTCAGGTCCATATAATGGAATTGCATTGGCATATAAGCTATGTTAATGAAAAAAAACATAAAGAGAATCACTTTACTTCTTAATGATAATATAGACCACTTATATACTTAATTGAAACATATGAGTTCTTATGATGACTTATTTTTTAAGTCATAATCCACTTTTACACACATTCCCCTTATCAATGTTAGTAGTAGTGCTAATGAATCCTCTGGTCCTCCTCACACATAATGAAATAAAACTAAGAAACAGTAAGGTATTTTTGGTCGGATTTAGTGTCCTAAGCCCAACGCAAAGAGAAATCCCACACATGGCACTTAACACAGCCCCCAGTGTGCTTGAAATAGCTAACTCTCATGGGTACAAAGGACCCGCTGCCTATATGGGTTTTCTCTCAACAAGAGAGTCTTACAATCTAATGATATGAGTTCTGAAACATGCAATTGGAATCCCAAAGGTGTAATATAACTAATATGAAATATCTAACTAATTTATGATGCAAATTTCAATAGCTGGAAATACACAGATTTAACAACTGCTAACATGTAGCTACAATTATTGAAAAGAAATGTGATCTAAATACTATTTAAACTATTTTCCATCTATTAAATTTGTCATATCTTGGGAGCTAAATTATTAAGAATATGATGCATATAAATAAAGAATATATCAATGTAAATTTTAAGGAAACTTAAATGAACAACATGTTAAACACAACAAAAATTTACAGAGTTTAAAAATATTCCATGATTCTGCAAATATTGTTTAAGCATCAAATTTGCTATCATTCCAGCTAATCAAAAGTAGAGTTCAAATAAAAAAAGAAAACCTCTATTTTATTCAAATTCTTCTGTATGCATAAGAACATCTTATAAGATACAATTGATTAAATGAAACGAAGTAAATTTTGTTCTCTTCATATTTTAGACCCTTCTCTATAAAAGATTAAAATATATTTTGAATACAAAGTGAACAGAATGGATGGTAGTTTCTCCAAATTCTATTTACAAACAAAACATTTCAACAGAGAAAAGAGCTCTAGAAAAATATTATCTCAACTTTCTCTACATGGATAATCCCCCTCCCATTCCATTCAAATTGTGCTTCTTTATATAATCATAGGATCCAATAACAAAATTGTAAACAACAGGCATGCAACTTGTTAATGACTTATAGAGTCAAACCGCAGATATCTGAATTTCTGTTGGATATTTCTTTTATTATCAAGTCTCTTTTTATCTATATTCCTACCAATAATTTTGTATGAACTTGCATTGAACGACATGGGATTACTTAAGGCCCACCTTTCAACAAGTCTTGCCCCATCGACCTCAACACCTTATCTGGGATAGAGACTAGAGTTCATTTTTTAGTACCTTGAGGGTTGCATGCCTTAATGGCAAGTTCTCTTGCTAACAATCATGGGAATACATCAATGTCCCTTGATCGTTAGATCTTGCAAGTGGCTCGACATCAGCTCATTTATTCACACTTCGCAAGATGCACGTAGGTATCTTGGCACTCATTGACATCAATGGTGAGATTGATTCGCATTGGTTAACGTCATCCCTCAATGGATGGTAATCCAATGTCTTCTTTCCATGCTCGACATCGACACATTTATTCGCATGGTAATAATTGTATAATCAATTTTTGTAGCATGTGAAGACTATATGCTTTTCATGACTCCATCATCAGTTTGCAGCATACTTCCAGCCATATGAGAGTACCATAGTTCCACTTTCAACTTTCAAATTTTTACTTCATTCAACCAAGCAGCAGTTTAGGTTCATTCAATTCACAGACTGTGATCCAGTAGCAACAACAACCACATCTCGAGTGCACAGTTCATCATATTTTTTGGTAAGTGAGGGTATGTTGTTTTCTAATCTTTAACCATGAAATTCCATAATTGCTATAAAATGAATGAATTTGGAAAATCCCTTGTCATGTTACATTATCTTACTCATTTCCATAAAATTAACACATCTTCAGTTGGTGGGGGGGGGGGTGTATATTCATTACCATTTGATTCCATTTTACACATACCATCATCCCATTTACCATTGACCAACATGTCTCTTCCAAAATACAGTTTATTACAATTTGATATATTTTTGGCATGATTCATAACATGCATAAAATGTTTTCTAATGTACATTGATGGCTTATCATTTCCAGTGTATGCATACTTTCAAATATTATGTATTTCAGCCATAAAAACGAATGAATGTTGTTAACACAAGAACCAACATTTGTCATATTCATGGTTGTCACACACGAACCAACCATAAGAAAACAAGTAAAATAAATTAATGTTGTTAACACAAGAACCAACATTTGTCGTATTCATGGTTGTCACACAAGAACAAACCAAAAGTAAAATCAGCTGCTACTTATGTATTTCACATCATGGAATGATTGATTGTTAAAAACAACATCATGCAAAGCCAAAGATAAGAATCCAAAATGTTTATCCACAATTGCATGAGGACATGCAACAAGTTCAGTTGGGGGCAGATGTTGGGTCACCCAAATCTCGCGTTTTCATCATATTTTCCCTTCACTATTCCTCATATTTGTCCCTATTCATCACTCCATTAACCATTCCTTATACCATTTTCATAAATAAATATGGGTTACCTTGTTATTTTCCAATTTATTGATTTTTATGTATTTTGAGAGAATTTGTGATTAAATATTAGAAAATTTACATATTTTCTGTTGAGTATATAGTTGTCATTGTGTTGCAGCTGCAACAATCTTTTATCTTGTCTTGCTCAACTTGTTGAGTTTGCTTGATTTTGTTGTTGTTTGTTGAAGGAATATCTTTATGGAATTGTTGTTAATGCTGTCTATGGCTTACTTTGAGTTCTTACCTCACCATCGGAAGTTGTTGAGAGTATGGATTGAAAATGAAGTTAACCGCGTGCCCGCCGTTGCGGAGATGCAGTTGAGAGACAGTCCGATCCAAGGTATACCGCCTTCGATGCGCTTTACTTTTATTTTCTCATCATCAACGGCTTTATTGGAATAACATCAGAATTTTTTGTCTCTACAGTTTCCTCCATCGTGGATGATGTATTGCGAGCCCCTCGATGGTTGTATTAACCTCTTCCGATCCCCGCCATTTTGATTTGCAAATCCTTAGTCTTTTTAACTTCCACCGTTGCAACTCTAGAAAGCACTATTCTTCCGATATAGTTTGATTTATGTTTTCCGCTTGGTCGATATTCTTCACTTAAGTCATGTTTATTTTACCTCCGATTTTGACTGGTCTGCAGAACTTGGTGTCTTTATGGTTTCCACTGTTGTGACTCTTCAACCAACTATTGGTCCGAGGTCTTAGTCTGGTGAACTCCGATGCAAAGTTTTATTTATTTCTCTTGTCGACACCACTACGGATCTCATAGTCGTTTCATCATCCGCCATTGTGGAGATGCTACTGACATGATCGCTGATCCCATAGTCGTTTTGTCACCCGATGGTCTTATTTTTCCCGCCGATTATTTGTTTACCGGGATGTATATATTTGGGGGTTGGGGTTTTATTTTTCTATTATTATTCCTACGAACTTGTGGCCTGTGCTGTCGTTATTGTTTCGAGCAGAACATCGTACTCGCTGTCGATACCTCATTCCTAGGTGGCTCCACCTTGGAGGTTTGCGGATTTTTCTCGCTAGTCGCACAACACATTGCCAGGTAGGCCTTTATTCCCGTTCTACCTTTTTCGTTCGAATGGTTGAACTGAGTTTGTATCCCTTGGTTAGTTCCCACCTCTGCAGTTAATGAATACCTAGTTTTACGTTTTCAACACTTATATAGTCTATGTAGACAGTATGGTTGTCCAGTGGGGGGTTTTTGTTTGCTTAGTGATTAAATTCACAGTCGTTATGAGTTTGCGACCCACACCCGACTGCTTGGGAAACCGGTGCAGACGGGCATTACGCTGTCTGCACCAGTTTCCCCCAGTCTGTGTATGGCCATCCGGGGAGGGTATTTCCCTGTTAATTGCAAGAGGAGGGCGTTTTCTTGTTTATTTTGAATATTTCGAGGTTTTGGTTTCCCAGTATTTGGGTCGCTCGCATTTCTTGTGGACCAGGGTCACGATTTTGAGGTTACACCCCGCTTAGGATGAGATTGGGAATGGGACGATTTAGTTCATAGTTCCAAAGGTGTAGTTGAGGCTGTTTTCCTCGACGGGGGGGGGGGGGGGGGGAATTTTCTTCATTTTAGCAGGGTCATGATGTTATGAGTCAATTATGCAATATTTTGTAGTCATGGGCAGGTTTTAGTTCTTTTTGTAGATTCATTTTTGTGTAGGAATACTTGGTAGTTAAATGTTGTGTGTTTATTTTTCATAGCTTCAATCATGACTAGCCTAAACGAGGTAAATGCTCATGTAGTTTGTCGCCATTCTTTGAATATTTATTAGAAATGGCTCAACAGGACCTAAAGGATTTTGTGTATGATAGGGAAGTCCTTCTGAATACGATATGTCTAAAAGGCAGAAGAAAAAGGCCCCTATAGTGGAGGAGGAACCTAATGTTGAGATTGTCACCAAGGTTGAATACACTTACGAAGACACCAGATGCATAGTTGGTGTGGAACCTGAATATAAATGGGGGGAAATCTACAGACAAATAACACATCGGGAGGTACCTGACACAGGTTTTGAGGAAGAAACTATATATGCAAATATAGAGAGATCTGCTTTAATGATGGTTGCTACCAAACCTGAGCTTTTCCCATGCTCAGAGGTAATTGGATGGATTCTTCCCAGGGAAAATGTAACTACCATGATTTTGGCCAACATTGACAAACAGGGTTATGCTGCTTATAGCCCTGGTTACGTATCACTAGCCTACCACTTACCGGAATCCCAGGTATACCTGACTGAAGACTGGCTAAAGAAAATCAATCTGCACCTAGTCGAGAATTTGAAAAGAATGCTGGTACCTGGCAAGAGTTTTAGAACCATGCCATCAGGGGAATATGACACTGCCACCCTAAGGACCCCTTACAGGTTCATTGCCTTAATGTTGAACAGGATTTTTGAGAGAGCCCACGGTAAAAGCTTTAAGTTGGGTTGGGTTCCTATCATCTTCTATGTTGCAACCCAAGGAACTGTGTTCAACTGGGCGAACATTATATTAAACAGCCTCTCGGCTTGCATTGCTTCAGCATTGGGAGGGGTGTCCCAGAAAAAATCAGAGTTCTACATGAGCTCTATACTGATTGATTGCATACTATGCAACCAACCCTTCCCAAACCTGAGGTGTATTTGGGACCGAGAGAGAACACCAGTCTACTCAGCCCACAAGCCATTGTGGGCACATAAGTACCACACTCACTATAGAGAAGTGTGTGAACACTTCATTATGCCATTTTATACATTGATTTTCTTAAAAGAATGCAATTTCATGTCGAAAGAAGCATTATAGGTTATTGAAGAATATGCGGATTACTACCTAACGAAGGATGGAATGTATATCAGAATGTATGGATGCTCCAGAGCACCTTCACTACTTCCAAAGTATGCCATTGATTATGTGGTACACAAGGAGGAAGTCGGGTAGGTCTTCTTGGATGGCATAGGGAGTTTTTTATTTGAACATAAGAAGGCAACTTATCCTCCCCTACCCTTCAGGTTAGGAAGCTATAAGTTCACAAGAGTTAAGAAAGCTGATGAATTTGTATAAGAATTGGGGAAATTCCATTTTGGGGAGATAAATTTCCACAGGAATGATTCCCAGAATAAAGTGGCAGAGCAATGTAGGGAAGCAAATGTACATTTTGAGTATACAAGCCACTTGAATAAAGACGAATCAATTTTCCGAAATGTAGAAAACATAATTGCATTAAGAAGAAGATTTAAAAAGAAAATCACCACTAAAGGCAGGAAAAGACAATATGAGAAGAAAAAAGCAGAGGAAGAGGAAGCTAGAAAAAGAGATGAAGATGCTAGGAGACTAGCATAGGAGGCTAAAAGCTGGCTTAAAAGTGAGGAGGAAGAAAAGAGAAGAGCTGAACAAGAAGCAACTAGAAAGGAAGAAGAAGTTGCCAGGATTGAAGAAGAAGAAAGGAAAAGAAAAATGGATGAGGAACTTAGGAAGCAGGAAGCAGAAAGATTAAAACTGACAGAGCAACAAGCTTCCAATCCTGTAGACATTCGGGTTTAGGATGTGGGTAATCCTGATGTTCAAGATCCTGAGGCAGCTGCTAGCAGCACATCAGGACGGGCTGTTGTTCCTACCCTAAGATTAATCCCTTTCGAGCAGAAGAAAGGGGAAGAGGTGCCGGACTTCAACACTATTTTTTACGACAGGGAAAGAAAAAGAATTGTGAATAGGACCGAGAGGAAGGTCGAGACTAGGGGGAAGTCAGGTAAAATGATAAATGATACAACCATGGTGTATGGGACAGACAAGGACCCAAGATTCACTATCAGAGCTGGAGCAACATTGATTCATGCTTCTGAGGACAATGTGGATTGGATAATGACTAATCTTGAGCAGTCAAAGAAATCTGCTGCCCAACTAAAAGATACCCTAAGAAGAGAGAGAGAGAGAGGAAAGTAGTAGATTGAAAAGAAAGTTTGAATACATGCAACATGAAATAAAGTCTTCAAAAGCCGAGCTCCAGTTCCTCCAAGTAGAGAAGAGATCTCTGGAGGTTGCCCAGGAAAATATAGAAAAACTATAGCAAGAATGTCAAGGGATAAGGACTGAAAAGGATGAGTTGAAAACGATATGTGAAAGCCTTCATACAGAAAAGTTGGAGTTACAGAAAGCTACCTTGGAGGAGTCAGAAGGCAATCTCAGGTGTAGACAGCAGAGCTTAAAGAACAAGCTACTTCATTAGTAGCAGCTCTAGAAGAAGCCAGAGAACAACAAGCTAACCTTCATCCTTTCAAGGAGCATGTTTTAGTGCAAAGGAGCAAGATGCACCAGCTGCAAGTATCCATAGAAGAAGAGAGGTGCAAGATCTTGCAGGTAGACAATAGACTGGAAGAAATTTTGGAAACCTCTTCATATTTTGTGGATAGATCGCAGGACATTTTATAAGTCCTGACGGGAAGAATGGCGAGATTAGAGGCCAATGAGGAAACTTCTACGGACCTGCGAGGAAAAGATAAACAAGGCTTGAGACAAGACTAAGATTTATTGGAATTTTCCATAAACACAACTGAAGAATTCAAGAAGGTTGTAAAGAAAACAAAGGGAGCTTGTACAAAGTTCTGTAGGAGGCTTTTGATTACTTACAATCATTACCAGGTTGCTGCTGAACAGAGGATGTACACCTTTCCAGACCACAACCTATTTTTGGAGATGTTGCAAAGTAGATATTAGGAATATGAACAAAGGATTCAACACATCAAAACTGTAGAAGAGCAGACCCTAAGAAATGAGGTAGCTCATTCTGCGGTTAGTGTACAGTTGCTAGAGGATCAACTTCACCTGAGCTCAGCCAGGATCGAAGTAATAAGAAATCAGGCCGCTAAATTTGAAATCAATATTCATTTTTTAGAACCTTATGAGTTCGAAAACATTGCCTTAGAAGCTTCAGCATGGAAGAAGTTCTTGAACAGTCAAGCAGGGCCCTCCTCATAAGTGCTTTATTTGTTTGTTTTTATTGTAATATATTGTAGATTCTATAAGCACTTAATGTAAGGAAGTGTGAGAGGTGAAGCGTTGGGGAAGCCCAATAATCATTTGTGGGCAGCCCAACAGTTTTGCTTTTGTATAAATATAGAGGAATTATATAGGAGAAGGGATTTTTCCTGGAGAAACTTGTGAACTACTTGTTGTAAGAGGAACTACTTCATTTTGCAATAATAAAATTACAATTTTCCCTGTTGGAGAAAGTATTGTGTGGAATATTCAAATGTGATGAAATGAACAATGTTGAAGGGGAACTATTTCGTTTTTAGCTGTGTTTCATTAACTATGACAGCGTTCTAACTTTCTAAACCTATGTTCTTATTTGAATGTTCTCTGGTTTATTCTGTGATAATTTCCACTATGAGTAATGAATGAATTAGCAAATGATCAACTATCTTGTTGTGCATATCTTTATTCATGTTTATGTGTTTTGATTCTAAGAACAGCTATCTATGATTTATCTTAACATATGAATAGTATTACGTTACTCATGAATTAATAATCTTGCTCCCTAGGGATAGCTTAGTTAGTATTATTGTTTCAGTTGTGTGTGATTCAGATACGAGAGAGTCTAAGACGAGAGGTAAGAACCTACGCATCACATTGTGACCACTCCTCTCATTCTTCATCAATATGCATCTTATATAGGCACTTGCATATCATACTTAAAGTCAAAATACAAAATATACACGGTGGACCGGGCTGCAATCGGTAAAACCCTTTGTTTTGTTACTTGACCTACGGTATCCGGACCGCAAACCGAACGGATTCCCTACACCAAACATTCACGGGCTAGTTGGGAACGTTGACTGGGAAGAATCCCTTGTTTTTGTTACCTGTGAATTTCCAGGCCTCAACACATTGATGTCAAAGGTGTTTACGAATGACAAAGGAATAACCAATGGATATGATTGCAAGAAAAACTCAGTGAAAGACTAAGGTAGTGATGGCATGGCATGGCATAGTTGAGGATGTGGCATGAGACATAGATGACATGGAATATGATGTTGTCCTAATGATGATATCGGTAAGGTAGTGATGGCATGGCATGGCATAGTTGAGGATGTGGCATGACACATATGATGACATGGAATATGATGGTGTCCTAATGATGATGTCATAAAAGTTCATTTATAACAAATGCAATGGATGAGATGGACATGGATGATAAGACAACACGAATGACTGATCTGAAGACTTCCAAGACAGTGTCGACAATATGATGTAAACAATGGTTAATGAAACAAAGAACATAGGTCGAGTGGAAGTAGAGATGCAGTATGAATGAAAAAGCTAGTTAGACAAATGAAGAGTGGAACTACAGAAGAGTGAAATGAACGAGAGATAGAATATATGTAACAATCTAAGAACAAAGAAACTATATCTGCGAGAGTGTTTATAAATTCCTTATAATCATTAGCATGATTCTCTATGTATATAAGTCTTCAAAACTATTAGAAACAGTCGTAGAGAATTTCCCCCAAAAAAATCACACAGATCCGCAAATTCATGGTGAGATCCACATTCAATCTAAAATCGACAATCAGGAAGCATCCCACATGAGATCTGACGGTTAAGGATCAGTTCTGCAAAAGATAGATGAAAGGATGAAGTTCCGCAATCCAGAATATCGGATAGCTAAGATTAGTTCCACCAAAAAGAGATCGATGGTGCGGAAGAAAAATGTGGAAAGGGAATTGTAGAAATAACGTTTAAAGATTCAATGAACCCGCATCCCGTAATTTGGAAGATCGATGGTGAGAAAGACTTCCGCGAGAGATCGATGGTGCAAAAAGGTTAGTGCGGAAAACGGAATGCGAAGAAGTGCGAAAGCAATGTTTGAGCTTTTGAGAACCTGCACTCTGCATCCCGCATTCCAGAAGATCAATGGTCACGGAAGAGCCTACAGGAGATCAACGGTGCAGAATGATTGGTGTGGAAAAACAATTGCAAAAATCATGAAAAGAAATTTTGGAAAAGTCACAAACCCGTATTTCGCAATCCACATCTTATCTCAGACCAACGGTCACAGAAGAGCCCAATGAAGATAAACGGTGGGGAATCGTTGATGAGGAAAACGTGGTGTGAAAATATGATTTTGAGGGGGAAATCTATGTGCTGGATCGACGGACCAGAGAGACTCAAAATTAGATCAATGGCATTGATTAATTCTGGAGAAGGAGATTGCGGAAGCACCAGAAAACGTACAGATGATCCTACGATGAGGATAGCCTGTAGAGAGCTCGCAGAGGAGGAAAAGAAGCCCATGGGCATGAGAAAAAGAGAATCCCTAAGGTCTGAAGATAGAGTATTCCCGTTGATGGAGGAGATGAAGTCCACATGCATTAGTTTGACGAATCCCCTGATTAGAGAAGAAGGGAGCTCACAGATCAGAAGTGATCAAGAATTTTTTAATTAATTATTTAATTAAAAATCATTAATCACAGATTGTTGAAAAGGTGTGACTATCATATTTGAAAGAGCATGATTGTTAAAGGGTATGTTTCCAGAATAAAGAGATGCATCTATAGGAAACATGAAGGTACTTATACACTAAGGTATGAGTGAGAGAAGTGTCTCAGTTGTTCACATCAGAATATTAGAAACAGAGACCAGTGGGTGTGACAAAAAATGGAGGGAAAATAAATCTAACATATTACAGAAAACATATTATGGTGGAACGGTGGTGCTAGGGCAGGTAACAGGCCTGTAGGGGGGTAGTTTAATCCTTCCATCAGAAGCTGGTAAATAGGGTGTAGGAGCATCTTGTCAATAGTAGATGACAACACAGGGTGTCATAGTATCCTTTCAATAGCAGTTGATAAACCAAGGGATCGTAGCCTCCTTCTAGTGGTAGCTAGTAAATAGGGTGTCGTAGCATCCTTTCAGTAGTAGCTGATAAACCAGGGGGTCATAGCCTCCTTCCAGTAGCTGCTGGTAAATATGGTGTAATTCCATCCTTGTCTACAGTAGCAGGTAAAACTATTTGTAAATAACAATTTTGTAGTAATAGGACGTATTGGAAGTGTACCCCATTGGGCTTCCACATTAAAATTGTGTTATGTGTATTCTTGTTGTTATGTATTTTAAATGATAGATTCAAAAAGTGGTTAAATTAGTAAAAAGATAACAATATTGATTCACCGCCCCCCCGCTTAGTATTGACCAATAAATCAACAATTGGTATCAGAGCAGGTTCCTTCACTACAGTTTAACCAATGGAAGGAAGATCCCATTAAAACCACTATGGATCAACAAGAAGAGATTTACACAATAAATGGATCTCCAATACTTGGAAAAGAAAAATAAATATTTTGGAGTACAAGAATGAAAATTTATCTAATGGCATTGGGATATGATGTATGGAATTCAGTGATCACTGATTACTTCCCACCATAGAAGATAAGGACTCCGGTTCAAAAGAAATACAAGAAAACTAACTCAATGGAAATGGATTCAATCCTTAATGGATTCAATCCTTAATGGATTACCTGATGATGTCAAAGAGAAGATAGATGAATGTAACTCTACAAAGGAACTTTGGGACAATATAAAAGACCTCTACTCAGTTGAGCAAAGAGCAGAAGGAAGACTTGTTATTCTTGAGTATTTTAGTAAAGATGAAGAAAATTTATTTATAGGGATATCAAACTCAAATGAGGAATCTGAAGTGGACATAGAAGGCCAATACATGGCTGTTGTAGATGAAATTGAAAAATGTAGGAAAAAGAACAAAGTCTTGATAGAAAAATTGTCAAAATATCAAGAAGAGAAGAATTCAAAAGAAGAGGAATTCAAAACCCTCCAAGAAGAGCTACACAATTCAAGACAACAAGTGTTGGCTAGTATGGAAGAGGTCAAGAGATTAAAACAAGAAGTTTTTGAATTCAAGGAAGAAGTAAAGAAGCTAAAAGATCAGCTGACTGTTAGTGAGAAGTTCAAGGAAAGTACTGAAGCTCTTAATAAAGTCCTTAGCTTACAAAGATCCCCCAAGGATAAAACAGGTATTGGATATAATCATAAAGGATCAAGCTCCATCATTCATGAAAATGTTGAAAATGGTAAATGTCAACATGATGCCTCCAAAGATACACCCATGCAGTAGAAGAATCACAAGGAAATGAAGTCCAGTTATCATAATTTTTCTCATACTCCCAAGATGAAAAATTTAAGAAGACATGCAAAAGAAAAGAGTCATTACAAGCAGAAAAACCAGAGATTCTCCAAACATACTATTAATTCTTGCACATGATCTAGGAACTAAGAATCAATCTCATGAAAGAATAATAAACAAATACTCATGAAATGGTGTTTATCGGAACCAGAATGGTTTCCTCTGTGTATATTCAATAAACAATGAATAGTTACAATAACAATAACAAGCAATAGCTTAACTCCATGAAGAATTTGAATACCTAAGGAGACAATTCGAATTCAGTGAGTGAGTCTAGCTTAACTGACTCTCAACCATTAGTTCACACTCAGTTAACCACTTGACCAAAACCCTAATTGACTCACCAAACCCTAACTAAAGTCGGAGTGCAATAAATGACTGAATCTCAACTGAAGGAGATCAAACACATGTCATAGCAAGCCAACCATCAAGTGCTAGTGCTCCATGACTTCAATGAACCTTGATGAGGTTAACTGAAGCTGAACTGATCATCAGAATTTGGTGGAGGCGCCTTGTTGACTCTAGATCATTAAATAATAATAAATAATCATTAAATAATATGTTTAATGACAGGAGGCACCTTAACTAACTGGTTGAACTGATTGTAACCACTCGTTAGCAATTAGGTGCATTAATGTCACTCAGATCACCCCCGGAGTGCTCCAGTTAGCCTCCTTAACTGTAGGAGAAGGCTAAGTTATCCTCCTTGACTGTAGGTAGGCGTGGTTGTGACTAGATGATGGTAATTAATGCTCCACTGATGTCAATTAATGTCAATTATACTTAGGATAGTGGTTTAACTAGGCCAATTTGACCAAAAGAGTGTGTATGATGGTAAATGTCTCCAACACCCCCCCTTAAGCTATACTCAGGAAGAGTTAGAAAACATAGATGCATAAAATGCTAGGGCCCTGGAAACTAAGGCCATAGGTCACCCTGTACAATGCTGAAACTAAAACAATGCTCAAAACAAACTAAGTGAGGAAAAGAGGGAAAACCCAATGGGAAAAAACCCCCCTCAAGCTGAACATTGAAAGTAGTCTGGATCACCCTGATGAACTCACCCCAAACAGTGAACGGAGATAAGTGAACTTCTTTTCTGAAAAGCTCTTGGTGAAGATGTCTGCAATCTTCTCATCAGTCGGGCAGTATTGCAGAATGATGGTCCTGTCATGCACTAGCTCCCTGATGTAGTGCATGTGAATCTCTACATGCTTGGTCCTCTACCTGGTAACTGGATCCATGGATATCTTAATAGCACTCTGTTTGTCACAAAAGAGGATAGTGGACAAAGTACTACCAAGATCAAACTCTGAAAGAATGCCTTGCAACCAAGCTCCTTGGATGCAAGCATTCATCGCTCCTCGATACTCGGCCTCTACTGAAGATAGTGCTATGGCAGCCTACTTTTTGCTTGACCAGCAAATAGGTCCACCACCAAACATGAATACATATCTGGAAGTTGACTTTCGATCAATAGAATCACCCACCCAATCGCAATCTATGTATCCAACCAGCTCTAGCTCGGAGTCTGTAGCATAGTGAATGCCGTAGGTCCTGGTTCCCTGAATGTACTAGAGGATCCTCTTGGCTGCCTTCCAATGAAGATCATGAGGCTACTGCATGTATCTTGATACAGCATTCATGGCATAACAAATATCAGTCCTAGAATGTGTCAAGTACAACAAGCTACCAATCAGTTGTCGATATATAGTGCAGTCCATGGGACGTGTGTGTTTTCCTTCTTCAAGGCTGATCCCTGAAAGGAAAGGGAATGGTCCAGGCCTACATTCAGCCATGTTAAAATTGACTAATAGGTCTGAAATGTATTTGGACTAAGTGACCATAATCCCATCAGAATTTTGCTCGATTTCGAGCCCCAAATCACTCATTTCAAAGGCATTGTGGAGAGCAGTTTTGATGGCTGAAATGGAGGCAATTGTGCTACCTGTGATCAGTAAGTCATAAACATATAAAACAATGATAATTATATAAAAATCATGCTGCTGTAAATACACATTTGGATCTGATCTACATCTCTGAAATTTTTGCGAGAGAAGGAAGGCATCCATCTTGGAATACCACTCTCTTGGGGCCTGTTTTAACCCATATAGTGACTTCTTTAGCTTGCAAACCAAAGATGGATCAGTGATGTATCCCTTAGGATGCTTCATGTATATCTCCTCATGAATATCTCCATGCAGAAAGGATGACATAAAATTCATGTGATGCACCTCCCAGTGCTTGGATGCGGAAATAGCCAAAACAAGGCAGATGGAGTCCATTTTTGCAACCGGTGCAAAGGTCTCATGGTAGTCCACTCCTTGGACTTGAGAGAAACCTTTTGCTACCAGAATTACCTTATATTTTTAGGTGCTTCCATCAGCAGCAATATTTTTCTGAAACACCCACTTGCATTGAACCAATTTCCTTCCCGGAGGAAGAGAAACTAGCTCCCAAGTAGTGTTTTTCTGAAGAGAATTCATCTCTTCATCCATGGCAACTTGCCATCTCGGATCATTCTGAGCATGGTAGTAGGATTTTGGATATGAACTAATCATCAAAGAGCAAGTTTTGGACAGCAAATTATCATAACAAGAGAGCGCAATACCTTCTCTTTGGAAATCGGATTGGGTTCTCCTTGGATCATCCGGATTTCCAATGTTGTCTCCTACGGAGGAGAGTGTCTGTTGGGCCCATGTAGGAAGATGATTTTGCACTTCAGGTTCTGATTTAGTATCTGATTATTGCTGCACACTAATATCAAAAATCATAGGATTCAAATCAGGGTCATCACCCCCAATTTCATCATCCAAATATTCAGTGGAATAGGAAGGAAATTCAGTAGTTTTCTCCTTCACTAGTTCCACCTCCTGAAGAGGCTCATCGAACTTGACACTTCTCTCGATGATGATCTATTTGGTATTGATATCCAGCATTTTGAATCCTTTAGATTCATCAGGATACCCAATAAACAAACATTCTATGCTCTATGGTTGCAAAGCCCTTCTTTTATCAAGCGGAATCTGGGCCCATGCAGTGGACCCAAACACCTGTAGGTTCGACACATATGGCTTGTGTCCGAAGTATGCTTCGAAAGGAGTATTTCCTTTCATTGATGAATGTGGCACCCTGTTTTGAATGTATTCTGTAGCATGCATGGCTTCAGCCCACAAATTTGCAGCAAGCTTCTTTGACTCCAACATACAAGTGGTCATCTCTTTGAGAGACCGGTTCTTCCTTTCCGCTAGTCCGTTCTGCTGGGGAGTGTAGGGAATTGAATGTTAGACCTTAATACCACTTTGGGAGAAAATATACAGCAAATAATTACTAACATACTCCCCTCCATTATCAGATCTCAAGATCTTGATCTTAAGCCCAGAGGCATTTTCGATCAAGGCCTTCAATTCAAAAAAAAAATCACATACTTCTGATTTCTTTTTGAGAAAGAAAACCCATGTATACCCCGAAAAATCATCAATAAGGAGGTACCTTGATCCATTCATGGATGTGACAGGAATCGGACCGCTGATATCAAAATGTATTAGCCCCAATATGTTTGTAGCTCGGTTTTCCTTCCCCCGATCGAACTTGTGCTCAGGGTGTTTTCCAATCACACAGCCCTTGCAGACTCCCGTGGTTGCCTTGATGACCGGGAGGCCTTCAACCATGGATTTTTTCTGTAATTGCTGAAAATATTTGAAATTAAGATGGCCAAACCTTTCATGCCATATCCTACTAACCTCATTTCCATGAGTTAGCAGAGCGGTGGGCTTTGCATCTGCAACAAAGTGAGAGAACTCATAGGCTTTTGCATGATGATTTGCAAGGCCTTTTGCAATGAGTTTCCCGGATGAAATTTCTATTATCTCAACATCATTTGGGCTGAAAGAGACTCTCTTAGGCATTCCTATATGTCATCTGATAGACACTAAGGAGATTTGTTGCTAGAGACGGTACATACAAAACATTAGAAAAAAAAAACATTTTCTAGATCAACAGTACCTTGTCCTTTGGAAATGATGGTGGAGTCATATCCCATGTGGATGGGGATGGATTTTTCGGTCTCCAAGGATGAAAAAGAGTCTTTTCAGCCATCATGTGATTCAAAGCTCCACTATCAATCAGCAGTGCTTTGGACTTTGAAGTGCTTGCCATGATGGCATGACCTT
Source organism: Pseudotsuga menziesii (assembly GCA_001517045.1). NCBI lineage: Eukaryota > Viridiplantae > Streptophyta > Pinopsida > Pinales > Pinaceae > Pseudotsuga > Pseudotsuga menziesii. Next base: position 145,116 of record LPNX010792433.1, on the reverse strand, counting down.
TCTCATGTTGTGGTTCCCAATCTTGGTGATCTCTCCTCCAAAAGCTCTCCGGAAGATTGATGTGATTCCTCTCAAGGAGAGAGGTTGCTTCATCAAGATTTTTCTTCATGCAGGCATGTTTAGGTTGAAAACCCTTCCCGCAATAAGAACACCTGAATTTTTCTTTCCCATTGTGCCCTTTTTCTTTGTTCTTCCTTGAGCCAGAAGATTCATCATGCTGCTGATTTTCAACTCTAGGCTTGGGAGCGTCAAATTTAGTTTTCTGATTTTTCTGCTGCTTTCCTTTACCCTTCATATATTTGGGCCCCAAGACATGGAGGGCTTGATCACGAGAAGATCGGATGATCCCCATCTGGACAAGCTTGTCATGTTCATTAGTTAGGGACTCAATGAAGGCATTGAGTGTAGGCATCTTCCATCCAGGGGTTGTGAGCTTCCCCACACGGAATGTAGAAACAAAAATTGAATAATCAGCCCTGAGTTTGGAGAGGATGGATAGGATGAGCTCATCATCCTCCTTCTCCACTTTGCATTGCTTCAAGAGGAAAACAGTATGCTTGAACTTTGTAAATAAATCATTCGAGTCTCGAAATTGGAAGGTTGGAGAGACATGAGTTCATTTTCGAGTTGGTAAACTCTCAAGTCATCATGCTTTACGTATAGAGATTCCAATTTGTCCCATATTTATTTTGGTGTCTTCAGATCCGTAAGATGGAAGAGAAGGTCTTCGAAAATAGAGAGGCACAAGAAACTGAAGGCTTCATCCTTCTTGTTCAAGAATCTTGATTTTTCTATGGCGGATCCAGGCTCAAATTCAGTGTCCATGGCGACTCTATGGAGTCCTTTGGAGCACAACTGAAGCTCCATTTTATTTTTCCATGTGTGGAAATTGTATGGAGTCAAGAGAGGTACTGAGGAGGCCATCTGGATATGTTGTAGCGAATGCTTCACCTGTAGAAACCTGAAAATCAAAACAGAAAGGGAAAAATAAGGTCGGACAGCCTGCACATTCTAGGCTTTCATCACACCCAGCATAGTGAATCAAAAAAGCTTGATCAACAAGTTCTTTACTTTGGATATTGAGAGGTAAGCCTTGGCTTCTGGTGTAGTGCTGGAATTTTGAGCTATTGCTCACTTTTCATGGAGAAATCTGTCAAAAAGCTTGTTTTTGAGAAATAGATATTCGTCCCGTCATATGCTCTGATACCATATTAATTCTTGCACATGATCTAGGAACTAAGAATCAATCTCATGAAAGAATAATCAACAAATACTCATGAAATGATGTTTATCGGAACCAAAATGGTTTCCTCTGTGTATATTCAATAAACAATGAATAGTTACAATAACAATGTCAAGCAATAGCTTAACTCCATGAAGAATTCAAATACCTAAGGAGACAATTCAAATTCAGTGAGTGAGTCTAGCTTAACTGACTCTCAACCATTGGTTCACACTCAGTTAACCACTTGACCAAAACCCTAATTGACTCACCAAACCCTAATTGAAGTCGGAGTGCAATAAATGACTGAATCTCAACTGAAGGAGATCAAACACATGTCATAGCAAGCCAACCATCAAGTGCTCCATGACTTCAATGAACCCCGATGAGGTTAACTGAAGCTGAACTGATCATCAAAAGTTGGTGGAGGTGCCTTGTTGACTCCAGATCATTAAATAATAATAAATAATCATTAAATAATATATTTAATGACAGGAGGCACCTTAACTGACTAATTGAACTGATTGTAACCACCAGTTTGCAATTAGGTGCATTAATGTCACTTAGATCACCCCCAGAGTGCTCCAGTTAGCCTCCTTGACTATAGGAGAAGGCTAAGTTAGCCTCCTTGACTATAGGTAGGTGTGGGTGCGACTGGATGATGGTAATTAATACTCCACTGATGTCAATTAATGTCAATTATACTTAGGATAGTGGTTTAACTAGGCCAATTTGACCAAAAGAGTGTGTATGATGGTAAATGTCTCCAACACATACATTCTATGGATATTGTCATTGTTGTCACAAGTTTGGTCACAAGGCTAATGATTATAGAATCAAAGAAGAAGATGAAGGGATAATAAGAAAATAAGACACCAACATCTCTAATGGAAAAATACCTATTTGTTTCATATGTCACAATATTGGACACTTTGCAAAACATTGCAGGAATAATACATGCAGATCTTCCCAGGAAACTCAGAAAAAGGTATGGAAGATGAAAACCAAGGAACAAAGAAATAAAAACCAGTAAGCAGAGTACCTATTGGAAAAATATGGAGAAGAAAGGAAGAATCCAAATATCTATAAGAAATAAATATTTCAAACATCAATGAGGTCTCCAAAGACGACGATGAACATAATTATGCCACAGATAAAAAGGGTATCCATTATAAGGAAAAACAAGATGGAGATGTAAAAGGATACACCGATAAAAATGAAGGTGATGAAGAAGGATGTAGTGATGACTGTGGGATCCTTTCCTAAAAGATATCTCATGATTTAAAGAAAAACCTGAAAATAACATTATAAAGGATCATATATTCAAGGGGAGTTAAAGTCAGGAAATTCCAATTGGTATCTACGAAAAATTCAATTGGTATCTAATGTTGAAGTATATTGAAATCTATCTTCTTCAAAGATGATGGGTAATCAAGGTTGGTGTATGGATGACATAAGATAAAGTATGAAGTAACGTGAAAAATACAAAAAATGTATACTTCTTGGAAAATGAAAACCAATGCTACTTAAGTATGGTAGAAGAAAGTTAGTTATCGCACAGAAGGTTAGGACTTCTAGGTTTTTGACAATCTTGACAAAATAAGCAATGAAGGAAAACTGTCAGATTCATTTTGGAGAGAAGATGTATACACAGCTGTCTACATACTTAACAAAGGACAACTCAGAGTGAATAAGGATAAGACCCCCTACGAATTGTGGTATGGAAGACCAGCCTCAGTCAAATATTTTAAAGTGTTTGGCAGTAACTGTTACATCAAAATAAACAAGGATGACCTTGGAAAGTTTGACTCTAGGATTGATGAAGGAATCTTTCTAGGATACTCATCCACCAAAATAGCATATAGGTGTTACAACAAAAGGTTACATAAAATTGTAGAAAGTGCTGATGTGAAAGTAGATGATATAAAACCAAGGAAAGAGGAAAATCTTGACAGTATTGAAAATACATGTGATGATGAAATAAAAGACTTGAAAAAGGATGAGAGCATTCTTAACGAAGAAGAAAACAAAGGAAAAGGTTGAGGTTATGAGTCTTTGTGTCTAATACAGTGAGACAAGAGAAACTATGTAATAAAATGAAGTAATCTCTGTGTTGAGGATATGAAGTTATGGGTCTCTAGATAGTTGATAATGTATATCTAAACTCCAAAAATAATCCAACAGTATATGCTAGGTTTTTATATGAAGATCTAAATGCACAGGCTTAAGAAATTCTGGTAAAAGTGGAAGTCAGTTAACTTAGAGGAAGAAAACAACATGAATAGAGTTAAAAAAAAAACATGTATCCTAGATAGAAAATGGAAGAGTGTGAAAAAATGTCGAGTGTAAACTCTGTCACAAAAATGTTGACAAAGGAGAGGAAGTACAATGACAGGGGGAGTCCATGGATATATCAGTTAAGATATCATCCAAGAACCTGTTGCAAGAAAGGAAGTGTTAAGATAAATGATAATACATTGATTAAGTAACACAGTTCAATTAACAAAGGGGAGATATGATGATAGGGGGAGTTGTCAGAAAGTAGAAAGACAGGAAATCCTATATCAAAATAGGTATAGCATTAGCATAATAGGTTATCCTTTTTCATTGTTGTCAGAGAGGGAGAATGTTTAGAGGTTGCCATCAATGCCAAAAGGGGATATTGTTGAGTATATAGTTGTCATTGATTTCAAAGGTGTTCACGAATGAAAAAGGAATAACCAGTGGATATGATGGAAGGACAAACTTAGTGAAAGACTAAGGTAGTGATGGCATGGCATGGCATAGTTGAGGATGTGGCATGACACATATGATGACATTGAATATGATGGTGTCCTAATGATGATATCACTAAGGTAGTGATGGAATGGCATGGCATAGTTGAGGATTTTACAGGACACATATGATGACATGGAATATGATGGTGTCCTAATGATGATGTCATAAAATTTCATTTATAACAAATGCAATGGATGAGATGGACATGGATGATAAGACAACATGAAGGAATGATCTGAAGACTTCCAAGACAGTGTCGACAATATGATGTAAACAATGGTTAATTAAACAAAGAACATAGGTCAAGTGGAAGTAGAGATGCAGTATGAATGACAAAGTTGGTTAGACAAATGAAGAGTGGAACTGCAAAAGAGTGAAATGAACGTGAGATAGAATATATGTAACAATCGAAGAACAAAGAAACTATATCTGCGAGAGTGTTTATAAATTCCTTATAATCAGTAGCATGATGAAATTATCTGTATATCTAAGTCTTCAAAACTATTAGAAACAGTCGTAGAGGATTTCCACAAAGAAATCATGTAGATACGCAAAGTCATGGTCAGATACGCATTCGATCTAAAATCAACAGTCAGGAAGCATCCCGCATGAGATCCGATGGTTAAGGATCAGTTTCGCAAAATATAGGCAGAAGGATGAAGTTCTGCAATCTAGAAGATCGGACAGCTGACATTGGTTCCGCCAAAAAGAGATCGATGGTGCAAAAGAAAAATATGGAAATGGAATTGCAGAAAAAATGTTTAAATATTCAATGAACCCGCATCCTACATCCCACAATCCAGAAGATCGACGATCAGAAATAATTTCATGAGAGATCAACGATGCGGAAAGGTTAGTGCGGAAAATGAAAGGCAGAGAAGTGCGAAAGCAATGTTTGAGCTTTTGAGAACCCACACTTTGCATCCCGCATTTCGGAAGATCAATGGTCATGGAAGAGCCTGTAAGAGATCAATGGTATAGAACAATTGGTGCAGAAAGACAACTGCATAAATCACGAAAAGTCATTTTGGAAAAGTCACAAACCTGCATTCTGCAATTCGCATCTTATCTCAGATCAACGGTCACAAAAGAGCCCGATGAATATCAATGGTGGGGAATCGTTGATGAAGAAACCATGGTGCAGAAATACAATTTCAAGGGGAGATCTATGTGCTAGATCGACGGACCGGAGAGACTCAAAATTAGACCAACGGCCTGGATTGATTCCGGAGAAGGAGATTTTAGAAGCACCATAAAACATACAGATGAGCCTGCGATGAGGATAGCCCATAGAGAGACCGCAGAGGAGGAAAAGAAGCCCACATGTGTGAGAAAAAGAGAAGCCCGAAGGTCTGAAGATAGAGTATTACCGCTAATGGAGGAGAGGAAGTCCACATGCATTTTTTTGACGAATCCTGCAATCAGAGAAGGGAGCTCACATATCAGAAGTGATCAAGAAGTTTTTAATTAATTATTTAATTAAAAATCATTAATCACAGATTGTTGAAAATATGTGACTACCATATTTGAAAGGGCATGATTAAGAAAGGGTATGTTTCCAGAATAAAGAGATGCATTCGTAGGAAACATGAAGGTACTTATACACCGAGGTATGAGTGAGAGAAGTGTCTTGGTTGTTCACATCAGAATATTAGAAACAGAGACTAGTGGGTGTGACAAAAAATGGAGGGAAAAGAAATCTAACATATTACATAAAACATATTAGGATGGCAGGGTGGTGCTAGGGCAGGAAAAAGGCCTACAGGGGGTTGTTTCCTCCTTCCAACAGAAGCTAGTAAATAGTGTGTAGGAGCATATTGTTAGTTGTAGCTGACAAAACAGGGTGTCGTAGCATCCTTTCAGTAGTAGTTGATAAACCAGGGGGTCATATCCTCCTTCTAGTGGTAGCTAGTAAATAGGGTGTCATAGCATCCTTTCAGTAGTAGCTGATAAGCCAGGGGGTCGTAGCTTCCTTCTAGTAGTTGCTGGTAAATAGGGTTTAATACCATCCTTGTCTGTAGCAGTAGGAAAAAATATTTGTAAATAACAATTTTGCAGTAATATGACATATTAGTGGTTTATCCTATTGGGATTCCACATTAAAATTGTGTTATGTGTATTCTTGTTGTTATGTATTTTAAATGATAGATTCAAAAAGTGGTTAAATTAGTAAAAATATAACAATACTGATTCACCCCCCCTCTCATTATTGACCAATAAACCAACATTTTCATTATATTTCAAATTTAGATGAGTTTTATAATGATTACGGGAATATTTGAAGATTTTAACAAGGTCAAAAGTCACCACCTAGCCTCAAATTCAAATTTCATCTTCAAGCTTTGAAGATTTGAAGAAGATTTGGGATAATTATTCAAGCATATTCAAAGGGGAAAAATCATGGATATATGGATAGAATATCTTATCCAATATTTGTGACAGCATTTGAAGGGATAATTGGTTGTACCTACTTGAGAGAAAAGTGGATCTAAATTTATTAGTTTCTTATCCTCTTTTCAAAGCAACTCATGTATAAATAAGAGCATTATCTCTTCATTTGGATGGTAGATGCCTCTTTAGTGGTGTGGAAGTAGAGAACTTATTTATGTCTTTTGAAAGTTAGTCATGGATTGGATAATTTTGTAATGGATTGATGGTTTAATACAAGCATTCTTATTTCTCCATATTGATTTTGATTTATTTATTATCAATTGTTTTGAATTAGTTTATTTCATGCAATTTTATGCTTTCCTAGTTAATTTTATTTTTACGCAACTTCATGCTTTCCTAGATTAGATTTATTTTCATGCAATTTCCTGCTTTCGTAAACTAGGTTCAATTTTAGTCGCATGTGTTTTCGATTTCAGTCACATGGAATATTAGATTAAATTAGTGTTACTTTGACCCTACATATATTTTTCCTATACCTCACAAGTTTATGGTCTCCTCGGGTTGACAATTTAAATCATTGGATAGCTTATTAACCATTTAATACTTTTCACCAAGAACCATAATGCTAGAGCATTTATTTTGAATATAATGCTCTAGTGTTTTCCTCTAGTAGACATTACCTAGACATGCACCAAACATATTAAATTTTTGGTATTTTTTTAATTAAAGAGGAATGCTCTAGCGTTATGGACTCAAGAAACGAGAGAGAATTTTGTGATAAATAATGCATGACTATTCAAGGATTTAACACTATAGTGTTTTGTAAAACTATAATGCTCTAGTGTTTTGGATCTGCATAATTTTACAAATAATTTGCATATTCTACCTATTTTACCCTGAATAATGTACATATTGTCTCCCCGATAGCAATGCAAGTTCATACCTGTGCAAATGAAGAGTTTGAACAACAATCTATGCAAGCTTCAAGACTCTCTATTCATTTTTGAAGAAGATTCTACATTCATAATCAAACAAACTTGAACAATCTATGTTCACAATTGAAGAGGAAAGTGCATCCAGAACTAAGCAAGATTGAAGAATCTATATTCAGGTTTGATAAAGAACCTATATCCACAATCAAAAGCAACGTTGAAGAATTTATATTGAGCAAGCTTGAAAAATTTATATGCAGGTATGAGGAAGAATCTATGTCCATGATCAAAAGCAAGGTTGAAGAATTTATATTTACAATTGAGGAAGTGTCTATATATTCATAATTGACCAAGCTTGAGGAATCTATATGAACACAATTGAAGAATATTCTGCATTCACAAGTAAGCTAGAAGATACTTTCACGATTGAGCAAGCTTGAGGAATCTATATTCAGAATTGAGGAAGTATATATATACAAAATTGAGGAAGTATCTATATTCACAATTGAGAAATTTTGAAGAACCTATATTCATAAATGAAGAATTTTCTAAATTCACAAGTCAGGTAGACATTACTTTTACAATTGAGCAAACTTGAGGAATCTGTATTCACAACTGAGGAAGTATCCATATTCACAATTAAGTAAGCTTGAAGAACCTATATTCACAATTGAGAGAGAATCCATATTCATAGTTGAGCACACTTGTAGAATCCATTTTCATTGTAAATTGTTAATTGTGGTCATGAGGAATGCACACAATCGAAATCGACAAGGAAAGAGAATCCTCAAGAAACCACAAAAACAATTAGAGAAATGAAAATATTGGACACGTGGAATAAAAGGAATTCCATGGATACTCATCCTATTCCAATCATGGATGATTCCATGGTCATTTCTACCAATCCATGACAAGAAAAATGAAAGAAATTTCTAGAGGGTTCCTCAATTTCAAAAAATTTGATGAGCAAGCACCCCATGGAACTAGTGAGGAAGTAAAATGTAGGTTCTCATTGGGGTGTGTTTGAATTCCCACATCAATTCCACCTCATACTATGGTAGTGGTTGAATTTTTGGGTAGTGGTTATACAAGCGACAAAGTTAAGGAGTAGTTGAATGCAAGATTTATAACAGAAGGAGCATATGTTATTGAGACCGTCCAAGAGAATGTCCAATTTCCCACATCCAGCTGCCAACAAGGGAATGAAAGACAACATGATCCTATTGAAGCACCAAAGCATCTTGGTGATGTTGTACATGATACAGTTCCAACACCCTTACCTCCATTAGCAAGTACACACTGAAGAACTCCAAAACATATACACGTTGATGAAAGTCTCATTAGTTCACTTGAAGGTATGTTGTCTAAACGTGCTATTGCTTATCAAACTCAAAAAATGCTTGATAAATATTTTTATTCTAAATGTGATGAGGATAAGTGCGGATTATTTATGTGATTGTTAAAATCTAGGTCTATGACTATTGTTAGAAGGAAGGTAAGGATAAAGATGACCAAAAACACTGAACCAAGTTCTCATATTTTTAAAAGATTAGTATATGCATTTAGTACAATTGGACATAAATCTCGTTTAAAGGATCTCAATGCAGCTCGGTGTGTGTTGTCGCAATTAATTGTGAATAAAAATGCTAGGTCCCTTCGTTTTCTTAATCCTACAATAGAAATTATTAATTTGAATGTCAAAACACTCCATAGGTATTGTGTTAGAAGAGAACAACTTGAAACTGGTCAAACAGATGTTTGGGACTTCATTGGTAGGTTACCACGCTTTGATATGAATCTCATTGATGCGGTAAAGGGACTAATGTAATATTTTTGGCATGATAACACTAGACCTTATTCAACCAAAAAGATGTATTAAAATTGAGAAGGGGTTCAAGGGATCATGAACCCAACATTAAAAATTTTCTTGACATGAGAAAAACAAAATTATATGAGAGATTTAGGCATGAACATAATGAAATAACTTGGGCCAAAGATCCTTCGAAAAATGAAAACCATGATATGTTAAAATAAACACAATTTGTAATACATGTTGTTGATACCACATTGATTATGGTTATTATTATGACACACACACACACACACACGCATATTGTGTGTATTGCATAACACTATTGTGCAGGAATGCTAAACTACATTACCACCAATTTCATCTAGAGACTTTATTCATAGCATTTTGTGTAGAAGGATATAAGGTTGCACATTTTATCAAAAATCTTGCATAGATGGGACATGGCCAAGGTGTGGTGGAATGGAATTATTGGAAAAATGCATACATGTGTCCAATGAGCATGAACTTGGGAGGTAGAAGGTGAACTTGCAGTCATTCAAATATGTCACATATGATATTCATGGAGGGAATGAAAGAAAATAAATACAATTGGTCACTTATCAGGTTAGTAATGAGTTCTTGAATAATATATTTTTCTTCATATTGCAATTTCATACGTAACAATCCATTGATATATGTCGTTATTATTGATCTACTAGGTACGGGTTTGCAAATTCATAAATGGATTCTTTGAAAAGACACAACAATATGTAAAACATGTACATGTGGCTCGTTGGTAAGATGAGAAGTTTAGAACGTGTAGGGTTACATTTCATATTGGGTCCATCTTATCAGTGGTCAATTTTGTGATTAACTACACTCTTTAACCATAAATGAGATTCAGAGTCAATATTATCACTCATACCAGGTCAACATAATGGTCCATATCACCTGTAGACATGGAGCAGATAATACTAAAAACAATAGGGTTATATTGAAGGAGTATCGCTTCTACATAAGTGATGACAGGTGTCATGACTTGGCTTTTGTACAACACAACTTTCAAATTTTCTATCATCCCTTGAAGGATAACAATATACAGATGGAACAACATTGGATTTGGTATGATGGTTGTGTGGGGAATTAAAAAATGGTTGTGTATTCTCCACAAAAGGCACAAGGTGCCACATATTTCGAACTATTTTGAGTGTGGACATGGAAAAGGTGAACATGATGGAGCAGGTATGTGCATCAAGACTGCATTATGTAGGCAAGAAATGAATTTCACAACTATTTCGCTCATCCAAGATGAAAAGACCATTGTTGAACGGTGTTCTTCAGTCATGGGGGAGGGAGCAAGAAAGTAAGAAGATCAATCAACTAGGAAGCATATGTACATAGATATTTTTGGGAGTTTGTCGATGTATATCGATCACAATTATATGAGTGTTCAAGGAACTCATGCATTTCACTCAGTTAGAACATCAGATAATTCTATAGTTGAAATGTGGACAAGGAAACTCTCTTGCTTTTATTCTCCATGTATTAGTGATGAATGGAACAAATGTGAATCCACGGGTTGGGTTGACATTTGGGATCGTGTATCACTCCCCATTGGTCGACATATAGATATAGAATCATCTCAGTTGGATAAGGACCAATTAAGTATTTCAACAGACTGTGACCACATATCAAATCTCGTACAACCTAGTTCGATTAATATCTTGATAATTTTGAAATGTTTGAAAAATAGTTGTGTTTATTTAGATTACTCCTATGTTGGAACTTTATTTTTTGCAGGGAACATATATGTAGTGGTTTCCCTGAGAGAAAATGAATGGGTCACTGAATATTGGTTGACACGTTTCTTGGATGGGAAGAAGATACTCAATGTCTCATTCAGGGACTCCAAGGACAATGATTTTCCAAATGGGTTGATGGTTATCAAAGGAGAATATTTGACACATGTTTCCCACATACCAAAGAAAAAATATTATGTATTTGAATATTATAGAACAAGCCATATTGTATACCATTATACAAACTTATTTATTCACACCAACCTCCAGATGCAAACAATGCCAAGGAAGAACTCATCAAAGGCATGATACTTCTTTCCTTTCTATGAGCATGAGAGGTTAAAGGATATCATTGATTAGAGGTGATCCCAATGGTCTATATGAATGAACACCAGTAGGTAGTCAAGTATGTGGTATGCATGTCTCATTGATTATTGAAATTAATATTTTGACTATTACATTTTAGACATTAGCAGCTTGATAGATTGATAAATTGCATAGACACACACAACTAGATAAATTGCACAAGCTTCATCATGGATTTTGACTTGTTCAAAATTAAACCAAACTAGCACAATGTCACTTGCACCAAATGTTCAATTTTCCATGTTTGAATGTTTTTATGTGCATATAATCATTTGTCAATAGCACCCATTCCCCCCTCCTCTGGGATATAGCCCTTTCCTCTACCTTGAATCTCAAAGTTGGTCCTCCAAGGACATTACTAAACACCCCAAGTTTCCATGAAACTTCCTAATGAAAGTGTTAAAACAAGGTATAAAAAGATCCCCATTTTTTTAAGGTTATGATAGAGAAGATCCCCATTAATTTCTAGAGGCTAGTTTTAGTAATTGAGGAACAAAAGAGTGGGATGTACAAACTAATGATTTCTAATATCACGAAATTTGAGAACCTCCTAAAGTATAAAAAGAATCCTACAGCATATTTATAATAGTAATATAGTGTTTTATAGTTTGTTCTTAGAAAAAAGGAATCCATACTTCTTTTTATTGTAAGCAATACCATAGAGAATTCTAGTTGTCACCTTTGTCAATGTGTAGTATTCTTGATGCTTTCACATCTCACTATATAGTTATTCTCAAATGCCTAATCACAGGTTTTTGGTGCATGAGACTTGTGTTGTATCAAGTTTGGAATCTATGTCATATTAGGTTAAGATCTTCTCTATGGAACTTATGGTGTACTAAGTTCACTAACTTATGTTGTATTAAGTTAGGACCTTGTCCTATTCGGGAGAGATGCTTGTACTGGGATATTATGTTGTATTAATATCATGAACTTATGTTGTATTAAGGTCGAATACTTGTGCCATATCAAGTCAAATTATTCTCATAGATGGTACCCTATGAGATGGTTCTCCTTAACTGGAGATGGACTTGTGTTGTATCAAGTCTGGAACTTATGTTGTATTAATATTGGGGTCTTGTGTCGTATCAATATCACATGACTTATGTTCTATTAATTCTTGAGGATATACTATGTTATGTATGGCCAGACATGGTCACCAGGTGCTACAAGTCTCCTTTAGGGATTAGATACTCCTAGAGTGATTTACTTTAGCATATGACTATATGACCCGGGGCAATACATATGATCATAGGTTTGAAAAAATATTATGAGTATGCTATGATAAATATGATTAATTAATCAACCACTCATGGATCATGCATAATTCATTAATGAATAATGAGATGAGCATAGAGATAAAGAGAGAATTTGAATTTCCCATGTATTCCTCCAAGTGAACTCGAATTAATAATACATCAGTTAAGTCTTAGTTGTGATTAACAAGTTTCAGTTAATTAAGGAACCAACTCCTTGTTTTTTACAAAGTGGTTATTGAAGACTACACTAATGAACAAGCACTTGTTACATCCAATTATGTTCAGTTACATTCAATTCATATTAGTTACACTCAGTTACATGCAGTTCCATTCAGTTCACTTCATTTCAATCAGTTAACACCAGTGAATTAATGGAGGGCACATATATTGAATGTGGGAGATAATTACGAGGTGATAACTTGGCACCGAGTCAAGGAAGGTGCAAAAGGTTAATGTGAATATAGTGCCCATAGTGCATACAGTGTATACAGTGTTCATAGTTACTAAAGGCATGCAACCATTCTCTACCTCTCATTGTATGACTGAATAAGCTTGTTATTAAAGTGTTATGCACTTGGCAAGGGTGAGAAAGTATTCTAAGTGATCTCTATTCTCTTCTGCTTCTTAGATATCTCTTATCAGGAAATATGCAAGTGTTGTAACATCATTCTCTGCATTTATCTATCATACTCAAAGGATTGTTTGTTGATTTTTTCATCCTCCAAATTTTGATATTTTTCCCATGGTACATTATGCATCTTATGGATTGAATAATTTGTGTGCTTAAATTATTTATGAGATCTACATGCAATGAATTTGTTTATCAAAAGTTTTAAATTTCAAGAATCTCTATTATTGCTCAAACATTAACAACCTAGGCATCCACAGTGGGAAATTATTTCCCCACGTAACTAGAAGAAACGATTAATCCATGTGGGGGGTCTACAACCTACAAGTTAGAAAATTGTAAATATTAGTCTGTGTATCATTAATTAACTAACATGTGATAACAAACTAACATGTATTAAAAACTGACATGTTGAAATTGTTACCTCAGTGTGAGTTGTTTCCGTTGAAGATATGAAAACATCTTATACATCACAGGGTTTTTGTGCATGAGCCTCTGCACTAGCATGGGCATCCCTAGTGGGAAAGTCTTTCCCCACATCACTAGAAGAAATGATTAATCCCGATGGGGGATCTACAACTTGCAATTTAGAAATTTGTAAATATTAGGTTGTGTAGTATTAATTAACTAACATGTGATAACAAACTAACATGTATTAAAAAATGACATGTTGAAATAGTTACATAGGTGTGATATATTGTCATCAAAGGTATGACAACATCTCATACATCATATGGTTCTGGTGCATGAGCCTATGGACTATCATGGTCATCGTCGATGGGAAAGTCTTGCCCCATGTCATCTACTTGTAGCAACTACAAGTTTTGAAAACATTAAAAATATAAATATATATATATATATGTGTGTGTGTGTGTGTGTGTGTGTGTGTGTGTGTGTGTGTGTGTGTGTGTGTGTGTGTGTATAGTAAGGAAAAAAATTCAAACAAGACTATTGTTAACCTTTTACTTACCTATGTCAAATAACCAGTAAAGGTATCATATATCTGGACAAGACCAAAGCAGGGATGGTGGAACGATGTGCATGGTTGGGGCTCTCGGTCGGGATCATGATATGCATGTCCATTCCCACTAGTAGATGTTTCTCTAGCAGTGGAAGTTGGTGGATCTACCCCAGTGGGAGGTGGTGTCCCTATCCCACCAATAGATGGTGGCTCTGATTAGACTTTCCTGGTATGTACCCTAAAGATAAGTGTTATGGTGAACAACATCTTGTTACAACTATAGGAGTCACTCCTACATCTTTTTGTTGTAATTGTAACTTTAGAATATATTCAAATGTGTATTACTATTGTATATTGTTGTACCCCCATCGGAGATGTGTGTTCCTCCTTTGGGTATGTCATCATTGTGTATGGTCACCGAGGTAAACGCTTCGTTGTAAGTTGGCGTAATATTCCCCAGGTTAAATAAAGGAAAATTTGCTTATGAGTATTCTTAGGTAGGTCGGCCCCAAAGGTAACATGTTTGACCTAGTAATTGAGTTAACAACTCAACGGAAGAATATAAATAGGGAGGTGTTGCAGCTGCAACATTTTCCCAAAATTCAAAAAATTTCGGGACCCTCCTTTTGCTTATATCGGTTTGATTTTCTTCTTTGATTTGATCTAATGATTCTTCAGAAAGACTTTTTCTAATGCTTGAATTGATCCACCACTTGTTTAAGTTTATCATTGCCTTTGAATGCATTTTCAATTGTTGAGTCGGAAGTTTATTTGCTTGCGCTCCCGCCATTGCGAAGAAATAATAAGCTTTAGCTTCGATATCTTTCTCCGATGCATTTGTCTCAATCGGCTGATTTTGTGGTTTCACGTTGGAACATCTTGTTATTTCATTTTCCACAACTGCGGATGGCAGACGACAAAGCTCCCTGATTATTGATTGACTTTTCAAACCCCGCTTTGTTTTTCGTCGATCCTTGAGTTTTGGGCTTCCGCCGTTGCAGCCGCAAAATGCACTAGCTTTCCGGTCATTTAGTTGATTTCTCCTCCGATGTAGACCTTGCCTATTGCAGAATGCTTGTCCTTTATGATTTTGCTGTTGCGGCTCCTTATTCCGCTATTGCTCTGACGATTAGTCTTGCGAGCTCTGATGCGGATGTCTCGGCAGCTATCTTAGTTGTTTTAACACCCGACATTGCGGAAAGAGATATTCTTGTGACCTCCGATCCTTATGTTTTCGCCGTCCGATATTTCTCCCACCGCTCATAGTTGACCATATATATATGGGGTTGGGCATGTGGATTATTCTATTGCTATTTCCAACTATCGTGCACTGTCGTTGTCGTGCGCTGTCGTTCGCTCAAGCTCGCAAGGACCCCCATTGTCGATGTACTCGCGTTTCCAGGTGGCTCAACTGTGGAAGCTGGACAGTCCTCTTCCCGTCGGTCACGCAGCATTGCCAGGTAGGCTCTTATTTTCTTATGCCGTTCCGCTCGAAGCGTTTTGTTGATGTTTCTATGGTTAGGTTTTTCTACGGTCATTTTCCCTTGGCCCCGTTATTTACATGCATATATAGTGGGGGGGCTTGTAGCATAGCTATCAATGGGGGCATGTTTTTTGGCCCACAGGGTATTTTCCCTCCACAGCCGTTATGCATTTAGACCCTGCTCTTAATGGTTGGGGAGATTGGTGTAGACGGCCGTTACACTATCTGCACCAGTCTACCCCGTTTGATGATAGGCTGTTTGGGAAGGGTTGTTCATGGCCTCCTTGTGATATTAGACTAGTTGCCCCCCTTTCGTGTTTCCCGTTTCCTTCAAACCAAAGCCGCGCTATTTCAAGCGACCTGGTTCGCGGTTGGTTTCAAACCCGAGCTGGCTGGGGGTTGTATAGCACCGCATAGCATTATATTCACCACAGGTTGCATGGGTAGTATTTTTGTTGAGGTGCACCGTAGAAAACTTGATTAAGTTCCCTTGTTATTCCACGCAGCGCGATGATCATGGCGCCCGCAGAGATCTCGAGGTCTCTTCATTTTAATGTAGATTTGTTTCCCGCTTGAGATTTGTTGATAGAACTGTTTTGGTATTAGACAGCAGTGTTAGCTTGCACATATTTGCTTCATTTAACTAATTTTCGTCATGTTAAACATAGATGAAGTGAAGCACTGCACATTGTTGTCTCAATGTTTGCAACTTATCCGGAAATGGCCTAATGATTATAATTTCATATATGACAGGAAGATTCCGAACTCAAAATGTCGAAGCAACAAAAGAAGAAGGCCCCTATGGTCGAAGAGGATCCCGACGTGGAAGTTATCACCAAAACCGAATACATCTATGAGGACACCAAGTGCATAATTGGTGTAGAGCCTGAGTACCAGTGGGGAGAAATCTATAGGTTGATCACGCGCTAAGAGGTGCCTGATATGGGCTTGGAGGAAGAAGGCATATACACCAATATAGAGAGATCTTCACTGATGAAGATTGCCACAAGACCAGAGCTCTTCCCATGCTCTGAAGTGATTCGTTGGATTCTGCCCCGGGCAAATGTAACCACTATGATCCTGGAGAATGTTGACAAACAAGGCTATGCTGCCTATAGCCCAGGATATGTAGCCCTGGCCTACCACCTGCCAGAAGCACAAATATTTTTGTCTGACGATTGGTTGAAAAACATCAGAATGGACCTTGTTGAGACCCTCAAAAGAATGCTGTTGCCTGGAAGAAATTTCAGAACCAGGCCGACGGGAGAATATGACACAGTGAGCTTAAGGGCCCCGTACAGGTTCATTGCCTTAATGCTCAATAGGATTTTTGGAAGAGCTCATGGCAAGAGCTTCAAATTAGAGTGGATGCCAATTATTTTTTATGTTGCAACCCAAGGGACCATTTTCAACTGGGCCAACATAGTGTCAAATAGTCTTTCATCCTGTATGGCCTCAGCTTTGGGAGGAGTGTCCCAAAAGAGGTCAGAATTTTACATGAGTTCCATACTCGTTGATTGTATACTGTGCAATCAACCTTTCCTCGGCCTAAGGTGCATCTGGGACAGGGAGAGGATGCCTGTTTACTCTGCATACAAGCCATTGTGGGCTCACAAGTACCACAGTCACTACCGGGAGGTCTGTGAACATTTTGTCATGCCATTGTATACTCTCATTTTTCTAAAACAATGTGACTGCATGTCAGAAGAGGCATTGCAGGTAATTGAAGAATATGCAGATTATTTCCTAACTAAGGATGGGCTCTACTTCATAATTTTTGGAGGCTCCAGAGCACCCTCCCTACTACCCAAATATGCCACAGACTACATCATTCATAAAGAGGCAGTTAGGAAAGTCTTCCTAGATGGCATAGGAATCTTTTTATTTGAGCATAAGAAGGCTACCTATCCCCCTTTTCCTTTCAAGTTAGGAAGTTATAAGTTTACCAGAGTGAAGAAAGCAGATGAGTTTGTGGAAGAATTGGAAAAGTTTCATTTTGGTGAAATGCCCTTCCACAGAAATGACTCCACAGCAAAGTGGCTGAACACTGCAAAGAGAACAACGTCCATTTCGAATACACTCACCATTGGGACAGAGAAGAGTCCGTCTTCCGCAGTGCATTGAACATAACAGCCTTGAGGAAAAGGTTCAAAAATAAGATCACCACCAAAGGTGGGAAGGGGAAGGATGAACAAGCGAAAGCCGATGAAGAAGCCAGGAAAAGAAATGAAGAAGCCCAAAGGTTGGCCCAAGAGGCTGCAGGGAGAAGAGGAAGAAAAAAGAAGAGCTACCCAAGAGGCAGCCAAAAAAGCAGAGGAAGATGCGAGAAATGAAGAAGAAGAAAGGAAAAGGAAACTTGATGAGGAGCTTCAGAAACAAGAAGCAGAGAGGATGAAGCTGACCCAAACAGCAACAGAATAGTCAGCCTCTGACACAGCTAACATTCAGACCCAGGACGTCAAGAACCCCAAGGTTCAGAACCCAGAAGTACATGCTGTCAGTGCACCTGGACAGTCTATGGTCCCCACACTTAAACTGGTCCCTTTTGAACAGAATATAGGGGAAGAAATCCCTGATTTTAACACTGTCTTCTATAACAAGGAAAGAAAGAGGATAGTGAAGATAATAGAAAAGAAGGTCAAAATAGGAGGTCTATCCGAGAGGATGATAACGGATACAACCGTTGTATATGGGACAGACCAAGATCCTAGATTCACCATTAGAGTAGGAGCTGCATTGATCCATGCTTCGGAGGATAATGTAGACAAAATCATGACAGATCTGGAGCAATCCAAGAAATCTTCTGCTCAACTGAAAGACACATTAAGAAAGGAGAGAGAAGAAAGCAGTAAGCTGAAGAGAAAATATGAGGACATGCAAAAAGAGATGAGGTCTTCAAAGGATGAACTGCAGCTCCTCCAAGCGGAGAGACAAGCTAGGGAGACTGCACAGGAGTGTCTGGAGAAAATGCAGCAAGAGTATCAAGAGCTAAGGGCGGAGAAAGAACAACTGCTTGGGAAGATAGAGGATCTGGAGCTTCAAAAGACCACCTTGGAGGAAAGTGAGAAGCAGACTCAAGAACAAGAGACAAAACTTCAAGAGTAGATCACTTCTCTGTCAACAACTTTGGAGGAAGCAAAAGAGCAGCAGATTAACCTCCAACCTTTCAAGGAACATGTGCTGGCACAAAAGGCCAAGATGCTTCAGCTGTAGACTGCCATAGAAGAGGAGAGATGCAAAGTTTTGCAAGTAGATGGTCAATTGGAGGAGATTTTGGAGACCTCATCTTATTTTATTGATAGATCTCAGGACGTCCTAGAAGTCCTGACAGTAAGAATGGCAAGGCTAGAAAATAATGAAGAAACTCCTGTAGAGCTGCCCTCGAAAGATCGACAGGCCCTTAAGCAGGATTACAACTTATTAGAGTTTGCTATAAACACAGCTGAGGAATTCAAAAAGGATGTTAGAAAGACTAAAGAAGCATGCGCATAATTCTTCAGAAGGATCCTGATTACCTATAACCAGTGCCAAGTAGAAGCTGAGCAGAGGCTAGATGTTTTTCCGTACCACAACTTATTTGTGGAAATTTTGCAAAAGAGGTATCAAGAGGAGGAAGCAAAAATAAAGCACATTAAAGCCCTTGATGACCAGATCTTAAGGAGTGAAGTAGATCATTCCGCCATCAGTGTGCAGCTATTGGAGGATCAGCTTCGTTTGAGTGCGTCCAGAATTGAGGCCATCAAGAACCAGGTGGAAAATTTTGAGATAAACATTCATTTTTTGTAACCTTGCGCGTTTGAAGGCATCGCCTCTGAGGCTTTGGCGTGGAAGAAATTTCTGAATACTCAAGTGGGGCCCTCCTCGTGAAGGATGGTTCACTTTTGTAATATGTAACAATTTTGTAAACACTTAATGAAAGTTAAATTTTGGGAGGCAAAGAGTTGGGAAGCCCAAGGGTTAACTTGTGGGTGACCCAACAGTCTCAGGCTTTTGTATAAATACAGAGGAATTAGAAGAACAAAGGGGCTTTTTTCCAGTTAAACAAGTAACGAGAGATTGTAAGAAGAACTACTTTTTTTTGCAATAAAGAATTATTGTTTGCCTGTCGGAGAAAGATTGGTGGGAGGTTCAAATGATATGCTATGGATTGGTGAAAGATGAACTATTTCATTTTTTCATCTTTTTGTCCATTAACTGTGAGATCATTCTAACTCTTAGAGCCTATGTTCATGTTTAAATGATTTCTGGTTCATTCTATGAAATTACCACCATGAGTAATGAAATGATGTTCATAAACAATTAGTTATCTGATTGTCTAAATATCTTAATCGTTCATGTGTTGTGGGAAGGAATATCAGCTATCTGTAATTTCTCTTTATAATGCATGCACAATATACATTACTCATAAATAAGTGACAATCCGGCTCCTCGGGGATAGATAGATAGTTAGTTTTACTTTAATTTTGCATATGTGATTTAGATGCTTGTGAGTTCTAAGACGAGAGGTAAGAACCTTCGCATCACATTGTGACTACTCTTTGCATCCTTATCACCCTACATTGTTAATTAGGCACGTGCATATCATACTTTAAGTCAAAATACAAAAACATACACAGTGGACCGGGCTGCAACCAGTAAACCCTTTTGTTACTTGACCTACGGTAGCCGGACCGCAAACTGGACGGATTCCCTCTACCAAACAGTCACGGGCTACTTGGGAACGTTGACTAGGGAGAATCCCTTGCTGTTGCTGCCTACGAATTTCCAGGCCTCAACAGTTTCTGGCGCTAGAAGGAGGGCCGCCAGTGCATGGCTAGCCGTGGAAACCTATTTTCCCAAGATTACCCCACCAGCAGATATTTGGAAGCTTTTGGCTTAACCCAAGTACTTACAGGCTTTGTTTCTGCCCTTGAAGCAAGTAAGCCCGGTGTCACCTTACGTTAATTCTTACTCAGACTCCGATTCTTTCACCTTCGCTCATGGCTGGTATAAATGTGAATCAGCCCAACCCACCGCCGGCTTGGAGAGCTAGATCACCTTTGAACCTAACACCTCCTTTGCATAACCTAACTCAAGATTTTGATAAGCTGCTGCCTAAGTTTGATCCCAAGGAAAGGATTGTTGTAGATGACCACTTGCAAAGTTTCTATTTAGCAGTAGAAGGGTTGAGGGCTGGGGAGTACGAAGATGTGGTCTGTAGATTGTTCCCACATACCCTTAAAGGAGCAGCAACATCCTGGTATTTCAGTTTGCCTGCAAACTCTATTCCTGATTGGGATACCTTTGAAAGGATTTTTAGAAGTAAATATGCAGCCCAAAAGACACATGCCTCACTAATGAAAGGTCTTGGTTTGTTAAAAAAAGAGAAGGATGAGAAGGTACATCATTTTACTCAAAGGTTTTCAACATACCTAAAGAACTTCTCTGAAACTGACAGACCCTCAGACAAGGTCCTAATTGAATATTATACCTCAGCCCTAGGACCTGAGCTAGCCATGTTTGCCAAAATGAAAGCCAGACCTACGTTGGTAGAGACTTATGAAGAAGCAGAAAGGGTAGAGGCTAAAAAGGAAAGTATAGAAGACTATCCCAAGCTACCTGAAGAAAAAACTACCGGGAGAAGAGCCTTGTTGTTTTCTAAACCAAAAGAGGAACAATCACATGATTTTGAGGGAATGTTCAAAATGATTCAAAAACTCTCCAACCGCATAATAGATCTGGAGAAAGAAAGGGAAGTTCCGAAAACTTATAAACCCTACTACCAAAAAAGGGGGGATAACAACCAATTGAAGATCCCTTCACCCAATCCAGCATCAATGAATATAACAGAGGTAGGGGGGCATAATTTCTGCACTTTTCACCAACAACCTCATTCTGAAAAGAAGTGTCCTCAATGGTTAAAATCGATGACATTGGTAATGAATCAACTGCTGGACTCTAAATTAGCGAAGGACAGTGGTAAAGAAGAAAAGAAAAACCAGACCATGGAGAAACAAGAAGATGATACCATGTTTTTATGGGATGGTGTCTCACTTTTCGACACAGAAGAGAATACTCTTAAATCTGAATACACATCAACAGCAAAAGATACGGACCTAACAATTAAAGACAATGCAATAATTTCGAAGATTAAAAAATTGCAAAAGAATGTCAAGAGACAGGCAGATGCCAATGTTGAAGATAAAACACCTAAAGTCACTACTGTCAACCAGGAAATAGATCCAATCAATGAGCCTGTTAAACCTGTGGAAGAATAGGTAGATGTTGATGAAGGAAACACTGAAAAAATGAATGAGCTTAAAAAAGATGTAACCGCAAAAAATCAGCTGGGAGAAGAAGGCAGTTGGGAAGAAAAGGCTAAAACCCCGCCTTTTCTTTTGACTCTAGAAATGTTGAATCATAATGTGCATAATTGTTTGGTAGATTCTGGGTCATCAGTAAATGTTATGCCACTTGAATTTTGCAAAAAGATTAATGGGCAGCTAGAGCCCACAGCCTGGGAAGTAGTGCAACTAGATAGAACGAGTGTCAAAGTAGTGGGAGAAATGAAGAATGTTCTCATACGCTTGTCTGCAAATAACAAGATATGTCAATTTATGGACATTATGGTGGCTGACGTACTGAATGGATATGGGCTTATTGTTAACCGAGATTGGTCTGCTAGGTTAAAGGGTTATTTTGCTTCAGACTGGTCTCATTTGTGGTTACCTTTTAAGGGTACCCCAAATCAGATTAAAATTTTGAGAGAACCTTACATGAAGCATACTGTCACTAAGCTGGGAGAAGGTAATGAATCTGCTAATTGTGTCCTGGTAAATTATCTAACAGAGATTGAACTAGGATATCATACCTCAAGAAAGGCCATTTCTATGATCGATGCTCAGCCTGAGCTCCTTCGACTTCCTCAGTCTAATAAGGATGACTATAGACTAGTAGACATGGTTTCGATTTCAAAAATGGTACAATTAGACCATGGATAGGTTTTGGCCTACACTACAGCCTAGCCCTTTAACTTGTTGGATTGAAAAAAAATTTAGGCCAGGCACACATTTTCTTTCTGCTTTGTACATAAATAAATTTATGTTGTTTTCTGTTGATTTAATGCTTTGTTACTAGTTCTTTTTATTTTGAATAAAGAGGCAAACTTTGGTTGCAATGGAAACATCAGGGTTCTTGATTAACTGAAATCTTGAGCAAAAGACTGTGTATTTAACCAATCGAGTGTCTTCTAGTGGGAAGTGTTCCTAATTGGCCATGCATTCATTGAATCCCTACTTAACCCCTGTAAATAACTCAGAATTAAGAGTTCTGGAATACTATTTAGAGGCTCCATCCATTTCACATCTAAAGTGTCCAAGGGAGTGATAGCGAAGGACCCATGAAAAGGAAGCAAGGTAAACAATATATCATATATAAATGATCCCATGCCATAATTTCATAAAAGCTAAAAGCTATCAAGAGTCAAGACTCCTTGAAGAAATAATACATATCAAAGAAAAGTGTCCAAGGGAGTGATAGCGAAGGACCCACGAAAAGGAAGCAAGGTAAACAATATATCATATATAAATGATCCCATGCCATAATTTCATAAAAGCTAAAAGCTATCAAGAGTCAAGACTCCTTGAAGAAATAATACATATCAAAGAAAAGTATCAAAAGCATAAATTTCAAATTGCCAAAAGTTTCTCTCCGTCCGTGAGATGAAAAGTAAATTCTTCTCTCACACAAAAGGACACTATGGATAGAGGAGCTTGAATAAAATTCAGAAAGAAAGGCAGATGGAGGACTCACAAGAACTAAAGTTCAAATGGCACAAAAGTGCACTTGGCATGGGAATGAGGAACAAAGGGATAGTGCAGTTTACCATATGTTACAATCCTGTGGTGTCCGAGCTAGAAACTACCTAAGGACAGGGATAAAATAAATCTCACTTATTAGGCCTCAAAAGAGTTATTCAGACTTGCAAATATTTTGAGTACTCTCACTACCCAATGAATAAAATACTTCTCAATGATTTAAATGCATGGGATTGGCCAGCTTAGGAATACAAGTATCTAGGAGAATTCAACGTTTGAGCTAGACAGTCTTTTACTGGGAAGAAGTTAAGATAGAAATCTGGGGTTCACGAGATAGTCGCCAATTGTTGCAGCTGCAACATTTCCCCAAAATTCAAAAAAATTCGGGGCCCTCCTTTTTCTTATATCGGTTTGATTTTCTTCTTTGATTTGATCTAATGATTCTTCAAAAAGACTTTTTCTAATGCTTGAATTGATCCACCACTTGTTTAAGTTTATCATTGCCTTTGAATGCGTTTTCAAGTGTTGAGTCAGAATTTTATTTGCTTGCGCTCCCACCGTTGCAGAGAAATAATAAGCTTTATCTTCGATATCTTTCTCCAATGTATTTGTCTCAATCGGCTGATTTTGTGGTTTCATGTCAGAACGTCTTGTTATTTCATTTTCCACAACTCCGGACGGTAGACTACGAAGCTCCCCGATTATTGATTGACTTTTCAAACCCCGCTTTGTTTTTCGTCGATCCTTGAGTTTTGGGCTTCCATTGTTGCAGCCGCAAAATGCACTAGATTTTTGGTCATTTAGTTGATTTCTCCTCCGATGTAGACCTTGCCTATTGCAGAATGCTTGTCCTTTATGATTCCCCTGTTGCAGCTCCTTATTCCGCTATCGCTCTGACGATTAGTCTTGCGAGCTCCGATGCGGATGTCTCGGCGGCTATCTTAGTTGTTTTACCACCCAACGTTGCGGAAAGAGATATTCTTGCGACCTTTGATCCTTATGTTTCCACCATCCGATATTTCTCCCACTGCTCATAGTTGACCATATATATATGGGGTCGGGCATGTGGATTATTCTATTGTTATTTCCAGCTATCGTGCACTATCGTTGTTGTGTGCTGTCGTTCTCTCAAGCTCGCAAGGACCCCCATTGTCAGTGTACCCACATTTCCAGGTGGCTCAACCATGGAAGCTTGACAGTCCTCTTCCTGCCGGTCACGCAGCGTTGCCAGGTAGGCTCTTATTTGCTTGTCCCATTCCGCTCAAAGCGTTTTGTTGATGTTTCTACGGTTAGGTTTTTCTACGGCCGTTTTCCCTTGGCCCCGTTATTTACATGCATATATAGTGGGGAGGCTTGTAGTGTAGCTATCAATGGGGGCATTTTTTTTGGCCCACAGGGTAGTTTCCCTCCACAGCTGTTATGCATTTCGACCCTGCGCTTAATGGTTGGGGAGATTGGTGCAAACGGTCGTTACACTATCTGCACCAGCCTGCCCTATTTGATGATAGGTTGTTTGGGAAGGGTCGTTCATGGCCTCCTTGTGATATTAGACTAGTTTCCCCCCTTTCATGTTGCCCGTTTCCTTCAAACCAAAGCCGCACTGTTTCAAGCAACCTGGTTCGCGGTCGGTTTCGAACCCGAGCTGGCTGGGGGTTGTATAGCACCGCATAGCGTTATATTGACCATAGGTTGCATGGGTAGTATTTTTGTTGAGGTGCACCGTAGAAAACTTGATTAAGTTCCCCTGTTATTCCACGCAATGCGATGATCATGGCGCCCGTAGAGAGCCCGAGGTCTCTTCATTTTAATGTAGATTTGTTTCCCGCTCGAGATTTGTTGATAGAAATATTTTGGTATTAGACAGCAGTGTTAGCTTGCACATATTTGCTTAATTTAACTAATTTCCATCATGTTAAACATAGATGAAGTGAAACACTACACATTGTTGTCTCAATGTTTGCAACTTATCCGGAAATGGCCTAATGATTATAATTTCATATATGACAGGAAGATTCCGAACTCAAAATGTCGAAGCGACAAAAGAAGAAGGCCCCTGTGGTCGAAGAGAATCCCGACGTGGAATTTATCACCAAACTTGAATACATCTTTGAGGACACCAAGTGCATAATTGGTGTAGAGCTTGAGTACCAGTGGGGAGAAATATATAGGTTGATCACGTGCCAAGAGGTGCCTGATATGGGCTTGGAGGAAGAAGGAATATACGCCAATATAGAGAGATCTTCACTGATGAAGATTGCCACAAGACTAGAGCTCTTCCCATGCTCTGAAGTGATTGGTTGGATTCTGCCCCGGGCAGATGTAACCACTATGATCCTGGAGAATGTTGACAAACAAGGCTATGCTGCCTATAGCCTAGGATATGTAGCCTTGGCCTACCACCTGCCAGAAGCACAAATATTTTTGTCTGACGATTGGTTGAAAAACATCAAAATGGACCTTGTTGAGACCCTCAAAAGAATGTTGTTGCCTGGAAGAAATTTCAGAACCAGGCCGACGGGAGAATATGACACAGCGAGCTTAAGGGCCCCGTACAGGTTCATTGCCTTAATGCTCAATAGTATTTTTGGAAGAGCTCATGGCAAGAGCTTCAAATTAGAGTGGATGCCAATTATTTTTTATGTTGCGACCCAGGTGACCATTTTCAACTAGGCCAACATAGTGTCAAATAGTCTTTCAGTCTGTATGGCCTCAGCTTTGGGAGGAGTGTCCCAAAAGAGGTCATAATTTTACATGAGTTCCATACTCGTTGATTGTATACTGTGCAATCAACCTTTCCCCGGCCTAAGGTGCATCTGGGACAGGGAGAGGATGCCTGTTTACTATGCATACAAGCCACTATGGGCTCACAAGTACCACAGTCACTACCGGGAGGTCTGTGAACATTTTGTCATGCCATTGTATACTCTCATTTTTCTGAAAGAATGTGACTGCATGTCAGAAGAGGCATTGCAGGTAATTGAAGAATATGCAGATTATTTCCTAACTGAGGATGGGCTCTACTTCAGAATGTTTGGAGGCTCCAGAGCACCCTCCCTACTACCCAAATATGCCACAGACTACATCATTCATAAAGAGGCAATTAGGCAAGTCTTCCTGGATGGCATAGGAAGATTTTTATTTGAGCATAAGAAGGCTGCCTATCCCCCTTTGCCTTTTAAGTTAGGAAGTTATAAGTTTACCAAAGTGAAGAAAGTAGATGAGTTTGTGGAAGAATTGGAAAAGTTTCATTTTGGTGAAATGCCCTTCCACAGAAATGACTCCCATAGCAAAGTGGTTGAACATCGCACTGAGGTATGAAACATCTGCTTCTTGTTTCTGAAGTTCCTCATCAAGCTTCCTTTTCCTTTCTTCTTCTTCATTTCTCGCATCTTCCTCTGCTTTTTTGGCTGCCTCTTGGGCAACTCTTCTTTTTTCTTCCTCTTCTCCCTGCAGCCATCCTGCAGCCTCTTGGGCTAACCTAGCTGTAGCAATTGTCTTCTGGTATCCTAGGTGACTAGAGTATGGATTTTGATGGATCTCATCCATAACAACTCTCCTCAAATCCGCTACATTTGGAATATAAATCCTACCTTTATAAGTAAGAAGTCCCTCTTCTTCTAGTTTATATCCCTCATACCTCTTCTCAATACTTTTCTGCTGCAATTTGTCTTTTATCAGCTCATACAATTCATCTTCAATAGTACGATCAACAATCTTCTACCTCAAATCTGATTGGAAAATACTAAGAGATGCCACATGCATTTCCTGCACCTTCCTGCTGATTGCATCAGCTACCTTATTCTCTTTTCCCTTTATGTGCTTGATTTCAAAATCAAACTCAGATAAAAACTCCAGCGATCTCGCTTGCCTAACATTCAGAGTAGGCTAATCAAATAGATACTTCAGACCACAATGGTCCGTCCTTAGTTCAAATCTTCTACCCATCAAGTAATGCCTCCACATCTTGAGAGCATGTATTATGGCTGCAAGCTCTAGATCATGAGTGGCATAGTTCTTCTCATGCTCCTTCAGCTTTCTCGACTGATAACATATCACGTGGTTGTCTTGCATAAGGACTCCTCCTAGCCCTTGTTCACATGCATCGGTACATACCACAAAATCTTTCTCTGGATCTACGACTTTCAATACTGGTGCACTGGTGAGAAAATTATTCAACTACTGGAAGCTTTCTTCACACCCCAATGTCCATTCAAATTTTATCCCCTTCCTTTGCAAGGAAATGATGGCATGTGCAACTTTGGAGAATCCCTCAATGAATCTCCGGTAGTATCCTGCAAGTCCCATAAAAGATCTTACATCTGTCACATTTCTTGGAGTAGGCCAATCCATAATGGCTTCAATCTTTTCAGGGTCCACATATATACCCTCTTCTGAGATAATGTGACCCAAATACTGAATTCTATATCTATAGAAGTCACACTTGCTTAGCTTTGCATACAGCTGATGCTCCCTAAGCAATTGCAATGTCAATCTCAAATGGTCTTCATGTTATTCCTCATTCTTAGAATAAACAAGAATGTCATCAAGGAAAACAAGAACAAACTTCTCCAAATACTTGCTAAAGACACTGTTCATAAGGCACATAAATGTAGTTGGTGCATTTGTGAGACCAAATGGTACCACTACAAACTCATAATGTCCATACCTTCTCCTAAAGGCTGTCTTATGAATGTCTTCATCCTTGATTCTCACCTGATGGTAACCAGACCTCAAGTCAATATTGGAAAATACCTTTGCTCCTCTCATTTGATCAAAGAGGTCATCAATCCTAAGTAAAGGATATTTATTCTTTATAGTAACCTTGTTCAACTATCTGTAATCAATACACAACCTGAGTGTACCATATTTCTTCTTTACAAACAGAACTGGTGCTGCTCCTGGTACAAGTTCAATTGTGAAATAAATGTCCCTCTTTGGAGGAAGCCCTGGAATCTCATCAGGAAACACATCCTTGAATTCTTGTAACACCTGATAGTCCTCCAACCTTGGAGTTTCATTCTCCATTGCCTCCAAAATCTGAGCTGCATACAACTAGCAACCTTTCCTACAGAACTTCTTTAACTGCATTGTTGAAACCTGCCATACTGAAATCACCTTTGGAATACCTTTCGCAACTAATGGGTTTCCTTCTTCATTCATGCATTCGAAAGTCTTATTGTAACAGTCAAGCTTCACTCGGTGATCTTCTAACCAATCCATTCCAATGAGAACATCATGGGAACTAAGTGGTAGAACATTCAGATCTACACATGTGACCAACCCGTTCATGACCAAAGGACATTTCTCTACCATTTCACTAACCTTTCTCTTAGTTCCAGTGGCTAGCTGAACTAACCAAGGTTTTCAATGCTTTACTTTCTTAAAAGCACAAATCTCCACTACTCTACGAGTAATGTAACTGTGAGTAGAACTGGGGTCAATCAAAATAGAAATAGATTGCTCAACAATCTTACCTACAACTTCAACCACCATTGACTGGTGATCTGCCTGGCGGTCCTCCAGTGCGGCATAAATCCTAGGGACTGCCCTTGCTACTTGACCCACTGTTTCTGCTTCTTGAATGTTGTAAGCTGGTATTTCACTCTCATTCTCGAGTGGACAAGTTCTGCACATGTGGGGTCCTCCACATCTCCAATATTGAAGTGGTCCTCTATTCTGTTGTGGATCCTTAGGCTTTTCTCCTGTCACTCTAACTGGTTTACTTGCAGCTTGGGATGGCTACTTCTGATGATTCCTGAAGTTAGAAGGTTTGAAACCTTAACCTTTCTTTCTTTGGTTAAACTTCTCATTTTTCTTGTCCTTCCATGCCTTATGGTAATCAGGTTTACTTTTACTTTGCTCATATCAATACTTAGCCTTCCTTATTGCTTCTTCAAGAGTTCTAGGTTCGTAAAACTCAATCCTGTCTTTGTAATACTGAGGCAATCCACTCAGAAACCGCTGGACTTTCAATTTTTCATCTTTGATGTACCTGAAATACCTCCGATAGTTCCAAGAACTTGTTTTCATACTCTTCCATGGTCTGTTGTCCCAATCTCAGCTCATGGAAATCCTTAATCTTGTCATCATAATACCTGTCAGTGAGGTATTTCTACTTGAAATACTTATTGAATTGTTTCCACTTCAGTCTCCCTTCACTGATCCTTTTTACTTTCTTCAAGTGTTCCCACCAAATCGATGCCCTTCCATTCATATTGAATATGGCAACTCTTGCCTTCATGTTTCCTGAATAGTCCTGAACTTGGAAGTACTTCTTTATCCCAATAAGCCAAGCTTCCGCCTCTTGTCCAGTATTTACCTCACCATCAAATGTAGGAGGTTTAGCCTTCTTAAATTCATCCCGAGAGCGATCCCTATGGTGTCTCTTTCTCTTTCTTTTACGAGAAGAAGAGCTTGAATCCCCGCTGGATTCTTCGAGTTAGATGACCCACCAGAAGTCCTTCTCCATCTCCTAGTACTGCTCTTACTGCCTTCCAGTCTTGTTGTACCCCATCCAGAGTCAATCTTTCTTTGTAAGTCTGTCAAGCTCTGCAACATAGTAGCATTCAACTGGTGCTACTCTTCCTGGGATTTAATTAAGCTTCTCATCATGGCTGCAACATTTGACGGTGTCTCTTGGAATCTCCTTCCATTAGACTCTATGTCATCATTTCCATTATAGACATTTTCTCCCATGGCATCTCTCGCACGCTCGTAAGAATCCCGAGCATCATATCCGTCATGGGTTCTCATAACTAAACCACCACTTACTTACCAAACTACACTATCTGGGATACTTCCCTTGAAGGTGTCTACGATTCTACAAACATGTTAGTAACACAACTGTTAGATGCATACATTGATCAAAATCAGAACTACTTACCTTCTCCTGGAAAAATAAAAAATAACAATTTCGCTTAAACACTAAATATTCCTCCTTTTTAGCCCTGTAATCCACTGATAATATGTTGAAAACCCACTTGAAAACCCAAAAATTTCCTTGTATAAAATCGGGCCTCATCCCAACCAAATTTCCAACACTTCGGTGGTCAAAACAACAAACTCCTCCAGCGCTCATCAGCGGCCCTCTCGATTAACATCGTCCGATGTATCAGCGGTTCCAATAACTAAAGTTTTTCGTTGTATCGGATCTTCAGTCATCTAAGCTTCTGGACTACTACCGACAACGACCCCATCAACTGATTTCCTCCGATATTTCAACGATCAAAAACGTTACCCACTATGACATCGATGAGGAGACTAACTCCATAACGCTGCATCGGTGGTCAGAACCACTATTCATTGGGTGGATAGTTAACTAGGAAGCCGCAACTATAGGTAATAATCCCACTGCGGGTTCCGCAGACCATAACTTATCGGCTGTCGAAACAGTTAACCACTAAGCGTTGTGTGTCGGTGATCGAAGCATCATCGGTTTAAATTCTAATCGTCGGAGTGATAGTCCACATGGCGGCCACCATGACGAACTCACCAATAGCTAAATTCATCCGATGCATTGGTGGACCCAACAACTAGTTTCTTCTGTAGCATCAATGACCCAATCCACTAACTTGCTCTGATGTATCGACGGTCTCATCAACTATTTTTTGCCGACGTTTCGGCGATCGTCGCATCGGCGGCTCCATCCCCTAAATTTCGCCGATGGTCCCGACTAAGTGAGCCGACGTTTCGGTGGTCCAATATTCTAATATTTTCTGACATGTCGACGGTCCAGACAACAAACCTCTTCTGACCCATTGGCAGTCCAAACCACTAACTTTCGCCGATCGCCGATAGTCTCAACACTTAGACAATTTTTTTGAAAATTTTCTTCTTCTTTAGACAAATTTTTTAAAAATTTTCTTCTTCTTTCTCGCCCGCGTCGGCACCTTCATCCTCTAACATTCTTCGATGGCGATGACGTTTCGGCGGTTCCTTCATCTAATTTTCATCGATCCGCTCAACTAATCTCCGCCAATGTTTTTGCGGTCCCTAGCCATACGGAGCCGTTGTTTTGGCACTTCCATCGTCTAATCATTAGTGATCCAATCAACTGATCTTCACTGATCACCAATGGCCTGTTTCAGGTGGTTTTTCAACTAAAAAGGGCCAACATTTCGGTGGTCTTCGGCTGATCTCCACCGAAACTGTGGCTCCCACAACCACTATTCTCCGCCAATAGCCAACGAACACTTAGAAAAAATTTTGAAATCCTTTCTTCCTGCCCCTCATCAAGTGCCCTTCCGCCTATGCTTTCCAATGTATCGAAGGATCTTCCCACTTAGTCCTCCAATGATCCGACGACTTGGGTGCTTAGGAAATTTTTCAACGAAATTTTTTTTTGTCATAATTTCTGATCCCTGCTAGGCAAAAGGCAAACTGCCTCTGCTAAATAGTTTCTTATGGCCCATGCTATAACATAAGCTCTGATACCACAATGTAATGTCCCCAACACTCCAACCGACGAAGAGGACACTACAATGTCATTAACATCCGGGTAACCGCCCCATGAACATGAATACATATAAAAATTGAAACCAAATGCTTTGAACTAGAACATGCACAAATACATAGTTATTTATCATACAATAGAAGCAAAAATATGTTCATATAAGCATTCAACACGTTCATCATATTCATTAAACAGTAAGTATAAATGCAGAGACGAAATGGTCAATAATACTTATCTTATAAAGAATTCATCCCGCAACCAGCTACGTCGCTGCAACGTTCCACCCAACCATAGGCTAGCATGCTCCTTAATCTCTCAACAATGCCGCCACCCCCGAGCTAGGCATGACTTCCCCAAGGAATAAGGAACAAGCAGGCGTACACATAGCCAAGGATACACAATTTAGCCAAGCCAACACAATTGGGTTTATCAGGCCAACAGTAGATCAGCCAAGCCAACATGATCAGGTTTATCAGGCCATCAAGGAGCTAGGAAAGGTTGTATCCTAAGCTGGTGATCTCATTACGGAGCTAGGGACACCTACACCAAAACTAGCCTGACTTCTAAGACACCCACACACACCCAACACAAAGAATCATTCCATTCTCTACTACACAGTCCCTCAAGCCCTGACTTTCCTTCTAGTGCTATTCAAGGGTTGTGGAGAAGAAAGCTAGCCCTCTAGCTCTGTCTATGTGGTTCCCAAACACACTAGTTTTATCAAGAAAACCAAGCCTTCATCCCTACTCCAACACAATCCGAAGACCAACCACTCCATACACACAGTCCAACAAGCGATTCACAGCTTGGATAGGGAAAACAATTCCTGAGTCGTTCTTGGACCTATTGTGGCAAAAACGACTCCATAACAGCCTCCAACAGCCCAAAATGTAAAAGCAAACATAGCCAACAAACGTGGGGAAACAATAGCCCGTTTTCAACAATGAAGCCACGGGGAAACTTACACAGGCCGCAATGGGGAATAAAACAAACTCCCAATCTGTATGTTAGGGAAATTTACACACAAACCCCAAAATTTGAATGGAAAACACACCAGACACCCCCACGATAGAAAACGTGAATGACATTCAAAGACGGCTCTCCTCCTTGCTGCATGGGAAAAGCAATGGGAATCCCAATCATTGCGTGAGGAGAATGATCCCCCTCCTACATGAGGATGAGAGAGCCACAGTGCCAAACAGTGCGTGGGTAAACAGAACGTCCCTGCGCGTAAGGATGAATGAGGAACAATCGCCAATGGAATAGTGCCCCTGCAGTCATGTTGAGAATGGAGTGATGGGCGTAGTGGTCTTTTCCTACCTACGTGAGGGTCAACCTGCTGGTGGATTGTGCATGTGGGCAAGGATTGAAATTCCTGCCACACTCCACTCCCCAACAATAACTGCCCCAATTAACAGCAGAACATTTAAGATGGTAGTTGGATAGGACAAGGGAAGGTGAGGTGCAATTCAAAAGGGTGGGTGACAAGTAAAGGGGTTTAACAGCTGACACATGGCTTTTCCCCATAGGCTCAAGGTTAGATAATTCCCCCTCCCTATCCTTAGGAAAATCATGCCCTTTTCAATATGGTTGCAGTGGACATAGCTAGTTGGGTTCATTTAATTAAAAATGCATGTTTACATGATGACAAAACTTAATATGTGTCGTATACCACGATATACCTTCGGCAACGATTCCTTCGCCGAAACATAACACAACCAAATCGATGGTGGGGCTTTTTCCTTTAGCTCCGCACCACAATTCATTACAATATATACATCATGTACATTTAATGCAAACAGGGTCAAAATTGGGGTGTTACAGCCGGCAACAACTAATGCTTTTATAGGTTGTAGGGAAGGGATGTTAACAATATCAAACGGTCCTTCTCTACAAAATCTTACCTTGTATTCACCAACCCAACCAGTAGCATAAATGTTATGGTTGGAAATTCCATATGGGGATGAGGAAGTTGAACAAACATTGATGTCTATTAGCTAATCTAGAGGGTTAGAATATCAAATAGATGATAACATTTTAGATCAATTCATATCATCTACCACTAGTATTCACTTTCCTCACACTTTTTCTGGATTTGATTATTTCCTCACAGGGGAATTTAGAGAACATTTTGATCGATTAAATATTTCTACATTAGTAGTCCTTTTTGTGGATGAGAAAATGGAAGATTTCATAGTTCCAATTGAAGTTAGTCCTAAGAATTCTTTAATAATTAATGCTAGATTAAGTCAAGACCAACAGGACCAGTTAGTCCATGTATTGCAGGCACACTCAGGGGCATTTGCCTGGACCTATAAGGATGTCGAAGAATACATCCTGACACTTGTATTCATCATATTTATACTTGGGAGAATATCCGGTGAGTGAGACAACTATTGGCTTTCCAAATTAACACTTTTTGCACCCTCCATATCTACTTTTGATCTCTTCGTTTAATCCTTTGACCCCATAAATCCCTCTATGTTTTCACATATCTACCCAAACACCCAGCAAGTATAGTAAGGTATGATAAATTATCAAAACCCTTTGATTTCCTTTAATTTAATTATTAAATATAATTTTTGAAGGATTTGTGACTAATTATACTAGATTCTGTAGCATACTTTGATTTTAGTAGCAAATCAGATATCATGAAGATTGCCTATACTTCATATGTTTCCAACTCGTTCAAACAAAACCGAATCCATCCATCTCAATTCTTGTTGATGACTCACAAATAATCAATGAGATCTTCATCTCTAGGCACGTAGTGCCTAGAGATGAAGATATGTTATTAGATAACAAATCAAAACATCTTTCGAGCATAAGAAGGGCATTATGAAAATGGTTGTATCATTAAATAGATGATAGGTTTTGTTACTAATAAATCGGGATTGGTTATCTTCGTTCCTGAGCTATAAAAATCCATGGATCGAAATGTAAAGGGGATATAGAATGGATAATGGATAAGAAGAATTGCGTTGTTTATGTGTTGGTTTTCTGAATTGAACAGAGGTTGACTCATACAATGTTATCCTTATTATTTTAAGTAATGATACATGTCTTTCTTTAGTCTATAATCTGATTTGTTTCTGTTGTTAATACTTTCTTCATTTTAGAATCATGGATGTAGCTTAGAGTGTAGTATTCAAGTCATTTAAGGACTTGTGGCTTTCTTGGCAAGGATCCACCAAGAATACCATAAGCCCTTCCCCTGTAACTTTAATTTCTATATAGAATAGATAAGTTAATTAATTACTTTACGTCTTCATTAGAAGTTAAAGTTATGTTTTGTAAGATTGTCAAGCAACTATAGAAAACGAATTTGTATATGCTTGGAATTTATTTCTGCATGTTTTATTATTATTGAAGTAATGTGTACAGTGTCTGATAGTTTAGAAACGAGCTCGAATGTTTGGGTAGATTTATTTGATGCATTGTTTTGGAATCATAGTGTTATAGATTTGAATTGTATTCATTTTGTTGTAGTTTCAGATTCTAGTTTCATTCATGTATTGCTTTCTGCAAATGTGGGCTTTCAAATGAAATAGACTAAGTTGTATTTTAATTATAGGATCTGCAGATCTCATTTGTTTTATCATAGCTTAGACTCTAGGTTAATTCAAGTATTTCTTTCAGTAGAATTGGATTTTTGATTATATATTTAGACTTGGTAATAGTATCCTATGCAAATTTCATTTGTCCTAATGTAGTTTTTAAATGCAAGTTTAACTTAGAGCAGTTTCAATTACAGTAATTTACATTAAAAATTGAACTAAAAAATGAACTCTGTTCTAATATCAAACTTATTAAAACTCATACTAAAATCAATTCATCAATTTGACAAAAGTATTAAGATATTAGATGAGAAATTAATTTCCCATATCACTTTTTGTCACCTGTTTTGTTTCTATGTCATTACACAGTTTTCTGCTTACTTAGTCTAGTTTCTAAGTTATATTAGAATAAATAGATTTCATTAGTTTATTTTCATTTTGAAGGTAGATGATTTAAATTAAGATTATTCTTAATATAGTTTGAAAGGTATTGCATCTCTCCAATTAAGATCAATTTTGACATTTGAATGTTTTACAGATCTTAGATGGAATATTTGGTTAGTATTTGGAATTGATAATCACTAGATTAAGAATTTGGATATTGAACATTCTTGGATTAGAAAATTTCATATTAAAAGTATATCATATTAGAGTAGATCAAATTAGGATAAGCTCCGATCCTGCACATATAGTGCGAGTGCCTCAAAGGTTACCTCCCTCGGTTGACATTTTATGAAGGCTATTTGTAGTGATATATTTACCCAACATTTTGGCCCCGTTGCCGGGGAGGTGCTAAACACGTGCTAAAGGGGTTGGAGTCTGGGTAGATAGGCTGATTTTACATTACACAACAAGGGGGAGGGGAGAACGGTAAGACAAGAGGTAAGAACCTGCACATCCACTATAGTGGGGTGCCCCAAATCCTTGTTGTTCTTTTTCTGCACAAGTTTGTTTTTATGTAAAGTTTGATTTATTTAGAGTATGTTTCCCTTTCTGCAAATATAGTTAGTTTACTCTCACACACTTTAATTTTAGGCATATATGTTTTTATTTTTGAAATTTAGGTAGTTTCCTTTCCTGCAGTTACTTTTGATGCAAGTGTGTTTTTCCTTTCAATAGTATGCAAGAGTGCTTTTTCTTCAGTAAAAGTAAGATTTCTTATAAGTAGGAATGTTTTTTAGTTTATGGTTTCATAGTGTAGAGTTGGATTGCTTTCATTTCAATATTAGTTTTTGATTGCATACTAGATTATTTAAATATTAGGCTAGTTTTCACCCACAACACTTAATTCCAACTTAGTTTCTTTGCTTTTGAGTTATTTACATTTTTTTAATGCATGCATTTGATTTTCTACATAAACTGTTTTTCTGCAAATAGTTTAATTTTAGCTTTAAAATTTGAACTTTAAAAAATCCATTGGGGTGCTGTAAGAACCTTGTTACTGACCCATCTATGAAGTAAGACATTTGAACTAATACCAGTCTTAAAGATGTTCAAAAAATTGTTGAGTAGAGATGGGATTATTACCACAAGGAGCTTCTTCAATCGTTGTTGCAGTATCAGGTCCATATCTGAAGAAGAATTCATCTTCCAAAGTGGGAAGCAAATCAATAAGTATCCTCAGCATGAAGATATAGATCTATTCATTTCTCCTTCCTCATTTGGTGAAGAAACCCAAGACACATGGATAACAGCAGAGGAAGAACAACAATTAGAACCTAAAATTGCAGAATTTCTTGCTTGCCTTGTACCATAAGAACAATATCAGCTTGGTTTAGAAATAATGGATACTAAAGAAAGGAAGCCAAGCAAATCAAGAATCTATTAAGCCATGGACTGAATCAGTTTTCCAACTCTAGCCTTTTACTTTTCAGCAACTTTTGAAATCCATATCATATGAGAAGTTGGTTCTTCACATCTGGGTATTTGTTCATATATGTTATGTGAACAAGAATGTTTTAGAAATCCTGATTCGTAGGTGGTTACACTGAAAGTATGCATATACTTGAAAGAATATTTCTACTTCCAATAGAATAGGGTAGTGTAGGAAATAAAAAAATAAAAAATAAAGATAGGGATAAAAATAAAAATAAAAAATAAGCTTTACTGTGAAAACCAGTTGTCTGGCACAGTCTAGCAGGGGTCTAGTTAGAAAACCAGGTGACTGGATGGCTAGAATCCATAATAAATTTTGTTGGTGATGTCTACTTCATTTCTGCATAATCATGTGTAGTTCTATGCTCAGCTGGATGATGGGATATTTATTAAGGCTCTCCTTCCAGCAAGTTTCAACCCATCGAATTCAAAACATTTTCTGGGTCTGAAACTTGAGACATTTTTAGGTACCCTGGCACCTGCATGCCTCAATGGAAGGCATCCTTGTCATGTGCTAAGGAAATACATTAATGTTTCTTGGCAAGTGAATTCTACAGTTCATTCAACTCCAACAAATCTATTCATGACTGTTAGGATGTACCAAGTGCATTGATTTCCATTAACATTAAGGGTGGAATATCTCACATTGGTTAACAACTCTCCTCATTGGTTGGTAATCCAATGATTTCTATCTATGTTCGACACCAACAAAATTTATTCACATAGGTAGATTTTCACAAAGAAAAGGACGTGGATGAAGACCTTGTAGTTCTTTACTCTGTAATCATGGATAGTTCTAGTAGTTGCAGCTTTTATTTTGGTACAGAGCAGTCTATTCCTCTATTTTCTAT
This sequence comes from Pseudotsuga menziesii, assembly GCA_001517045.1. Taxonomy (NCBI): domain Eukaryota; kingdom Viridiplantae; phylum Streptophyta; class Pinopsida; order Pinales; family Pinaceae; genus Pseudotsuga; species Pseudotsuga menziesii. The sequence continues at coordinate 106,974 of LPNX010792433.1, read as the reverse complement.
AGAAATCCAGTAACATCCAACACATACATTGGACAACCTATCAGGAGAAACATTCTCAGTCTTGTAGCAGCACAATCTTTGGAGCAAAGCAAGAGCAACTTGTCACAGAAATTCCATTATGTCACAGTAACTACAACATGCAGCAAAAACTCCTGACAGCCCAAAGTATCTCTAAAGAACTTGGCTCTGTAAGGTAAAATTGATCTAAGGTAATGATCCTTTATTTAGATTTATTTATTTCATTAAATCTAAGGAAATTTCATTATGAATTATACATACATACTTGGTAAGCCTATTTCTTTTTACCTTTTCGAATATAAATCCTTTTTACAACCATCCTTATATCTTATAAATAGATATTCATCTATATGGCACGTGGTGCCTAGAGATGAAGATCTTATCACCTTAAAAATGTATGATGATGTTTCCTCTATCCATGCAACACTCAATTCATTCCTTCATGTTTTCATACACAACAATTCATCATTGCACTAACAGTTCAATATCTTCATAAACTTTTTATGCACCATACATTTGAGTGATTGTGGAGTACGAGCTTATGACTTACCATTACATCCAAAGCATTCAAAGCCTCAAGAAACTCTTTTGAGACTTATTATACATCTATCTGATAACCTTCACCATTACATCCAAAGCATTCAAAGCCTTGAGAAACTCTTTTGAGACTTATTATACATCTATCTGATAACCTTCATCATTTTCCCAGTTTCTGTTTCATCCTATGTTTCCTATCCAAATTACGGTCTCAGAACAAATGGGGAGAAAGGGAGTTGAGCATCATGAACTAGTTACTGTATCTGTGGTAGAATGCCTTCCCAAGTTCAACACATGCAAGGAAAATTTTGAAGGCACATGGTATCAATTCTTCCAAAACTTGCAGGGGTATGATGACGAAATCACATTGTATTTCGCATAGGGATTTGATGGGAAGGTAGTACACATTGGAAACTTTATTATGACAGTGTCTAAGAAAAAAATTGCTCATGCCACTTGTATGCCTTGTCGTGGGGAGCGTTGGTTTAAAAATAAACCCATAGAGCATGCAGTTTGTACCAGATTCTTAAAACATGAACATCAGTTTGCAAGCTAAAAGAAGGATTTTCCCAGAGATTGGATGCAAGATGAATGGCGCAATGTGATTTATGTATTATAGAAATATTTGACTTGCGAAGGAAGGTATGTCACCCCTCTGAATTACCATATCCGCCTGCTTTTGCATTTCAAAGCTGAATTGGAAATGAATTTCCCATATTTTCTGTGCAAAATTCTAGCTAAGATGTCAAGACAGGTTCAGAAGCACTCTGGTAATCCTTACAACAGTCTCTACCATCATGGTTTGATTAAGATTCTTATTGAATATGAATTTCGTATTCGTAAGGATACCTGGGATAATTTTGTGGACATATTTCGAGGTCTCCATTCATCTAAAAGCCCTCATTCTCCACACATTCAAGTTTCTCCTCATACTGAAACTCGTAAATTAGAACCCGTTCCTGACCCAGATCCAGAACCACCCGTAATTGATCTTTTCTCCTCTGTATTACGGAAATCCTAAAGGCAACGACCTCAGCCAAAAAACCCCAATGTCAAAAAATCCACAATGCCGCGAAGAACCACTAGAAGTATGATAAAATATCTTGTTAAACCCTCTAATCCAACCCTCAGTGTACATTTGTCTATTTTGATTGATCGAGAGGAATCCCTGAGTCAGAGCCAGATCTCCCTGAGAACAAAAAGCAAAAGAATACTCCAAGTCTACTTCCTCCATCATCTCCTCATAAATTTGATTTTGTATATGGTGAACATTCCGATTTTATTCTTCCTGATTTTGATTATAAACTTGTAGACCCTTATCTGCATGAAAATCCTCCTATTCCAAAATATGGCCACGTGGAATATAATCCTGAACTGTTTAACCCTCAACAATTTGACTATGAATATCCTGACAATAATTCACCTAAACAAGAACCATGTGGTGAACATATACCTGAAGTTTCTTCCACTTCAGCTATACCTTCTATAATTTCCCAACTGCAGAAGAAAAATAAGAAAATTAAGAAGATTAAAGCGGTACTCAAGTCATACGAACAACCCCAACAGGAAAAATACCTATTGATTACAGAATCTGAGAAATATAATGAGCAAGAAATTATAATCTTAAGCTTCTACAGAAGAATGATAAATTGAAGGGAAAGCGTGATAAAGCAGTTGTGGACATAAAACGCCTTCATAAATTAGTGAGGAATTGGAGAGTTGTGGCCTCTAAGCACTTAGCACATATCAGTACATTAAATAAGAAATTGGAGTGATCAAATCCAGCCGGTAGAAAACTGAACATCGTGGTCGATGTAGCATAAGCCCTGTCATTGGTATTGAAACTCAGTTTTTAAATTTTGAAGCTTCTAAGAGGTATGTATGCATGGGGACATGCAAACAGATAGGCATGGGAGAGAAGTGGCTTGCCAGAAACAGGCCAGTGAAAAATTGGATATCATTGTCAATACATCCTAAGTTTTGTCAGAAGGATTGGAAATCAGTTTTGAATTTTTTGAATTTCTAAAAAGGCATGTTTGCATGAGGACATGCAAATACACAGGCGTGGGAGAGTGTTGGCTCACCAAATTGACACTTTTTGCACCCTCCATATCTACTTTTGATCTCTTCATTTGATCCTTTGACCCCATAAAGCCCTCTATATTTTCACATATCTACCCAAATACCCAGCAAGTATAGTAAGGTGTGATAATTGATCAAAACCCTTTGATTTCCTTTAATTTAATGATTGAATATAATTCTTAAAGGATTCGTGACTAATTATACTAGATTCTGCAGCATACTTTGATTTCAGCAGCAGATTAGATATCATGAAGATTGTCTATACTTCATATTTTTTCAGCTCGTTCAAACAAAATTGAGTCCATCCAGCTCAATTCTCGTTGATGACTCACAAATAATCAAAACCGAGTACAATTGTTATTAGATAACAAATCAAAGCATCTTTCGAGCATAATAAGGGCATTATGAAAACAAATGTATCATTAAATAGATGATTGATCCAGATTTATGGAGGAATGCAACATAATACACAAATAACCATAGAAACAAATATGCGGCAGAAATAACACTTCATTTCATAAATCAATAACTGGAACTTGTTTACATACCGAATTGAAATAAACTAGCTAGAGTGTTGGTAGCTTATCTCTGAGAAGAGCTGTGACAGCTACATGCCTCTGAACTCTGTGTTACAATGAGGCTCGAAGGTCTAGATATTATTGAGAAACAATGGAAACCCTACACATCCAAAAACCTAACCCTAGGAGGTGAAACGGCAGAATGTGGGCCTCGTTGGGTAACTTGGTACATCAATTTCATAGGGTCATAACTTTAGCATACTACCTCCGTTTAACGTGCATGATACATAGTTAGAAAGATCTGTTTAAGGACTACATCCACAAATAATAAATATCAAATTTGAAATGGACTCATGCTTTCCCGACCATTCGATGCCGAAAAACCGTCGTTTAGGGCCTCAAAACAGCTCCGAAAGTTTAGGACCCGAAAACTGCCAAAAATAGTAAATTGTGCTATAATTAAGGAAACTGGAAAACCGAAAGAAACAATGGTGGGGGTCCAGGTGGAATTGGTGGGTGTCCACCAATATCCTCTTGGATCATTCCTCCCCCCTTAGGAAGCAATGGTCCCCATTGCGTTGAGTTCCTCCATGAGATGAGGAAACTTCTGTTGAACTTGGTCCCTGGTGAGCCACTTTCCTTGGTGAAGGAGTTGGCCTGCTTTGAGAACTCGATATAGCTGGATATTCTGCTGGTGGGTGTTCTTGATCTATGTGTCCATAATCCGATCAGTTGTGGCTTGTTCGATGCAGTTGGGGTTTAACTCTATTGGTGTGAGTTGTTCTTCCACATCTGATGTGTCCAGTAGAGGTGGAAACTAGGGCCGATGATGGTCCACATTGAACACAGTGTGCAGACCAAGGAATGGTGGAATAATGAGCTCGAAGGCATTGTCCCCGATATCCTTGGTGATGGTGTATGGCCCATATCGGTGAAGCTTGTGGTGGGGTCGAGTGAGGCGCTCCTTCTGCAAATGTAGCCACACTTTGTCGCCCATCTAGAAGTTGTGTTGCACTCGATGTTGATCATGTCACTGCTTGTACTTAGCATTGGATCTGTCCAATATTTCATGAACCTGTTGGTGAATGTGCTAAATGTGCTCAATGAAGCTATTCGCCTTGGAAATTTCAGACTAGATATGAGTTGAATCAGCCTGAGTAGTTGCAAATGGCATGGCTACGTCAATGGGACATATTGGCTGGAATCCCAAGCCCACCTAAGAGGGGTTGTGGTTGGTTGAGCTGTGGAGGGCCCGGTTATAGTTGTGGTGTACATAGGGGAGGCTCTCATCCCATGTGCGTGGATGCTTTGAGTTGTACATGCGCAAAATGTGTACGATCATCTTGTTGACGACCTCTGTCTGGCCATCAGTCTAGAGATGGAAAGCTGTAGACTTTGTGAGCTTGGTGTCTAGCATTTACCATAGGATAGACCAGAATGTACTAAGGAACTTGTTGTCTCGGTCTGAGATTATAGACTATGGGATCCCAAAGTGTACCCACACTCGTTCAAAGAAGAGCTTAGCAGTGGCTTCTGCTGTGATATTCTTCTTGCAGGCCGCCATTATGGCCATCTTTGAGAATCTATCAATGACCACAAACACATAGTCGTTGCCATGCTTAGTAGAAGGAAGGCCTGACACGTAATCCATGGAGATGGATTCCCAAGGTCAACTAGGGGTAGGCAACGGAGTATAGAGGCCTTGCTTCTTGATGGATGGTTTGGCAATGGCGCAGGCAGTGCAGGATCGGATGTACTTCCCGATGTCATGTCGAAGGTTCAACCAATAGAAATACTTCTATAGTACTGCCATTGTTTTCTCGACCCCAAAATGCCCAGCGACCCGATTATAGTGCACTTCCCAAATCATCTTGGCATGCTCGCTTGAAGGAACACAAAGGTGTCCCATGTGACATAGTAGTACATCCTGGAGGTGAAATTCTGGAACTTGGTTTCCCTCCAAGAGTGTTTGGTATGTGTGGCTGAATTCTAGATCACTCTTGTAGAGAAGTGGCCAATCAGAAGTCTCATTCCCACAAGAGTTGAGCACAGTGGTTATCGCCACGATCGGTGGTCGGCTGAGGCAGTCTGCAACATTATTAGTGCTTCCCTTCTTATACTTGATGTTCAAATGAAACTGTTGTAGATATGTGGACCACTTCTGATGGCGATCGTTCTGTAAATTCCCTTGTGTCTGTATGAACTGCAGGGGTCGGTGGTCTGTGTGGATGATCTTTTCCTTCCCCAAAATGTAATGCTTCCATTGTCGGCAAGCCTGTACAATGGAATACATCTCTTTGTCATAATTTGGATATTTTTGGACTGTGTCGGACAATGTCTCACTGTGATATGCCACTGGATGACCTTGTTGAGTAAGGACTTCCCCAATAGCATAGTCAAAGGCATCTATCTCGATCTCAAATGTTTGTTGCAAGTCTGGTAATGTGAGCACTGGGGCACAGCAGACGTGATGTTTCAATTCTATAAATGCCTTCTGCTAAGTTTTCGACCAAAATAATTTTTCTTTCATTCCTCCCTTGGTGACTTGACTCAAGGGCCAAGTGATATGAGAGAAGCCCAACATGAACCTATGGTAGAAATTAGCAAGGCCCAGAAAGCTGTGAAGCTTTGTTAGAGTAGTTGGGGCTGGCCAATCCCGAATGACTTGGATTTTGGTTGGATCCACATGTACCCCACACTCATCAATAATGTATCCCAGATACTGAACCTGGGTCATGCCAAAAATGCACTTGTCCAAATTGGCACACAACTTGTGCTACCGCAATGTTTGGAGGACCTATTGGATGTGGTGGAGGTGCTCTTCCCAAGTCTGGCTAAAGATCGGGATGTCATCCAAGTACACTACTACAAATGAGTTGGTGAATGGTGGCAATATGTCGTCCATCAGTCTCATGAAGGTTGCAGGAGCATTCGTCAGCCCGAAAGGCATGACCAACCATTCGAAAAGGCCCTCCTTGGCTTTGAAGGCAGTCTTCCACACATCGGTCAATTTGATCGGTACCTGGTGATACCTAGACTTTAAGTTGTTCTTGCTAAAATATTTCGCCCCTTTAAGCTGGTCTAGGAGGTCATCAATCTGTGGGATCGGGTACCTATTATGGACAGTGTCTCCAAGTCCCATCCTTCTTCGGTACCAGCACAATCAGGCTCCCACAGGACGATGAACTTGGTCGGATGTGACCCTTCTGCAGCAGCTCTTGAATTTGCCTCTTGATTTCATCATTCTCCATAACAGAGTGTCGATAGATCATTCCATTGGACAGCAGCGCACCTGGGGTCAGATCAATGGGGTGCTTGACCTGACAATGGAGAGGCACCCCGATGGGTGAGGTGAATATGTCCTGATACTCCTCCACGACCTTGTCCATTTGTTGTTGTCATGCGGAGGGGCCCTGTCTGGAGTTCATGGCCATGATCTTCTTCTTTCCCTAAGGGTGGACCATCAAGAAAAAAAACTTCCCAGTTTTGGAAATGAGCTTACTACATTTTTGCAGTAACCAAAGAGATAGCGATAGGAGGTGGTACCTCTGGTATCTTGTACAAATTATTTCCCAACATAATAATAACAGCGCAAGGATAGGACTCATACACAACATGTCGCTTCCATAAGTATGGTTGACTTGATAATACATCACAAACATCAAGAGGAACAATATCACATAATACCTCATCGGTGAAGGGCTTGATGCTGTAGGGAAGGCGGCACTCCTGGCTGACACGGATATCCCGTCCTTGGTGAAGCCACCCGCCGGTGTATAGCTGCGGGTGTGCTGTGGTTGGAAAACCCAACCGCTTCACGACCTCTGCTGAAATCAGGTTCTTTTGGCTCCCACTGTCGATAATGAACTGTAGCGGGGAACCCTTTACTCACATCTGGGAGTGGAAAAGACGCTCCTCCTCCTCTGAATCTTTTGGTTCTTCCTTTTGAATCTGCGTGGTGGCAACGGTGGCGTTGGGCTCTGCATCGATAATCTTATTTCCTCTATCATTCCCCTTCTCGGGTTTTGATTCAGTGTTAGATTATGCATCTGAATCAGAATCCTTTATCTCGGCCACCAGTGACTGCTTGGCCTGACACTCACTTGTGTTGTGAGTGGGGCTCTTATGGAACTCGCACCACTTTCTCGCTTCCTTCTTCGGCTTTGCAGTGTTGCTCTTTGCTTGTGGCTTTGGAAAGTTTTCTTGAGTCACCATGCCTTGGTTGTGTCCTTGGTTCTACAATTTGGGGGCACCTTTCCCTTGCTTCTGATTTGCAAATCCAAAGTCTCGCTTTTTCTGTTTGAATTTTTGCTTAATTTTGGCAGCATACCGATATGTCGTACCAAGCGAGGAGATGTTGAGGAAATCCATTTTCTCCTGAATGTATTTGTGCAGAAAACTATGGTACTTCGGCACCAAATGTTTCTCTGAATATTTGATACCCAACTTGGTGTGCAGGGTATCAAACAGATTCGTCAGCTCATGCACATCTTGATCTCTTTGCTGCCACAACGTAGTCCATTGTATGTACTTGTCCTCATAGCTCCCCATCAGATAATATTGTCCCTTTATGGCATCTCGGAAAGAATTCCAAGTGGGTACGGTCGAGAACAAAGAGGGTTCCTCCTCGTCCTTTCTCTCACAGTAGGTTTCCCACCAATCCTTGACATGGGGGGTGGCTTTGAGTAGAGAAAAAGTAATCTTTTCCTGGTTAGAGAAGTCATGAACCAAGAAATATCCTTCTAATAGTTCAACCATCTATCTACAGCGTCTGCATCTATTCAGCCATCAAATATGGAAATGTTGAAGTTTACTTGTACTTTAAAAGAGGTTGCGCCTCCAGAGTGGATGCTAGATGCAGATGCACCGCTAGTGAGAAGTCGTTGAAGGATCTGGGTGAAGTTATCCATTATCTTGTTCCTTTGTTTTTCAAGGGCCTCCTCGAGCATCATTTTGATAGGATCTTCTGCGCCCACATCTTTCTTTCCATCCCCCATGGGTGGCCATCGGGATTTGCGAGGCTGATCTTGCAAAGGTTCAACCAGATTGAGCCCTAACTCTTTATACCCCACCCTCGTTGGGGACATGCAAAGAAGGATCGAGAAAGAGCAGATTGCTCTGATACCACTGATCCAGATTTATCGAGGAATGCAACAAAATACATAAATAACCATAGAAACAAATATGCAGCAAAAATAACACTTCATTTCATTAATCAATAACTGAAACTTGTTTACATACCGAATGGAAATAAACTAGCTAGAGTGTTGGTAGCTTATCTCTGAGAAGAGATGTGGCAGCTACATGCCTCTGAACTCTGTGTTACAATGAGGCTCGAAGGCCTATATTATTGAGAAACAATGGAAACCCTACACATCCAAAAACCTAACCCTAGGAGGTGAAACGGCAGAATGTGGGCCCCGTTGGGTAACTTGGTACATCAATTTCTCGGGGTCGTAACTTTAGCATACTACCTCCATTTGGCACGCATGATATATCGTTAGAAAGATCTGTTTAAGGACTACATCCATAAGTAGAAAATATCAAATCCAAAATGGCCTCATATTTTTCCCACCATTCGATGCCGAAAAAACGTCGTTTAGGGCCTCAAAACGGCTCCAGAAGTTTAGGACCCGAAAACTGCCAAAAATAGTAAATTGTGCTACAATTAAGGAAACTGGAAAATAGAAAGAAACAATGGTGGGGTCCAAGTGGAATAGCTGGGTGGCCAACAATATCCTCCTGGATCAATGATAGGTTTTGTTACTAAGAAATTAGGATTGGTTATCTTAGTTCCTGAGCTATAAAAAGCCATGGATCGAAATGTAAAGGGGATATAGAATGGATAATGGATAAGAAGAATTGTGTTGTGTAAGTGTTGGTTTTCTGAATTGAACAGAGGTCGACTCTTACAATGTTATCCTTATTATTTTAAGTAATGATACATGTGTTTCTTTAGTCTGTAATCTGATTTGTTTCTGTTGTTAATACTTTCTTCTTTTTAGAATCATGGCTATAGCTTAGAGTTTAGTATGCAAGTCGTTTAAGGACTTGCAGCTTTCTTGGCAAGGATCCACCAAGAAGACCATAATCCCTTCCCCTGTAACTTTAATTTCTATATAGAATAGGTAAGTTAATTAATTACTTTACGTTTTCATTAGAAGTAAAAGTTGTGTTTTGTAAGATTGCCAAGCAACTGTAGAAAACGAATTTGTATATGCTTGGAATTTATTTCTGCCTGTTTTATTATTATTGAAGTAATGTGCACAGTGTCTGATAGTTTAGAAATGATCTCGAATGTTTGGGTATATTTATTTGATGCATTGTTTTGGACTCATAGTGTTATAGATTTGAATGGTATTCATTTTGTTTTAGTTTCATATTCTAGTTTCATTCATGTATTGCTTTCTGCAAATTTGGGCTTTCAAATGAAATAGACTTAGTTGTATTTTAATTATAGGATCTGCAGATCTCATTTGTTTTATCATAGCTTAGACTCTAGGTTAATTCAAGTATTTATTTCAGTAGAATTGGATTTTTGAGTATAGCTTTAGACTTGGTAATAGTATCCTCTGCAAATTTCATTTGTCCTGATGTAGTTTTTAAATGCAACTTTAACTTAGAGTAGTTTCAATTACAGTAATTTACATTAAAATTTGAATTGAAAAGTGAACTCTGTGCTAATATCAAACTTATTAAAACTCATACTAAAAGCAATTCATCAATTTGACAAAAGCAATAAGATATTAAATGAGAAATTAATTTCCCGGTTCACTTTCTGTTACCTGTTCTGTTTCTATGCCATTACACAGTTTTCTGCTTACTTAGTCTAGTTTCTAAGTTATATTAGAATAAATAGATTTTATTAGTTTATGTTCATTTTGAAGGTAGATGCTTTAAATTAAGATTATTTTGAAGATAGTTTGAAAGGTATTTCATCTCTGCAATTAAGATAAAGTTTGACATTTAAATGTTTTACAGATCTTAGATGTAAGAATATTTGGTTAGTATTTGGAATTGATAATCACTAGATTAATAATTTGAATATTGAACATTCTTAGATTAGAAGAGTTCATATTAAAAGTAGATCAGATTAGAGTAGATCAAATTAGAATAAGCTTTGATCCTGCACATATAGTGCTTGTGCCTCAAAGGTTACCTCCCCGGGTTGACATTTTATGAAGGCTATTTGTAGTGATATATTTACCCAACAACAACCACATAGGAGAATGAATCCTGCTTTAAAAGATATTGTGAAGGATGAACTCCAAAAATTACTTGACCCAGATTTCATCTATCCCATTTCTGATAATAAATGGGTTTCCCCTCTGGTATTTGTCTCCAAAAAGGGAGGAAAATGGAGAATATGTGTAGATTTATGTGAGCTTAACAAAGCAACCTTGAGAGATTATTTTTCCCTTCCATTTATAGATCAAGTTTTAGACACTTTGTCCAGAAAACAATGTCATTTCTATATGGATACAGTAGATACAATCATATAAGGATAGCTTCTGAAGACCAGGAGAAAACTACCTTTACTTGTCTATGGGGAACATATGCCTACAAGGTATTACCATTTGGACTGTGTAATGCTCCTGCTACTTTTCAGAGGGAAGACTTAGGAATTCTGGCTGACCTAATTAATGATTGTGTAAAAATATACATGGATGACTTTACAGTTTATGGAAACAATTTTGAAGAATCCCTTCACAATCTAGAAAAAGTCTTAATCAAGTGTCAGGAAACAAACCTTTCCTTAAGTTATGAAAAACGTAAGATGTTATTAACTTAGGGCATAGTTTTGGGACATCATATTTCCTTGAATGGTATTAAAGTTGACCCTATTAAAATTGAGATCATTACCAGCCTGCCTCCCCCTAAATCACATACGGAAGTCATGAGCTTTCTAGGGTATTTTGGCTATTACCGTAGGTTTATTGCAAACTTTACTAAGATAACAACTCCATTATTTAAATTGCTGGTTAAGGATGTTGATTTTTGTTGGGATCGGTACTGTCATCTTGTTTTTGAAACTCCTAAAGCAGAATTGTCTTCAACACCAGTTCTAAGAGGACCAAATTGGTCCTTACCTTTTCATATATATACTGCTACATCTAACTGCCTTAGGGGGAGTCCTTGGAAAAAAGGAAAATCAAGGTTACTACTCCATCTACTTTATCAGCAAAAACTTAACACCAACTGAATTGAACTACACTGTGACTAAAAAATAATTCTTAGCAGTAGTTCATGATATTAATAAATTTTTCCATTACTTTACTAGTTATGATGTTTTGGTTCATACTGATCATTCTGTTGTTAGGTTCTTAATGAATAAATATATAACTAGTGGCAGGGTTACATGATGGATTTTATTGTTGCAAGAGTTTAACATTACAATTATTCATAAGCCAAGGAAAGAAAACGTAGTTGCATATTTTCTTTCCCGACTTACTCATGATGGTGAAAATATTCCTATAGATGATGATTTTCTTGACGAACATTTTTTTGTTGTTACTATTAAAATGCCTTGGTTTGCATAAATAGCCAACTATCTGGCCACAGGTAAGGTACCAGTTCATTTTCCAAAACATGAGAAGTGAAGAATTATTCAACAAAGTGTCAACTACTCATGGGCAGGTAATGATCTATTCTGAACAGGTCTAGATCTAATCATTCGAAGATGCATAAGAGAAGATGAGAAGTATCACATCCTTCAGGATTTCCATGCTGGTCCTTGTGGAGGTCATTTTTTAGACAAACGCACAACCTATAAAGTGTTACATCAGGGATACTATTGGCCAACACTCTTTAAAGATGATGCAAAGTACGTAAATTGTTGTGACAGTTGCCAACGGATGGGGAGACCTGCAACCTCTAATAAAATGCCTTTACAAGCACTAGTAATGATTGAACCATTTGAAAAATGGGGTTTAGATTTCGTTGGACCAATATCACCCATGTCACGAAAAAAGAAATATATCCTATTTTGTGTTGATTATGTGACTAAATGGGTAGATGTGAAAGCTTTATTGAGGGCCATTGAGAAATCAGTCATAGAATTTATTTATGAGGACATTTTTACTCATTTTGGTGTTCCTCGTGAAATTCTTACTGATAATGGAACACAATTTGTTTCGAAATCTGTGAAAGAACCGATAGAACAATATGGGATTAAACATTGTAAGTCCTCTCCATACCATCCCCAAGCTAATGGTCAGGTAGAGTCAACGAATAAAGTATTGGAAGCCATCCTTACTAAGACTATACAAATGCATCATAAGGACTAGGCAGATAGGCTTCCGGAGGCTTTATGGGCCTATATAACTACATGGAGGAATATTAGAGGACATACCCCATACGAACTTGTTTATGGAAAGAAAGTGTTGCTTCCTATAGAGTTCAACTTTCCAAATTGCTGCACAGTTAGGACTAAACTTGGACGAGGCCCAGAAACAAAGGCTGAAATAGTTGAATGAATTGGATGAGATCAGACAAGATGCTATTCAAAGGACCATTTTGATTTAGAATCAGAGAGTCAAGTGGCATGACAATTCTTAAAGTGGAAGGCTTTTCAGGAAGGTGACTGGGCTCTACTGTTTGATTCAAGGTTTAATAATTTCAAAGGTAAGCTCACAACCAAATCGATGGGACCGTATGAAATCATGACTATTTTTTATATGGCTTTCTGAAAATAAGAACAATTGACGATGAACAGGTAACTTTTGTGGTAAATGGACACTGCTTAAAGGTATATCATAAATCCATAACCAAGCAGGAATTCATTCAAGGTCTGGCTCACCAATATTATTTGGAGCTAATAGGTGAAGAAACAATTTCTTCACCTCCTTCCTCCTTAATGATGGTTGACTGAAATTTTCTTTGTAAATAAGTATAGGAGTGTTTTTATTCCATTTTGTTTTTATTAAGCTCTTCTAAAGTTTTGCAGGTATCTTCTATCTGTAGGAACAACTTAGAATATTTGAAAAAGGGAAGTTATGTTATTTTTTATATTTTATGAAATGGCTGAAACTTTTCCAAAGATACTTGTCAGTTGTACCGATCTGTTAATTTTCTATTGTATATATGGATATCTGTTGTTTTCATATTTGTATTCCCTTGTTTATACAAATTTTGTACCATCTAGTCTTGCCTCAAGTTGTTTAATTATGAAACCATAAGTATGCTAGTATACTTTGATTTGTTTTTACACTTGACTGAGCAAGTACTTTTACAAGTAGTAACTGGTAAGGGATTTGAATTATTTCTCTGAATACACCACAATAAACCCATAGGAAGATAACTGTTGAGATTAAAGAATAATTTTGTTATTATCCATTGGCCCTAATACATATGACTATAGCCTTTGCATTGAATTAGCATAATTACGAGAGTTAATCGTTCATGAAACCAAAATTTTACAAGCATTGTTCTAGAAAAATATTCCAACCCAATACCATTCTGCTCCTAAAAAGGTTTTTACAGCATCTCCCCCATTTCACCTTTGCATAAGCAATTTATAAATCCTATCTATCGGGTGAATTTGGGATAAGAGCCTCTAAAGGAAAAAGGATGTAAGAGGTCAAACCATTGGGATGTTGAACAAGTCTGCTGGAAGCGGGTACCAACTTGTGGTATCACCAGGAAAACCCATCAAGGTATTGAACATGCATCTTGGAAATGGGATGATTATGCCTAGGGACAAGATTTCTTGGATATTATAGTTACCCCACCAGAGTTATGAACAAGCTCGCTGGCAGTTGGTTTTGACTTTAGTATCTACTATCATGTTTTATTTATACTTGCTTGTATGAACGAGGTACTCTTGTAAGAGCTAAAAAATGTGTTAGGATAAAATTAAATTTAATAATACTTATTTAACCACCATTGGGTAATCTCATTAAGGTAATTTAATTCTCTACTTTCGAATCCTTACCATATAGGAGGATTATTCCTCCAGAGTGTCCAGATGATTAATTATTCAATGAACTTGACAGGGAACCTTATCTTTATCACTTGCACATTCTTGTGTAAAGTTGGACCAATTTGATTGGTATTTTTATGAATTTCAGGAGGAACTCTTGTTCAAGCAAAACATGTTGATCCATGATAAATTTTTTGTATAAAAAAAAGAAATAAATCTACATTTGAATTGCGTTGATAAGTATTGGATTTCTTTTAAAGTCTATTTGATTGAGATTTTAGTTTGCTGATTAGTTACCTTTTGTTTAGGACATGGAAAGGAGATCTCTGTACCTTATCAATAGTATCCTACTAATGGAAATTACAATAATTTGGGTATATGTTGGCATCTTAACATCAAAGGTACTGGATGAGGTACTAGATGGAATACTGGATGGAGTACTAGACATCGTGCTGGATTGAGAGAATACATAGGTAAAAATGACTTTGGATCAATAAATAATTGTTGAATTTGATAAAAACTCAAAGTCTGTTTTACAAAGATCATTTATCAACACCTACATTTTTCTTTTTACAGAAGATAGATTTGATTGTGTGTATATTGACCATTTATGTTATCAGATCTACATTCATACCAAGGAAAAAGGAAAGTTAAATTTACTCTTATTCTAAAATGATCAATGTCCAAATCTCTAATTTGGACAATGATCTGTGATTAATTCTCAATTTGGTATGAAAAGCGTTAAGGAGAAAGTATGAAATATGGTTATATACAACAGGTATTTAAGTGCCTAACTAAGGTATCCAAATTATTCAATCCTAACCACGATTTTGGCACTCATTTATTGGTTTGTTTTTCAATTTAACTTAAATCATGGAATAATTTTGATTTTGAGGCAACTCGAATCCTTTAACTATAACATTCTACATTTGGGGTATAATTTTTTATTTATATTTTTAGTACCTCATTCTATTTTTATATGTTATAGTTAAATTATAAGAATACGTGTATATAAATTTTTGTCCACAATATTATCCTAATGGGTATGCCTCTATTCAATCTTCCATTTATTTAATTATGAAATCAATCGTTGGCAAAAATTGTCTTCCGCGTGGTCTTGTACATCTCAACATGTGGCTTGAAGTGGTCGTTGATTATCGGAGGTGGGAGTCTTAACAAAATAATGGATCATCATTTGTATCATCATTTTTTTAGCTTTCCCACTTTGTTAGCATCAAGCTTTTTGAACGACATCCCTGGTAATTGTTGGAATATATTATATTCCTTGGAAGGTAATAATGTCTTTGTATTATGTCGGAAGTTGTCTACAATCTTATGTAAAAGAGTAATACATTTAACCCATAGTTATATGGTGTTGTATTTACTTGTCTAGAGTATTTGTCCATGGTATTGTATTAAGAGATGTTATTTTGGAAAATTATATTATCCCACATGCAATATGTGAGAGTAATTCCTCCTCATCTCTTAGTATATAATAGGGTCAAGTGAGTCTCTACACATATGATGTATTCTTGATGTAGTAGTGGTACTATTGTGACACTGTTGTACATCATATATATTCTTTGGGGTATTTGTGCTTTGCTCTCTTGTAAGATTGGAGAAGGCATTATGGAGATAATAGAAGACTACCTTCCCGAGGATGTAACCCATTAGGGTGAACCACGTATATCAGTGTTCTCTTGTCCTTTTTTTCCTTTTCTTATCTTTTATGATATGTTGTTGGTTGTTTATATAGGTTAACTAGTTTATCTTGACTCTACTATTCTAACATGGTATCAGAGCAAGTTGATATGATCTAGTACCTTCTATAGCTTTCAATCAATAACGATTATCATTTGGGCATTGTCATTTTGTTGTAGATTTGATTTCTATCTGGTAGCCATTAGTGTTAGAATAATCAACCCATAGTTAGCTACCTTAGACATTAATTAATCCATTTTTGTCTTATTTTCCTAGTTTCCAATATTTCACTCTATGCAAGTTGTCTTCCACATGTCCTAGAAGTCAAACTTGCTAAAACTGAGTCATGGAGCTCTTGGGAAACCTCCTAGACTCCATATTTAGCATATCTGATTTATTCTAGATCCTCCCTAGTGCATGTTTATTTTTTCTGCTTTATTGCCTGCTTTACTAAGTTTTATGGCGAAAGGGAAAGTAAGACTAGGTGTAGTTGACTTGTTTTTTTCCCTCATAGTCCTCCATTCTTTTCTTCTAGTAAAAGCATGTATGAGTTGTCTTTCCATCACCTTTTAGCTTGCCTACTTGACTTTTCCAATTCGTGAGCTCCTAGGCAGATTTGGAAACTGCTTTATGCACCTATGGGGGATTTGACTAGATTTAGTAAGCTTGCTTTTGACTATTTCGAATGGCATCCTTATGCATTCAAATTTATCATGTAATTATTTATTGTAGCATCCTATGACTTCACAAGGTTGGCTATTGTACACTTATTCAATACAGATTAGTGTTATGCTCCAATTTCAGTCTCCTTTGTGTGTAAATTTGCATGTTTGATTAGTAATTTTGTGAGTGCAATTGATCTATCACCTGGGTTCAATTTCCACATGGTATCAAAGCCTTTGTATATCGATTTCTCTCCTTCCATATTGCTATTGTAGGTTCGACATCTTGACTGGGAGCTATTCTACTGACTGAAGGGACAATTTCTGAGCTATGGATCAATCTCAGAAGATCATCTTGACTCCATTTAATTTCTTTGAATGGAAAGTAGAGATGGAGATACTGTTGAGATAAAAAGGTCTCTATAGGGTGACTATGGCAACTGAAGCAGAGCCCAATGCAGATACAGAGAAAATTAAATGGCACAATAGGAGGGATGAGGCTTATGGTCTCTTGTGTCCGAGCATATCCAGAGACCTCCTCTTCCATCTTGATGGATTGACATCACCAAATGAAGTATGGGAGAAGCTTGTAGAGATTTTTGGTAAGATAGATTAGATGAGAGGACATCAAATCGAGAATGAATTGATCTCCTTGAGTCCCAGCAGCTTCGAATCCCTGCAACTCTACTTTTCCAAGTTTAAAGCCCTTGTTTTGTAGCTAAAACAGTGTGGAATTGAAAAGAAGGAGGAGAAACTAGTTTTGGCCATACTCTCAAAGCTTGGCCCTAACTATTCAGTGTTTGTTTCGACCTTCCATGCCACCAAGTTGACAGCTCGAGCCTAGAAGATGCCTAAGCTTGCAGAGTTCATGGAATCCCTCACACAAGAACAAGATAAACTGGTGATGATGGGAACCATCAAACCTTCCAAAGACCAAGCTCTGGTTGCTGGAGATTCAAGGGTGGATTCAAAATGAAAGAAGAAAGCTAAGAAGCCACCTGATCAGAAGAGAGACAAGAACAAGTCTCAGGAGGAGCCCTAAGGCTCCAAGAATACTTCGAAGAAGAAGAACAAAGGAGAAATGAGCAAGTGCGCATACTGTAGTAAGGGCTTTCATCCTGAAAGATCCTGTATGAAGAAGCAAATTGACATGCTGACCCAACTCCTGGAGAAGAATAACATCTCCCTTCCTGATAGCTCAAAGAAGAGGGAAGGAGGATCAAATTCAGAAGACAGAGAGAGAGTTCATGCATTGGTTGCTGGCACATCAAGCTCACCTGGTTTCATCATAGATTCTAGAGCTTCAAGACATATGGTTTCGACCAAGGAGGCATTCACCTCTCTCGACATGTCGAAAGGTCCACCAATAGTACTGGGAGATGACTCTCTCACTAAAAGTTTGGGAAAAGGGACGATTGATCTTGGCCATGGTAAGTTCAACAATGTATTGTATGTTCCAGGTCTTGCCTCTAACCTCTTGTCAGTGTATCAGATGACCCACATAGGGTCTCCAAAGAAGGTCATATTCTCCCCTGATGATGTTGAGATCATGGAGATCTCGAGTGGTAAAGTCATTGCAAAAGGAGTTGTAGATCACACTTCGAAGGTATACTGGTTTTCACATTTTCTACCCTACTCAAACCCCTCTGCTCTTATGATTCATGCTAATGAGGCAAACAAGCTTTGGCATGAAATATTTGGCCATCTTAACTATAAGTATCCTTTTGATCTAAGTGAAAAATAAATGGTCATAGGGTTACCAAAGATTAAGTTTTCTAAGGGAGTCTGTCAAGGTTATGTCCTAGGAAAACACCCAGAGCATAAATTTGAGAGAGCTAGTCATGAGAGAACCTCTGCACCTCTTGAGTTGATCCACGGTGATGTTGCTGGTCCATTCCCTCATATTTCAATGAGTCAGGCCAAATATGCATTAACTTTCATAGATGAATTTTCCAGATACTGTTGGGTTTACTTCCTGAAGCATAAGTCTGAAGTTTTTGGCCTCTTCAAAGTCTTTAAGGATTTGGTTGAAAACCAGTCTGGGAGGAAACTCAATATCCTCAGATCTGACAATGGTGGTGAGTATGTCAAGTCTGAATTCATTCAATATTGTGAAGATGCAAGTATTTAGATGCAGCATTCAATCCCTTACATACCACAACAAAATGGTGTTGTTGAGAGAAAGAACAGATCACTGAAAGAGATGGCAACTTGTATGTTAGAGGCTAAGACTTTGCCACCAAAGTTTTGGGCCGAGGCTATAAACTATGCATCTTATATCTAGAATAGGGTGCCTCATAAATAGCTTGATGGTATGACTCCTATCGAAGCATGGAGTGGGAACAAGCCAGATGTGACCCATTTTAGGATTTTTGGCTCAAGGGCTTGGGCTAGAATTCCAACAGAAAAGAGGAAGGCTTTACAGCCCCAAATCCAAGAGTGTCTATTTGTTGGGTACTCTGAAGATTCAAAAGGGTGAAAGCTATTCAATTTGAGCACAAACAAATCCTTCATTGAAAGGAGTGTTCAGTTCCAAGAAGAGCCTTTAGCAACAGTTGAAGTTGGAGAGTCTTCTTCACCACCATAACCATTAAATGTAAGTGAAGAGACAAATGAGTTTGTTGATTCTGATATGTCTGATAATGATGATTTAATTGCAGATCCTAACAATCCTACAAGACCAAAATGGGTAGCAAAGACCATTCATGGAGCTGGGGAACTAGTTGGAAATCCTAGTGATCCTAGGAGGACTAGATATCAGTTTGAGAGTGCCCTGAGCATGAAAGACCCTTTGTTTGTAGAGAAATGCTATCTAATGGTTGAATCAAATCCACAAACATATGAAGATGTAGCACATGATCCAAGATGGTAAGCTGATTCAAAAGGGTACAAGCTGATCAATTTGAGCACAAACAAAGCCTTCATTGAAAGGAGTGTGGATGTTGTTGATGCAGTAGTCGTTTAGTTCAGCAACAGGTAATTCTGTGGATGTTCTTGATGCAGTATTCATTGATGATGTTTATTTCAATTCACCAGCAGAAGTCGATCCAAGACCAGCAACAATAGACCGTGTAGTAAACCCAAAAGCAATATATTAGAATTCGTTTTTTCAGTTGAATAACCTCCTGCGGCACCTACCTTATTCTACTGGACCTCCCGAATTCAACCTAGCTTGGCAACTAGTATTCTTTATTTATTTATAGAGTGACTTAGTTTTTTGTGTTGGTTGAGTGCCCCTGGCTTGTAGTCCTGCGTGTGTTCGCTATGCCTTCCTATGCCCCCCCTTGGCTTGGTTAGTACTTTTCCCTGATATGTATAGTATAATATGTTGGGGGTTTCACTAAGTCGCCGACCATGAACAAGTTTTTTAGTGCCTTAATTTCCATGTGTATAGTTCCCCCTCACCCACGCCTATATATATCAGTGAGAATAATGTCCCCTGTTCCTACCTCCTTCAGTCTCCCCTGTTAGTGAGTGTGCCTTCAAGTGCCCCACTATCTATCTATGGATGAATGTTGTCCCTTCCTCCCTTATTTCCCTTGTCATCCTTCCCCTCGTGCCTCAGGAAAGTCCCTTGCCCTCAAAAGGACAAGCCCTCTGGACCTCCGGGTCCTTGTTTGTTGTTGCTTTTCCTCTTTGTCCTTTTCTGTGTCCTTTTAGCAACCACTCTTTTGCTTTTAAGAGTCTTTTGAGTGTTTATCTATTTCGGAGAGTCAGATCCAAAGTTATAGGTAAATGAAAAACAACCTAAATTCTTTTTACTTATGTGATAATTGCATTGTCGTCCACTTATATTAAGTTTATTGCTGATGTCTCTTAGTTCTTGTTACTTTATAGTCTGCTACTGGTGTTGTTCATGCCATTAGCTCATATGGTCGTGTCATTCAGGAGATGATTCATTATCGTCCCTTACAACCTTCTCTACGTCATGCCATCACTTTGGAACTTGGTGAAGAATAAGGTCCTTGTATTGATGCAATGGATGCATTTCTCTATTCTAGATATTTTCTCCTTGTCCTTAGGGCACAACCACCTCCTTTAGACCCTCATAGACCAAACCTCTTGAATGCCCAGTTTACTTGGATCCTTGTAGCTATTTAATCTCTTATGTCACCACAGTTGAGGAACAAAATTGTAGTAGTTCAAAAAATTGCTACCACCGGTGCCTTATACCTTTGAGGATAGCAATCGCCTCCTCATGGAGGGAATTATAGACATAGATATGGGTATCCTAGCATAAAATCTTGAAACTTGGGGCAAGCCTCACCTGTAATGAGGTAAATCCTATAGGGATCTACTCGCTGAGTACCAGGATGTTTTTGCTTGGAACTATAGTTACATACCTAGCATGGATGAGTGCTTCATTTTCCATAATAGTTCCCTTAAGCCTAGTTCAACTCCTCTAAAGCACTCCATCGCCGGGGTTCGGAGATAGACGATCGAGTGATACATCTATGTAGTGCTCCATTTGTTGGGAAGAAACCATCCATCTATCCAAGATAGGCTAGGTTCTCACTTTTTTGTTTACCAGCCAGCCAGCAAGACCAAGCTAGCGATCTACAAGCAATCCCAAGTAAGTATAATCTAGCAAGCATCGTTGCAGCGTTTAAAGCCAGAAGCAGCGCTTGTCATAGCACCATTCGCAAGAGAAGAAAAGCCAAGCATAGAGACAGAGGTAGATTCATTTTATTCTATCGATCTCGATCTTGATGCTGTTGATGCATTCGATTATGCCCCTTGAAATGGTTCTGACCTTTCGGTTGATGTGGTTGATTATTATCTTGATCCTGCGAATTCCTTACCAGGACCAGCATACTCACTAGGACCAGGTCTAGCAGTAGATCCAGACGTAGTTCTAGGACAAGAGCTAGATCCATCCATCGTTCCCTCACTCAATCGCTCACTCAATCCGTTTATAACTGGGGAAGCATGCCCCCCCATCAATCAATCAGTTGTTGTCCTATTCAATCCCTATGGATAAACCCGATCACCTTGGCCAATGAGGGGTTTCATGCTTGCATGGTGTGGACGGTATGCAAGGGTACAAGCTGATCAATTTGAGCACAAACAAAGCCTTCATTAAAAGGAGTGTTTAGTTCCAATAAGAGCCTTTAGCAGCAATTGAAGTTGGAGAGTCTTCTTCACCACCAGAACCATTGAATGTAAGTGAAGAGACAAATGAGTTTGTTGATTCTGATATGTCTGATAATGATGATTTAATTGCAGATCCTAATATTCCTACAAGACCAAAATGGGCAGCAAATACCATTCATGCAGCTGGGGAACTAGCTGGAAATCCTAGTGATCCTAGGAGGACTAGATATCAGTTTGAGAGTGCCCTGAGCATGAAAGACCCTTTGTTTGTAGAGAAATGATATCTAATGGTTGAATCAGATCCACAGACATATGAAGATGTAGCACATGATCCAATATGGTAAGCAGCCATGAAAGAAGAATTCATCTCACTCCAGAAGAACAACACTTGGGAGCTGGTTGATCTTCCCCCAGGGAGGAAGCTAGTTCAATGTAAGTGGGTTTTCAAAACTAAGTTTGCTGCTGATGATTCACCTTTGAAATATAAGGAAATATTGGTAGCCAAGGGATACTCACAGGTATATGGTATTGACTACAATGAGACCTTTTCACCAGTGGCAAAGATGGACTCCATCAGGCTAGCCTTAGCCATTGCAGCTTCGAAGCAGTGGGAGGTACATCACATGGATGTGAAGTGTGCTTTCCTAAATGGAGATCTTACTGAAGAGATTTACATGCAGCAGCCTCAAGGGTTAGTTACTAATCCATGTTTTGTGTGCAGGCTAAAGAAATCATTGTATGGGCTTAAGCAATCCCCCAAGGCATGGTATGCCAAGATTGATGGCTTTCTATTGTCATTGAATTTTGTTCGATGCAAGTCTGATCCAAATGTTTATTTGAATTTGATTCATGGTTCTTTGATGATTATTTTCTTGTATGTGGATGACCTTCTGATTACAGGAAGATCAAAGAAAGAAATTGCCTCCTTGAAGGATGCAATGAACCATGCATTTTCTATGACTGATTTGGGGTTGTTGAGCCAATTTTTGGGTCTCAAAATTGCTCAATCCCAACATGGAATAAAAGTACATCAGTCCAAGTATGCTTTGGATTTGCTAAACAAGTTCAACATGAAATATTGCAAGCCAAGCAAGACTCCCTTCCTTTCAAGAGTTAAGCTTGAAGAAGCAGGTTCTTCTCCTATGGTAGATAGTACAATGTATAGACAATTGATTGGGTGTTTGCTGTACCTTACACACACTCGACCTGATATTTCTTATGTAGTAAGTGTGGCTTCAAGATACATGTATCGGCCTCATGAGATCCATTGGAGAGCAGCCAAAAGGATCCTTAACTTTGTTCAGGGAACAAGAATTCATGGGATCTTCTACAAAGCTATATCTGATCTTGATTTGATTGGGTTTACTGACAGTGATTGGGCAGGTGACAACATATATAGAAAGTCAACATCAGGATATGTGTTCATGCTTGCTGAAGGACCAATCAACTGGTCAAGCAAGAAACAGAGTGCCATTGCACTCTCATCTACAAAAGCAAAGTACAGAGGAGTTGTAAATGCAGCAACTCAATGTTTGTGGTTGCAGGGGTTACTTGGTGAGTGTGGCTTCGAATCAAAGTTCTCAACTATTATCTATTGTGATAATCAGAGCACCATTCAAATATGCAATGATCCAGTTCAGAGATTGAGAACCAAACACATTGAGATCCATATGCACTACATCAGACAGCTTGTGCATGATGGCACCATTCACCTACTCTTCTATGCATCTTCAAAACAAGTAGCTGACATCTTCACCAAAGTTTTTTGTGAAAAGACATTCAGCAATCTCAAATCACTACTGGGGATTGTTGATCATGCTATGAAGCATGATTAAGGGGGGGTGTTAGAATAATCAACCCATAGTTAGCTACCTTAGACATAATTAATCCATTTTTGTCTTATTTTCCTAGTTTCCAATATTCCACTCTATGCAAGTTGTCTTCCACATGTCCTAGAATTCAAAATTGCTAAAACTGAGGCATGGAGCGCTTGGGAAACCTCCTAGAATCCATATTTAGAATATCTACCTTATTCCAGATCCTCCCTAGCGCATGTCTGCTTTTTCTGCTTTATTGCCTGCTTTACTGAGTTTTATGGCAAAAGGGAAAGTAAGACTAGGTGCAGTTGACTTGATTTTTGCCCTCATCATCCTCCATTTTTTTCTCCTAATAAAATCATGTATGAGTTGTCTTTCCATCACCTTTTAGCTTGCCTACTTGACTTTTCCAATTCGTGAGCTCCTAGGCAAATTTGGAAACTGCTTTATGCACCTATGGGGGATTTGACTAGATTTAGTAAGCCTGCTTTTGACTATTTCGAATGGCATCCTTATGCATTCGAATCTCTCATGTAATTGTTTATTGCAGCAGCCTATGACTTCACAAGGTTGGCTATTGTGCACTTATTCAATACAGACTAGTGTTATGCTCCAATTTCAGTCTCCTTTGTGTGTAAATTTGCATGTTTGATTAGTAATTTTGTGAGTGCAATTGATCTATCACCTAGGTTCAATTTCCATAATTAGGATTCTCTTCAGATCTGGGCATATTTCTGCATTTTTTTTACCCTAACCCTAACTTGTTGTGTAATATTTTTGCAGAATTTTTTCAAGGGTTTCTTGATGTTTTTCTATAGATCTACATGATTTCGGGGCTCTCCTCAGGGAGATCTTTCTTCTGATTATAAAAACGGTAGTTATAAAAAAAGGGCCATAACTTGATCAATTTTTACCGAAATTTTTATTATAACCTGTTTTTGGAATTAGAAACGCCATTCTGGATCCACCTACGTGGCCAGAACAGAAAACTAGGCATTTCTAGGCTTCCTTTCAGTAATAAAAATGGCAGTTCTACAAAAGGGTCGTAACTTGGTATTTTCTTTACTGTGTTTCTAACTGTTCTTTTGCAGATTCAAATCAGTAACGTGTAATTGTTTTCAAGTTCTTCACTATTTTCCTGTCATTTTTCAATATTAGGGTTTCTTATTTCTTCACAAAATTTCACTCATTATGACTTCCGAAGTAGCTTCTGTTCCTGAATTAGTTGGTTGTAACTATCTTGCCTGGAAGAGAAAGATGATTGATGTTCTCAAGAGTAAGAATCTTTGGAGGCTAGTTAATGGTGAACACAAGACACCCACTGTTGCTGATGATTTGGCTATATGGGAAGCTAAAAGTGATCAAGCAAGGGGGGGCATTGGTCAAACTGTTGCAAATAGTCTTCAGGTAAGTATTGAGGCAGAAGAGAGCTCGGTTCAGGTATGGCAAATTCTTTCCTCTTTATTTGATAAATCTGATGATGTTTTGGCATATTATCTTGAAAAGAAGATCTTTGACCTCGAACCTGCTGACTTTGAAAGAGTTGAGTTATATCTTGCTGAATTGAAAAATTTACATGAGAAATTAAATAGTTGTGGTAAATATTACAAGAAAACTGACACTGCTCTTATTATTCTTGTAGAACGTAAAATGCCATCTTGTTTTGATATGTTCATCCAAACTAGGAATAGAGCTCTAGAATTGTCTCAAAGTACTACGAAGCAAACTTTTAATGATTTTTGTAAAGGATTGATCAATGAGAAAGAAAGGTTAATTGTTTCAGGACAACTCACACCTAATAAAGCTCTAACTGCACTTAATAATAATCATAAGAAAAGTTTTAATAATGCTAAAGGTTCTAATCCTTCTAATACTAATTATGGACATGCTTCTCATGCTTCTAATGGAAATAGTAAACAAAATAAAGTATATGATCCTTGTAAACATTGTGGTAAAACTAACCATCCTAAAAAGAATTGTTTTAAAGCAAAACGTTTAATGGATAAAGCTAAAAAGAATACTTCTCATAACTCTAAAGTAGCTTTATGTGCATCTGTTGTTTTGCTTAATAATTCTTCTTCTAACGTGGAATGGATAATGGATTCTGATGCATCTAAACATATGACTGGTGATGCTTCTTTATTTACTTCTTATGATTGCAGAGGTTATCTTGCTCCTACTTGTCTCTAACATTCCTATATGGAAGCATTGACATTTTCAGGGCATTCATCTCTTGCATATTAACATCATACTAATAAGAAATGCACCCATGCTTCATATTAGTTGCTTGATGACTAAATTTTCATATATTTAAGCAAAATCTTTGGCTCACTATTTATATGTTGTGGCTGACACTTAATGTGTAAAAGTAACTTCATTTTCCTTAATGAGAAAGTATATCTTTTATTTGATCATATTATGTTTTCATTCCTTTATATGATGTTTGCTAACCTTTGGTATATAAGCATTTTTATTTCTATATGAGCAATTTTGTGTTATGATCTTTATATGATTTAATCTTGAAAGTTCTTGTGCAGATAAGTTCTTTGTTTAGGCTTTCACCTTATTCCAGGAATAATGAAGCACCATCTTCTACTGTTAAAGTCATGATGTTCATCTATATGATATCTTTTTCGATGTATAGATCATTGGGGTCTTGTTTATTCGATGTTTGAGGTCTTCTACAGATATTTATATTGCACCTTGATTGGAAGAATGTCTGCTATCCGTATGTGTATTGGCCTTCTGGCTTTTTTTTGTACACGGTTGTGGTGTTCTTAGCCACACGTTCTATTGTATCAGCCGTTAGAAGGTATCTATACACTCGTGTGGATGTTATATCAGAGTTATTCAGCTGTCATTTATTGTTGTGATAATTCTTGTGGTGATCTGGGCATCTTGAGATTGGATTCCGTCACATGTTCTCAGCATTTTATTGTTGGGTCTTTCATCATACAACCTGGTTCGTGTGCACTTTCATGATTCTGTGAGAAGCGGTTGTTCATCGTCAAATTCCATCAACCGAAGTGTTCTTCTTATTTGCAACTTTGGTTCTTCTGGAAGTTGTCATCAAAGAGGAGCAATAATGACTCCTTCCTTCCTTAGTGTTAGTATGGGCCCTTCTCCCAGCCATTATTAAGGGGGAGTGTTGAAATATATTGTATTCCTTGGAAGGTAATAATGTCTTTGTATTATGTCGGAAGTTGTCTACAATCTTATGTAAAAGAGTAATACATTTAACCCATAGTTATATGGTGTTGTATTTACTTGTGTAGAGTATTTTTCCATGGTATTGTACTAAGAGATGTTATTTTGGAAAATTATATTATCCCACATGCAATATGTGAGAGTAATTCCTCCTCATCTCTTAGTATATAATAGGGTCAAGTCAGTCTCTACACATATGATGTATTCTTGATGTAGTAGCGATACTATTGTGACACTTTTGCACATCATCTATATTCTTTGGGGTATTTGTGCTTTGCTCTCTTGTAAGATTGGAGAAGACATTCTAGAGATAATAGAAGACTACCTTCCCATGGATGTAACCCATTAGGGTGAACCACGTATATCGGTGTTCTCTTGTCCTTTTCTTTTCATGTTCTTATCTTTTATGATATGTTGTTGGTTGCTTAGATAGGTTAACTAGTTTAGCTTGACTCTACTATTCTAACAATAATTATGGGTCAACCTTGGTAGGGAGGTAGAAAAGGGATATTTGTTTTCAATTGTCTGTATCTGTACCCTTTGTGCACTTGCAACCACTTTGTGTTGATACTCTGCACTCCAACCATGATCAATCGACATGAGCCCACCTCTCTTTCTAACCTTTTAGATTTACCTGAATTCTAGGAGTGTGGAGAGCTTTTTATTAGAGTGGGGTGGAATCCTTTTCTAGCTGCTCTTTCTAGCCATGATGATGAAGTCTCATTACAGTTTGCTCTAGGGTTTGATGAAAACCAAGCACGGACAGGGCTGCTAGCCTTCTCTGTTAGAGAGGAATCAATTTCTCAAAGTACAAGGTTTCCCTGGACTGGCAAGTGTTGGTTTAAGAATTACAAGCTCGGTCGCCAAAGCTATGACTTCATCTTCAAGCCAAAACAAAGAGGGCCAGAGACAAAACTATTATATGATGCTCTTTTCAGCCGATAATTAAATCCAGTTTTAAGATTTTATTCATTGTCTAAGCAACGTTTGGTGGGGGGGGCACCTTCATACGGTGTTGATACTTTGCTTGTGAATATTGTCATCTACACATATTACTGTAAGAATTCATTTTCATGCATTGTTTGGTTATTGCTACTTGGTGTGTTAATATTGAGGGTTTCCATAAATTAAAATAGAGCAGGAAGAGTTCGGATAGATTGAAGGATAAATGTTGTAGGTTTCATGTAATTTCTCCTTTATGCTTGGTTTGCATTAATGTCAAGTTTGCGTTGGGATTCAGACTGTTTTTCCTCACATAAATGGTTTAGTTCATTTCGTAATACTAGATCTGCGAATAGGGTAAAGCAGGATAGCTTGGAGTTCCTTCTTTGTGACTGAGGTATACTACACGAATGGTTTGCACATAGTATCATGAATTCTAGCCAGAAAATTAGTTTGGTGTTTCAACATTCAAAGATTCCCTTTTTTTGTATTTAGGTCGAGTTTGATTGAGAATTTATGTAGGTTAGAAGGATTGCTAAATGAGTTAAAAATTATGGATTCCATTTTGAGCAATGTTCATTGATTTAAATACTTCCAACTTATTTGAGTTGAACAGTAAAAATACAGTATTTGAAGGACTCGACTCAGTGTTGATTTGTGTGTTTCGATTCCCAGTTTGAGGTTTAAGGATGATTGCATGTAGTTGGAATTTATAGATTGCAATGAGTTTTAATTCTGTGTTGATTAATGAAACATAGGGCAGTTAGATTTGTTTCTTCATTGATTGGATAGCTCACTTTGGTAGATTAGATCTTTCTCTAGTTGTGATTATTTCAGTCTATTCACAATTTTGTTTTCTAGGGTTATAAAACAGGTTAACACTATTAGAAAATAGTTAGGTTTGCTTTAAAACATTATTTTTCTCTGATATCATACACTAGAAGGTTGAATGCTTTTCTGTGAAGTAGAGTAGACACACATACATTTTCTTTCTTTTATACTTTTTGACCAAACAATAAAGTAGCATAGTACAGGCTGTTAATTTGTTGGAAGCAATCAAAATTTGTTTTATCATTCATTCTAAAATTCTCATAAGATCTTAGATTAGTTCATCTTACCTAGCACAGACACTGTAACAACTCGAAGTTTACTAACCTCGGTTGATAGTTTAATTAACGATGATATCTTTTACCTCACAAGCATTATAGACATACATAACATGCAAGTGTTATTGTTTCATATCCTAGATGTTTAATGACATAGTAGGCTCTGTCTCGCCCATGCCTAGTTCAAAGAAACACTCGTGGGTTTTTTATCTACTAATCTATTGCGTGTTTCACAAAACTAAGATTGCATCTAAAGGGTCCCTCAACTTTGTGCGAGGGCCCAAAAATTGTTATGTGCTACCTCATGTGCCAAAGTATGACTTTGAGAAGTATCACATGAGATGCTACTCATTTTCCACTACAACTTATGCTCCTCTTTTATCTACTCTTTTCTTCTCTCTCGTGAGTTGTTTAAGTCTTCTTCTCTAACCGATGATAGTTTTTCTTGACAGCTCATCCACCTTCTTCTATGACAAAATTCACAAACCGCTTCTTTCTCTTTTTTCTTTATTAGTCCTTTCTCCCTCATTAGTTATCTACCCTTAAAAAAATATTTGTTCTGTACCCCTTAATACATTTTTTTTTTTTAGGTAACGACTCTAATGTCACGTTCAGGATCTACCCTTCCTCTTATGTTCATTGATGTTCTCTTCTCAACAAACGCACGGCTTCATTCTTCATTAAAAAAAATTGACTCTTCCTTGTTGCTCAATCATCTAAATAAATACGCTCCTTTTTTTAAGATTTTATATACTCCCTCTTTTTCTTTAAAAAACTTATTCAATTTTACAAAGTAAATACCACCACCAATTACTTAAAAGTAGCACACATTTAATAAGATCCATTTTACAACTTTTTTTTTCTTTCTACATTTGCAAACTTGGGATGACATCTTTTCCTTTTATAAATTATTGAAGCCCTTTTCTTGACACCATAGTTTACCATATGGTCTTTCTTTTGATCGCAGGAAATATGATATGCCACTAATAGGACCAAAATGCATACCTTGACGTGTCTTTGCTCCCATTCTAAGCATACATTGCTCATGTCATGTTGACTTTTCTTTCAATTCCAACGAATTGTTTGATGTGAATTGTCTCCTTCTTCAATAGATTATATATTCCTTTTGAGAACTCCTCTTTTACACCAACGATCTCACCTTACTTTGTGTGTAGCCACGACCACGCACTGATAACACCTTTGTTCCCTTTCTTTGTGGGTTGTATGGTCGCGCCCAGTGTTGAATTTGGTAAAAAAAAATTATTTTGACCTTTTGGTATTTATATTGGTTGTCATGAAACGTTTTTTCAACAATGAAGGTTTGTTTAGAAAAAAATTACTCTTCTTAATTTTTTCCAAAATAATATTGATTTTCTTTATATTTTTATATTAAAATAAAAATGTTATGTTTTATGATGAAGATGATGGTTAACGTCCCTCAAAACCAATCTTTGTTCTATTGATTTTCTAGATTTCTTGTTCTTGTTCTAGTTTTAAAATTTGTTGTCTTTCTTTTTTGGCACATAGCGAGGGCCATTGAAGGCATCTTGCCTCTGTTAGACGATCGTTGCAGGGAAGAGTTGCAAGAGCAGAAGGCCGAAATAGACCTCGTGGGCAAGAAATTAATTCACAGAGAGCTATGCTGCCGGTTTGGGTTTGGGTTTGTGAGCCTCCAGACTGCCGCTTTAATGCAGGACCCCATTCGAGGCAGCCTGCTTCTGGCGGACTATTAGATACGTTTTAGTTCGAGGGCATTCAATTCTTCCTTGTCATTATTACAGAGTTTAAATCTTCATGCCCGTGTGCAAGTAGCGATCATTGAACGGATAACGGACTGCATTCTTTTTTTCATTATTGGTTTATGGGGTTTAATTATAGTCTAAGA
Organism: Pseudotsuga menziesii; assembly: GCA_001517045.1. Taxonomy (NCBI): domain Eukaryota; kingdom Viridiplantae; phylum Streptophyta; class Pinopsida; order Pinales; family Pinaceae; genus Pseudotsuga; species Pseudotsuga menziesii. The sequence goes on along the minus strand of LPNX010792433.1, from coordinate 76,484 downwards.
TTGTTCTCGACATTCACTAACCGAATGCTTCTACAGTTTCCCTGGGGAAGTTGATACAAAGTTTCCTACCAACAACACTCTGGGATACCGAAAAAATTCTTTTGACTAACTAACAAACTTGAAGGAGGATACCTTGCCAATGGCCGTAGATGTAAGGAGGGATGCGGTCATTGTTAATTGGAAAAAAGAAATAAAATGATGGAGTATATCGAATGCATGGAGTATTGATATAGTATTTATATAAATCAATACTCACTTTAATATATAGATTTTTAAATCAATTTCAATAGAGTTAGAAAATTATTCAATACTCTTCCAGTTTAAATCTATAAACGTTAAAAAATTATGATAGAAATTAATATAAAAAAATGTTTTATAACATTTTTTCCTTACCAACAAGGTCAACAAAGCCTTGTTGTTCCTTATTATTTTAAGTAATGATACATGTATTTCTTTAGTATGTAATCTGATTTATTTCTGTTGTTAATACTTTCTTCATTTTAGAATCATGGATGTAGCTTAGAGTTTAGTAACCAAGTAGTTTAAGGACTTGTGGCTTTCTTGGCAAAGATCCACCAAAAATACCATAAGCCCTTCCTCCGTAACTTTAATTTCTATATAAAATAAATAAGTTAATTAATTACTTTACGTTTTAATTATCTGAATTCTGGTCGGCTTAAAGGAAGCTGTATTTTAATTTCTATATAGAATAGATAAGTTAATTAATTACTTTAAGTTTTAATTATCTGAATTCTGGTCTGCTTAAACGAAGCTGTATTATCGAGAATGGTGTCGGATATTTTCATTGACAGCGCATCCTTGTTTGGGCAAAAAATATTTTACGTACAGCAGAGTAATAAATGCTGTGGCGACAACACTGTGAGCTGTTGGATTCTTAAACAGGACAACAACACTGTGAGCTGTTGAATTCTTAAACAGGTTGAGATCCAACGACCCACAGTACTGCCCCCACAACATTCATTACTCTGCTGCATAATAAATATTGTTCGCCCCTTGTTAGCTGGTGAAGCAATCGAGCAATTGAGGTCGATTCCCGGTATTGTGATTGTGGGATGTTTCAATTCCTCTACAGTGATAGAGTAAGAGGAAAATTTCCGTTATACAATTGTGATATAAAATTCCTTCTTCGAAAAAGCTGGGTTTGTGCAAGCTGGGAGTTTCAGCTGCCTGAATGAAACCGTTGAAAGGTTCAAACCTTGTTTGAGACATGGCAGGGACAGCTTCATTTGACTCGCACGAATTATTTGACGATTTCGAGAGTACAAATCCAACGAGCAAGCATCCATGTTTGAATGGAACTTCTGTTTGGAACAGAGAACGGGTCACGGTGGAATCTACTTTAATTGAACAAAATGAAGCGTGTACGCTTCATTTTAGGAAACCAGCTTCATTTGAGCAAGTCCTGTGCAAAAGTGTATATAGTTATCCTTCAAAATTTGTTTTTATCATTTTAAGGATAAATGTTAATAAGTTGCTATCACACATATGAAAACTTATCGCAACTTTCCAGTTGGAAGCTTGCCATTTTTTTTTCTTTTAATATTTTGGAGAATCAATGTATATCAAAAATACATTTTTTCAAAATTTGTTTCCAAGTACACATGTTTTCAAAATTTGTTAACCAGATTTGAATAGGGTGGAACATTCTTCCCAATTACCCATTTACATCCAATTGACTTAAAAAACTTATAGTTATTACAAACATTATACAAATAATAATTATATATTTTAAAAAACCCAAAATAGATTATTCTTTAAGTTTTGTAAAAATATATAATAAAAAGAATATATAATTAAATACAATATATATAATAATAACAAAAATAAGAAAAAAAAATTGAGAAAAACACAATCAAATATTAAAAACCCTTATTAGTTACCTTATTTAAGAAACAGCTTTTTTCTTTGATCAACTTTTAATAGTTTCAAAGATATTATAAAAATACAATACACAATGCTTGTATTATGAGCTTTCCTCCTTATTTATCATACCCCTAATCATTATCAAAGTATTTCTTACTTGATAATTACACTAATTAAAATAGTGGGTCATATTCAATATTCACCTTATACTTACTATCAATTATTTGATTAACTTGTTAAATTTAGTCATCTTCTAAGCTTTGGGATACACACTAATTAATGAAACCTGACAAGTGGATTGTCCAAAACCTAGTTGTGCCTTGATAAGTATACTACTACCTTATATGTGCAGTAGATTTTTAGGGAGGATACATATAACATCACTAGGGAGGATCGTGACATGCAACTCGATTTCCAAAAGTGTTTCCCTTAACACTTAGATCGAAGAAGGCCATAAGCGAGGGTCCCATATATGGATGTGAGTCTTGACTCTAGACTAATAGAATGTGAAAGATTCCTCTGACATATGCATGGAATGGGTTAACTAAGGAATAACCTATCGACCCGACCATTTGCACCAATCGGACGACCAGGGCTCCATTTAGGCGGCGACGGTGCTCTGCTGGGCATCGGATTGGTGCAAATAGTCGGGTCGATAGGTTATTCCATTAAGTAATGGGAACTTGAAGACTCGAATATCCAATGTCAACATCTCTAAGAAAAGAAAAGTAAAGCAAACTCAAAAACCTTGTGGGTGGCTTCATTGGGAAATATAAAGTTTGGTTCTAGTTTTTGTTCATGGGAAAAAATGGAGTGCACTTCTCTTACGAAAAAATAATCTTTAGAATAGTTTTTCATTTTGATCTAAGAAAAAATATTTGTTTTTAACTCATTTGCCTATGTTTATTAAATAGAATTGAATTACATAATTCTAAAGATTTTTTAATTTAATATCAATAGCATGTTATCTTGCATTGTAATCCAAGTGCATTATTACAATCTCAATGCTGATTCCACTTTCAAATGCATGACCATTTAGCAAAATTATATCAACCATGTCAAAAGCGTAAGAGTTATAGCTTTACATATGGTCACAAGCACCATCAATCCTCCTGTCTATGTTGGCGAGGAGATATTAAATTCCGAAGTAAACTAGTGAACCGACGATATGCACCGATCGGACGACCGGCCGCGCGTGACCGGTCACGTCCGACACGGCCGGTCGTCCGATCGGTGCATATCGTCGGGCAAATAGATCCCGGCTTAAATTCCTACCTTCAACCATTCATCCAATATAAGACATGCAATTTATCAAAGGGGAAGATAAGGACAGCGAATATCCAAAATCACCTTTATTTTAAGAATAAAATAGGTTAAAATTTGTATTTGGGTTTTCATCGTAGTTTTATGTTTTATGTGACCAAAGTTATGAAGCATAGATCATGAACATCCCAACAATGTTCATGGCTTCTAACTTCACCAAGACCTTGATTTTTTGAAAAAAATAATTATAGAATTGATTTTAAATTGGATTTATTTTGGAATAAAACCTGGTTAGGGAGGATAGTTGTCCATCTTACAACCACTTGAGCTAGATCCAATTGATAGTATCAATTAACTTATTATCATAGTATGACATTTTTATAAAAAATATCTTTGTTCTAAATGTGAAATATGGTATTGAAATAGGGAAAGACCAAAACTTCATCTTTGCCTCATTACTTGAATATAGCAGTGACAATATTGCAAGGGTCACTAAGAAATATTGTAAGGTTTTTGAATGGTCCATTTAACTAATTATATAGATTTAGAGGTTTTTATGAGTATGTGTTATGTTTTAAAGTTCAAGGCACACTTGCAAAGGGAACTTGTGCTTGTTGTTCATGATCAATGTTGTGTCTTGACAAACAATGGCCTTCTTAATTTCTAGTGTACAGGAATTATTTGTAAATTACAACATCTTTCAAGGATTTTCTCAAACAATATCCAACTTCACCATGGCGACATCCCTTGCATAATATAATTTCTTGTCATGTGAATTGTGTTCTTTCTTCTTGTTTTTTAAATTGTTATTATTTTAGTTATATTGCAAACCAGAGTTATAGGAATCGACAACCCAGTAAGATTTCGTACCAAAATCTTCCGTACTGGAATCTTGTCGAAATTGGAATAATAATCGCATGTTAACTAGCGATCTCTATTAGTAGTATCTTATTTGGTTCTTTTGTCAAAAGCCACTAGTTTTTCCATCAACTATGAGCTTAACCCCAAAGGTGTTATTGATAATGTTCTATAGGCCTTGCAATGTAAAATATAAATATAAAATCTATAGTTATAAAAAAATTAGGGATAGGGTTTTGATTCCCTGATTCCTATTTTCGGGATGAGTGTTGAATCCGCATTAGATTCTTCAATTGATTCAGACCACACCTGCGATTCTTGTAACTTGGTTGCAAACTATTATTTATTTACATTATAGAAGGTGATGGAGAAGTTTCATGTGTATAACTTTGGGATGGTGGTATTGGAAATAATAAGAGAACACAAATTGTCTTTGAAGCTACTTAACCTATAGTACATAAGCATGGTTGTTTCGCAAAAGCCATTTCTTTAAGGTAAGGAATTTTTCATGGAATACATGATGATGTTGAGCTTTTATTCTATAATTTAAATTATTTCAATGTGAGTTGGATTTGTCAAATGTTCACAACCCAATGGTCTCTAACACTTTGTACAAATTAGAAAGTTGAATGCTTGTAGAATTACAGTTGAGAAAGTCATTTTGGTCCAATGGTCCTTTGCTTCCTTCAACATTCCTCGGTCGAAAGGTATTGTTGGATTCATGATTGCCTTTAGACCAAAACCCACAGGTATTAATCTTCGCCACAATCCCTAGAGTTAGGATCTCGGAAGGCCATTATCCCATGTAATGAATCTCGAGAGTCCATTAGTCCATGTCATGAAACTCAGGGGGAGTGTTGAACCCAATGTCCAACAATCTCTCCCCCAACCCGAGCCGGGTGAGCTTCGAACCCTTGACATGTTGCTCTCAAACCATTTGTTGGACTCACGATTGTTGTTAGACCAAAACCCACAAGGATTGCTGTTAGATCAAAACCCACATGTATTAATCTCTGCCACAATCTCCAGAATTAGGATCTCTGCAAACGATTATTCCATATCACAAAACTCACAGAGAACGCTGAATCCAATGTCCAACAAGACACGTCATAAACCCAATGTCCAGGGACACGTCATAAAAAGAGAGGTATTATAAGCCCACTGACTTGCACATGCATGACTCCATACATCAATGGGATTCGACATAGTTCTGGGAGAAAGACACCAATGGGATTTGGCCTAGTTCTGGAAGAAAGACACCAATGGTATTTAGCCTAGTTCTGGGAGAGTATGGGTATGTGTATGTTCTCAATCACATTATCTATCAATAGACTGCTCTCATCGCCTTTCTCCAATTTTTCGTTGTACAAAAAAGCATTAACACCCACATTCTCGAGTGAAGCATAGAGATGATCTATGACGAATGTTTTTCTGACGTACTCCCCTCTAAAATTTAGAAACACATCATATTTTCTAATGAATACTTCAAGGACAAAGGGATGCAGACTCAAGTACATAAGAATGGGGCACAATTCCACTATAGTATATTTTCTCTCAAAGTTCTCGTCTTCTAATACTTCATAGTAGCTCAATATATAGCCCTTCAATAGGAGGTGAAGGGTCAGAGTGGAGTGTTTCCCGGCATATGGAAGGCCATGGGATAAGTCCTTCGTTACTTAGTGGGGAGAAAATCCAAATATTTTTTGTTTTTTAGCACATTTCCCAATGTACGTGTATGACAGTGGTGCAAGATACTTATACGCGGGTTGTATACTTGTGACCCGCTTATATGTGTGTGTGTGTGTGTGTGTCTTTTAAGGGGTTCCACTAGAGCATCATGGTCATAGTGAGCAAAAAGGGTGAAAAGGAGTGTGCATAGGGACAGGGACAGGCCAACAAATCATGATGTATTAGGTGTGGCAAAAAAATGCTATAACAAATGCCCTCTAATGTGTGAGGTCAGAGGGATACATGATGGTCGAAATACATTATAATAGCCCCAGAAGTGGAGTAATGAAGACCCAGGTGGAAAAAACCAGCCACTCATTAGTACTATACAATGATAGATCTCTACACATGAATCCAAAGATACAACAGTCACAAATACATAAGAGTACAATGGCCATGAATAGGCATAATAAATATATGTCATAAGTGGTCATCTCCACGTACAATATACAGTGAAGGTCTCCATACTGAATGAATACATCAAATGGTACACTAGAATCTAGTCATGAGAGCTCAAATCTCATAGATACTGGAACGATCAAGGAGGTACCATATATGGAATGCCACCAAGCTCAAAGGTCTTCAACGCAAATCATTGCTACATGTCCCATCACATGAATAAAGGTGTCGAGGTCGAACATGATGGATCATCATCTGATTATCAGTCATTGATGTATATCATTAACAGATGCAAGATATCCCACCGATAATGATAATGGGAATCAAGGTACAGAGTGTAAACAAACAAGTGTGAATATATGTGTTGAGGTCAAACACTTGAGAGAATCCATCATTTAGGGGGCATTAATGTATTCCCAAGTATGTCAATGGCGAGAGAACCTACCACTAGTGACTGCAAGTCTCAAGGAACTCAATGGACTCTAGATCCATATTCTAGAATAGATGTTTTGAAGTCGATAGAATAGAATCCGCTGGAAGGAGGGAATTAAGGCATCCCCCATCAACCAACACGAGGTATACAACAATGGTGGATCATTTGGAAGAACACGAACAAGATGTGCACGAATCAGTAACAAATGTATCAGGAATTCCCAACATGTAGATACAAGATAACTGAGTAATGGTTGACTCGGGATAAAACTTCCTTCGAATAAGAGCATAAGGCAGATGAAGATTCATAGGTAGCATAAACTCAAAATGCACACTAGGACAACTTTGTGACATAGGAAGCATCAACAGAGGCTCCATAGGGACTGGAAGCATAACCAGTCCATAGATAAAATGCAAAATAATGAGTACAACTCCTAAGTTCATACTAGTAACCCAACCAATGGATGAATGTATTGTGCTATGTTCGAAGGCGACACGACACGACAGCTGCCAATAGAAAGTAATATCATTTTCCATCCAGCTTTTTATTTTTTAACATTTTTTGGTCTTTTTCATATTTGAAAAGCTTGAAAAATAATAAAATTGCTTGTAGTACACTAAGGAGGAAACAACGGTCGCAAGCAAGCAAACTAGTTCCAATCAATGGAACATGCATATGCTCAATGCAAGGAAGCATATGTAGGATAAGGACACTCAGGGGGATTTCTCTTATGGGTAAGGCATAATCAAGCTGCAAAAGATATATGGGAGGCTCTGCTTGGCTAGGATTGAGGAAAGCTCAGGCTATATGGCTTATAAACTGAAGCAGGGAGCTAACATAAAGCTCAATATGGCCCAAGCGAATGTATGCAAATGCAGTTACAAATTAATACAAATTGGATCCCCAATAGGATATGGCTAGCATAAAGTTCAATAAAGAACATGAGGGTATTTACGCGAAGACATGGCGGGACTACAAGGGACTCCCATACATAAAGGAGGACGCTCAGCATGGGCACCAAATGGAAAAACAGGATCTAACTAGGGTGCCCATTATAAGGAAATCTCTACCACTTACGTAATGCCACTTCTAGTAGCAGTATGAAAGTTTTGTGTCATCACAAAGTGGGTTCGCACCTATGGTTAAGGTGATATGGTCATAGGACAATGCAGGATGCATGTGGAAAAATGATCCTATCCTATATGCTGGTTTAGTAATATACCTTCCATAGGCATGGAAGAGTCAAAGTCTCAGTGAAAGTGCATCACAAGAGGTTCCTACACAACAAAATTAGTCCAAAAACAGTTGCAGATCATTAGTAGAGAATCCAAACTATAGGATAAATGGAGTATTGATCATAATAAAAGAATATTGAAGGAATCGGTGCAGTGGACGATCGGACATGAGAAAGAACGAAGTTTTAGACCCAACACACACGTATCCACTACCACTCCCATGAGAGTGGACATTGGTATGAAGATCCGATGAAGGAAGTGGAAATCCTTCGACAAATGGAGTAGAAGGAGGAATTTGAATGCTTTTAAATTGATGCACAAGGTAAGGGGATGACGTTCCCACTAGTCCAAGACTAGGGTTCGCACTAGAACCTGGGGAGGGTGACGAAATACTAGTAGTGATGTTCGACATGCCGAATGTAAAAGGACCAGAACTTAAGAACATAAAGAGATCCAAGTAACCATGATCCTAAAAGTCAACTAGCACACACAGAGCACACCCCTAAGTAAAACTAAGTTAGATACAAACAAGAAAAGAGGGAGGATAAGTAAGCTCCTGAATGCAGCAGGTATGTCTCACCTAGCAAAGGCATGAGATTCCTATACACTACAAGCAGAGGTGTGTAACCAATTATAGTGGCCCTCAGCTTCAACGCATATAGCGACTATGTTGTCTGAACCCTACCTGGGTGGGACACTCTCAGAATAACCTCTACAAGTACCCCCTATGATACCTAGGTAAGGTAACTAAGGTCACCCCAATATAACCAATGCTCAATAAGACAGTCATAGGTGAGATCTATCGTATAGGAAGGTTAACAAAGCCCGAAGCTCGAAAGCACCAAAGGCACCTAAAAAAAAACTAAATACGAATAAGATCTTGGAAATATCTATGGCGCTCAATAGAAAGTGGCAAGCAGCTATACCCACCACAAACATGTGTGATGCCTCGTGCTTAGCTCCTATGTAAGAGGAGCCTTCTGAGAACACTAGTTATACCAAGGATTTCACTTCTCATCTGGACAAACACCTAGAATTTTTGTTTCATAGTCTTGGAAATATTTAATCACGACACCCTATTCCAATATTCTACAATCCTAAGCTTGTTGGTGCACCTCTATCAAATAAAAATGTGTAATAAAATTTAATTTAAACGTTAATTTTAATGGTTGTGATTAGTCAAGGGTAATGAACGTGCAACTAGTGATGTTACAACTCAGCAATGAAGTAAATATGCACACCTAAAAAACAATGTCAAGTGCAACTTTGTTTTTAAATATGAAAAAAAGGGTATGCCACTACATGTAATACAAAAAAAATCATTCATTTTCAAATGGCAATGTAATCCTTCCTATATGAAACCTAAACACTACTCTCATCCAAGCAACCCAATGCAAATACCTCCTTAAATGCATATGTGAGATGCAAGTAAGTATGCAACTATAGAACTATTTTGTATTTTCAATATAAAAGAATGAAAATGCAATAAAAGTAACTAAAGTTCTCAGTCTCTTTAGCAAGAAGAAAACATAAGCCAAGAAAGACACTGAGACTAAGAGACTAATGCACTAATGACAAACAAAAAGGGAGATAACTCAACAAGAAAAAATTTCAAAGTAAGAAAATTAATAAAAGGAGGTCACTGGTCACAAAAGGAGTAGTCAACAAATAGTATTGGTACCCAAGAATACCCAGCCACACTCACGAACCACCTAAAAACTTCTCACATCAATAAATCAACGAAAAGGGAGGATGTGTGCGACTGTTCAAAGAACAATAGCGTATGTATGTGACTAGGTAGATGGCATCCTGCGTATATACGCAACTGTATATACTATGACTCGTGTATACATAGAATAAAGTGGTAAAAAGCAATCCAAGGGTCAAACCACTATAGGGGAATGTCAACGGATGAACATAACACCAAATGCGACACAAAAATGGGGAGAAACAAGGAGCAGATAAATGAAAAAATGCACCCAAAACCCCACCAAAACTGAAGAATCCCCAGCGGAGTCGCCAATTATTTTACGGAGAAGATATCCTATGCCTTGGGGTGGACCACAAAAGACAAGATGACACCATAAATAAACCCATTTCCAAACATGTTAAATATACAATTGAAACTAACACTAAGGGACCAAGGGGGCGTACCTTATTCTAGACGTTCGATGTAGATCCCCGTCGAGCTTTCAATCAAACTTGTACCTACACATTCCCCTCAACAACAACAAGATATACAAGCATGATATATGTAAAGTATTAGAATATAATCTAGCATGTTATATTCCAATATGTATTGTCCCTTTTTAAGAAATTTTATTCATTGACCAATTTTTCCCTTTTTTCCCAATTTTGACCTTTGACTAGTTTTGATGTCTAGGTCTCCAAACTGGTCCAAATGCTCCCAAATATTCACAGAAGGTATATGAATGATATTAAGGTTTGAATATTATTTTTAGGGAATCTTTATGACCCTCTAAATTCTTCTACAAACTTTTTTAATATTCTGGTGGAGGTAGGAGTTTTGACTAGTAATTTGGGGTTCTAATTCCCCCACAATGAATACTAAAATTGGCTTCCCAAATGCACTCAAGACAACTCAAGTTTATGAATGGAATCAAGGGAAATGTAAAATACATCAATATGAACTCATATGCATTACCATTCAACTTTTAATGTCTGCTATAACTCCCTTAAATCAGATGCAAAAAGACTAGTTTCAACCTTGGGGGGAATGATAGGAAAACTTCTCCAAATGCTATGAAAATCAACAAAATAAATCTAAATGCTGATGTAATGAACATTAAAATCATATAATCCATCAATAAAATTCCATTCATCCATAAACCATCAATATTTTACTTATCCATTCGAATTTATCAACATTATATTGGTTCACAACAAGGTAGTGGGGAAATGGCACTTCTTCTTCATTGTTTAACATTTATACATGAAATATTTTGGGTATTTCGACCTGAGAGTCTTATAAACTTTTCAATACATAAATAACAGTCCATTCATCTATAAATCATCAGTATTTTACTTATCCATTCGAATCCATCAACATTACATTGGTTCACAACAAGATACTGGGGAAATGACACTATTTTTTCATTGATTGACATTTTTACATGAAATATTTTAGTATTTCGAACTGAGATTCTTCTAAAATTGAAATATAGAGAATTTACATTAGAAAATAAAATAACGGGAAATTATAATCTTCCCCGAAGAGATCAATATCTCACCCAAAGCGCAATCCCTCCATGAGCAAGAATATGCAATAAAAACGGGAGATGGTTGAGAGAAAGTGTTGCAATAGAAGAAACCACGATATTCCCTGTAGCTTGCACCTGCAAATAAAAATCCATTAAATCTCCATGAAATACCTAAGTGGCCTCTCCAAACACCAACTTGGATGGGAATCTTTCAACCTCGAAATTGGCTAAGGAAAGAAAAATAGTCATCCACTAGCTCTCACATTTCACGGATGACAATTTATAAAATGAACAAAATCCCTTCTCTTAGTTGATTCCTGTATTTTGTAAACATCCTTATCCTTCTAAGGTTACCAATCCATCCACAAACTCAAGCCAATTCTAATTAGGGTATGTGCTCAAGATTTGTCATGTGTCATCCCTTTCCTAGCCTTCCATCTTCCCCCAATTTGAGTAGGGACCCATTGAGCTTCCCCAAATCACATGAGTGCCCTCTTAGATGCTCTATTTCGACCTGACATGTCAGGTATGTTAGATGTCAATGTTCAGATCTGATTTGTGTCATAGATGTTATAGCATCTTCATCATTTTTGTCATAGAGCTAGGGAATCTAGTCCAAGTGTCTCACTAGCTCCAAAATGACTCTTCCTCTTCCATGTAAGTTACATTTTCTTCCAAATTAGACCTATGATGCATATGTCCAAGTGTATTATCCTTATAACTCATCCAAGAACATTTAAGCTTCCCATGGATTCGAAATTGCAAGAGGAGGATGCCATGTGGCATAGGAATTCTAGCTTGTGTGGGTCCCACATCTTCCATGTGTCTTCATGATCAATTGCCACTTCGGTTTTCCGTTATATTTATTTATTTCTATCATTTGTTAAATATTTATGCTATTCTAATTTTCAAACAACATTTATTTTCCCCCTTATTCCAAATCACAAATCTCACCCCCGACCTAGGAAACTAGTAATTTTCCTCCTTGGCAATTATTTGACCCTTAGCATCAATTTGACAAACTCTCATGAATATGGAAAATGTGATTAGGCCATTTTGACCCAATGCAAAATTTGGGACATGAAAAATCCTCCCTTCCCAATAGTGCTTGTCCTCAAGAAATTTCAAACATGGGTGTTGAAGAACCTGCTTTCTGTATGAGTCTCTGAAGTTGCCACTGAGTTTCCCAACTTTGAGTCCTTGAGATTCCATGAATATTTTACAGAGGAACCACCATGCTTGTTGCTGCACTAATATAATAAAAATCACTTTATTAAGTGGGGAATCCATCTCCCATACTACTTTTTTCCCAAAAAAATTGAAATCAATGGGACTAAAAACTATATCAGGGTCCCATTGCTTGTATTACACTCCAACAATTAAGAGTGCTCTCCAACCCATACCATTAGGAAAGAGAGTTCTGGGATCCCAATTTCTTGTATGCATTCCTCCAAACATCTTGAGTACATAATATATATCATCAAAGTACATAACAACATACTAAAAATGTACATCAAGGAGGTGCCTCATCAAAAAATAATGAAAGTGCTTATACCTCCAAGTAAGTAGACCACCATTTTCCAAGTGCATACAAGCTTCAAGTGACGAATCAAATATGCCCCAATGACATAGGTGATGATCCCATGTCCTACAATCCTATTCCAAAAGGATGTGATATGCATCAAAATATTCATCCATATATTTTTTCATCCAAGAAGTGGATGAAGAATCTCCACTAAAATCTAAACCAAATAATGAGCAAAAAAAACAAGGAGACTTCAAATGACTCAAAGAAGTCTCACCCATGCATCCATGAATGAGATATTCATAAAGATACAACAAAGTATGTTTCTGGAAACAAAAATGTTCTCCAATCATAAATCTATTCACCCCGGTGTTGGATGAAGTTCCTCCAACATCAAATGAACCGAGTGTTGAGCAAGAAAAACCATGAGTCTTCAAGTGACTCAAATTCATATCATAGGTGCATCCATGTAGATGTGAATCATCATAAAGTAACAAAGGATTCTGCTGAAAATGTGAATAAGAATGTGCTCCAACCATGTCATCATAAAAAGTAAATATAGGAGTTCCATACTCCTCATGTGGCACCATAAAAAAAGAACCCTTTCACCCATACTTCTTTGAAACTAATGCTGCAAAACATGGAATTGTAGGATGTAGGAGAATGAACTAACTCACCCAAATGATAAAAAAGTGCAAAAGTTTCATCATGAGAAGGATCCATATGGGTAGTATCATGCAGCTCCTTCAAAAGTGTGAAACCTTTGTCATATATTGGTTCCAATGTAGAGGAACCATGCTCTTCTTTAAAAATTGTATAACCTTAATCAAGAGACAATTCAAGTTCCTCTTCCACCACATCAAGTGTTTGGATCTCTTCAAGTTCATCTTCAAACACATTAAGCACATTCAAATTTCCACATTTCTCATGATCCACCATGTCATGAGAATCCTCCAAGCAATCTACCATATGACAATCTGAAACATGGGAGGAAGAACAAGTATCTTGCAGCCTCTCTAGAAGTTGCTCATTTTGAATTTGGAGATTATGAATATCCTCCTTATTATTCAAGTATGATTCATGTAAAAATTTATTAATATCAACCAAATTTTTTGTATCAAAAAGCAAAGACATGAAATTACCTTCAATGTTGCACATTTCTCTTTGAATCTTCTCCATGTCTTCAAGGAAGGATGGATCCTCCAATGAAGAAATTTTCCAACAAGAATTTGACACCAATGCTTTAGTGTCATGTAGTATGCTAAGGGACTCTTGGATCTTATTTTAATTCATCTTTAAGGACCCTTCAAGAAAATGAGGCTCTTGCAAATGAACCTCCTCATCTTCTTCCTTCTTGCTTGGACCAACTTCATGAAGCTCAAGTGGTGATGGGGAAGTTGATCTTATTTCTTCTTCAATTGCTACAAGGTATTAATTTTCATGTTTAATGGAATTTTGGCTTGCAGCACCACTTTCAAAATTGGTCTCTATGTCACCAACATAAATGTGTGAGCACCCATCAATAGGTACTCCTTCATAGTTCAAGCATCCATCAGTGGATGCTCTTTGTTTCATTTCCAAGGTAGAATGTGTCTCGAAATGATCTTCAATCTTTTCAATAGAAAATTATTCATACTCGTGTGATGTCTCTTCATATTTTTCAGAGTCTCTTTGGAGTGACTTTCAATCCTCTTCATGTACTACTTCTTCTACTCCACCTATTTCAGAACTAGGTGGTTCATGGGTCTCCTCCTTTTGCTCCTTCAAGCAAGTTGATGCATTTTCCCCCCTGTTTTTCTTAAGATCAGTATATTTTCTCCAACCTTGGATAGCCAACAATTTGAATCCTTTCATAATATTCTTGGTCATGTCTTCAAAGACAGGTCCCATGATTTTTATATGCTCCTCACCATCATATGAGGTTCCCTTTTCATCCCTAGTCATAGTTTCCTCTTCAATAAAAGCACTTTTGGGTTCCAATATCTAATGGTGGTCCCTGGATTCTTGTCCTCATAAATATCATACCACATAAGGTGCCAAGATCATGCTCTGGTACCACTGTAATGTCCCTTTTTAAGAAATTTTATTCAATGACCAATTTTTCTCTTTTTTTCTCAATTTTGACCTTTGACTAGTTTTGATGTCTAAGTCTCTAAATTGGTCCAAATGCTCTCAAATATTCACAAAAGGTATATGAATGATATTAAGGTTTGAATATAATTTTCAGGGAATATTTATGACCCTCTAAAGGCTTCTACAAACTTGTTTAAGATTCTGGTCGAGGTAGGAGTTTTGACTAGTAATTTGGGGTTCTAATTCCCCCACAATGAAGACTGAAAATGGATTCCCAAATGCACACAATCCAACTCGAATTTCTAAATGGAATTAGGGGACACGTAAAGAAAATAAATATGAACTCATATGAATCCCCATTCAACTTTTAATGTCTGCTATAACTCCCTTAAATCAGATGCAAAAAGACTAGTTTCAACCTTGGGGGAAATGGTAGGAAAACTTCTCCAAATGCTATGCAACTCAACAAAATAACTCCAAATGCTTATGTAATGAAAATTAAACTCATATAATCCATCAATAACAGTCCATTCTTCCATAAACCATCGGTATTTTATTTATCCATTCGAATCTATCAACATTATATTGGTTCACAACAAGGTAGTGGGGAAATGGCAATGTTTCTTCATTGTTTAACATTTATACATGAAATATTTTGGGTATTTTGACCTGAGAGTATTCTGAACTTTTAAATACAGAAACAACAGTCCACTCGTCCATAAACCATTAGTAGTTTACTTATCCATTCGAATCCATCAACATTGCATTGGTTCACAACATGAAAGTGGGGAAATGGCACTACTTCTTCATTGATTGACATTTTTACATGAAATATTTCAGTATTTCGACCTGAGAGTATTTTGAACTCGAAATACAGTGAATTTACATCAGAAAATAAAATAATGGGGTATTAGAAGCTTCCCCAAAGATATCAATAGCTCACCCAAAGTGCAATCCCTCCATGAGCAAGAATATGCAATTCAAACTAGAGATGGTTGAGAGAAAGTGTTGCAATAGAAGAAACCACGAGCTTCCCTATAGCTTACACCTAGAAATAAAATGACATTAAAGCTCCATGAAAGACCTGAGTGGCCTCTCCAAACACCAACTTGGATGGGAATCTTTGACCCTCGAAATTGGCTAAGGCAAGAAAACTAGTCGGGTGATTCCATGAAGGTGGGTAACACTTTTTAGCCAAATTTGAAGATGAAAACCTGATTTTTTACTCATGTGCTAGATAGAAGCCCTCGAAACACATATATGCCATGTGAATTTAGACTTGCAGTAAAAAAACAAATTGTAGAATATTATGTTGGCTTCCCAATGATATTTGTTTTTAAATATTTTGATGTCATTTAATGTGTGAAATTTTGCGTTTAATGAACTGTGTAACCTTAAAATTTTGAAGAAGTTAATAAGTGGCTCGTGTCCAACCCCAATAATTTAATGTGTGTGTGTGTGTGTGTGTGTGTGAGAGAGAGAGAGAGAGAGACAGCATGATCTACACAAAATGAACTGTGGTTTGCATATTTTTTGTTAATTTATTTCGCAATATACAATTATTTATTTTTTTCAAAAGTGACCACATCTTATTTCAGCATCATTTTATACACATGTGTGTCCATCCCAGCTTTTTTTTCACTATTTTCAAAAATTGAAAAACCAAAGACACCCTTTTGAAGAGGACACGTCGATGTGTGGACTGTGCATTCTTAAGAAATTTTTGGATGTTATATTTTACCCTGCGGATTTTTCTTTGAGTTGCTTCGAAGTTGTTGTCTGGTTTTCTAAGTGTAAGTTTTAGAACTAATTTAAAAAACCAATATGAATTCCAAAACGCATGCATTCTATCTCAATGGATAGAGGATTCGGTGACGAATCTATCGGTATGAACTCCGCTCATTTATGTGCCATGAATGGCAGGGTTTACACCCCCAGAAGACACATAGAAACATTGATTTTCTTGTAAGAGGGTTAAATCTTTGTTTTTCAAGCCCTCGATCGAGCTACTCTTAAACACTCGAAAAAAAAAGCTTTGTACATGACTACCAATATACTAGCATATTTTTTCAGGATATATATATATATATATATTATGTCCATGTAGGACATTTTAGAAATGGGTTTCAAGGACCCATTTAAGAGAATTTAAAAGAAAAATTACACAAGAATAAAAGGGAAATGAGAAATTATAATTTTTTCAAGATGGTAAATGTAAAAATTAAAAAAAACACATAAGTACAAGAATAAAAAAATAATGAAATATAAAACAAAAAAAGAATAAGAAGAATGATGCTTATTCTCAACATTGTAATAAATATAAAGAATTTAAATTTTTTTATTTTTCATATCCGAATCAATGATAAGAATATAAATGCATAAGAAGAAGAATTGAAGGAGAAATAATATAATACTCATAACCATAGTGAAATATACTAGTAACAAGGGAAGGTGTCCTTTGCTTTTTAGATTTAGTTTTTTGAAACTATTAAAGAGGCATCAAAGTTTAGGGAACAAGAAAACTCTTTCCATAGTTCACCTAACGTATAATTAGAACTCTCTCAGTATATAGATAAATGTGTACATAAACATAATTGACAATTATAACTTATTGCCAATCTGTTTCCTCTAGACACAAGTACATTAAGAATATAGCAAATGGATAAGACTCATGAAATAAACATGACATGCCAACTCACCCCACTCATAAAAAAAGGTTTTTTCATAGTAATAATAATATGTTGCGCCCCATATATGCGACCTTGTGACCCTCCTTATAACTAAATGTAATGAAGTATAAATTTTTTCTGGACCAGAGATATTAACAAAAACATTGAACTCTATGTTGAAAAGAGACATGGATTTAAACAACACTATAGATGACATTGATTATGAATATTGTGTGCAGTGACCAAGTGGACAAACTATTGTTTGTAGCAAAATGACCATGAGGTAGATACAATAAACCCTTCAATGCATCCTAGCATGATAACTCAAAAATTTAACCAATAGTTGTGAAACCTTGATGGTGATGCCAAGGATTCATTTTGGGGCTTTAACAATAATTTTAGAGTCCGTGAACTACATGAATTTAATTTTTTTTAATGCTTATATTCAAGTAGTATCATGGTTTGTTTTCATTAGAATTCAACATCTAACTTGTTTATGTCATCAATGGTTGGTAAGGAATTTCAACATCATTTGATTCCTATCAGCAATATATCCAATGTGTATACAATGTAGTACAGAAATGTAGTGAAATGTTTTAAATACTAAAAATATGTCTCCCCTTCGTATATAATTTTTAATTTTAAAAAACTACAATTATGTGATATGACTTTGAATTTACACTAATTTTTATCTTAATCGTCATGTTCTATTCCGCCCTGGGCTCTGAGCTTTAAATATCTGACCTGAGGATCTATACCATAGGTAGATCGTAGTCCTAAGAATCCAGGTCTAGTGGACACAACTCGTCTAAGTTCATCTCATCAATTGAATTGCATGCATCATTGTCATAGTATTCTTTTTGCATTGAACCAATGTGAGCAATGATGCATGCAATTCAATTGATGACCTGAACTTAGGCGAGTTGTGTCCACTCGACCTGGATTCTCAGGACTACGATCTACCTACGATATAGACATTCAGGATAGATATTTAAATCCCAAATCCTAGGGCAGAATAGAACAGAACGATTAAGATAAAAATTAGTGTTAAATTCAGAGTCATATCACATAATTGTAGTTTTTTAAAATTAAAAATTATATACGAAGGAGCAAAGTATTTTTAGTACCTTTAGAGAAATGAAAATGTGAGCATGAAAAAGGGTTATATCAATGTCCATTGTTTACTCTTCAAAATTGTTATTGTGCCACACATTTGCATTTAATTTTGCTAGTAAATTTTTTAATAACATTAGAGTTTACATCAATAGCACGTGACTAATTGTTTTGGTGTTTCATAATGCTAAGAGTGGAGGAAAATAAATAAAATAAAAGGTGTTATGACGACTATGAGATCCGAAAAACAAAAAGTATGGAAACTAAATATGATACTAATTCTCATTTCGACAAGAATTGAAAATGTTCAATGACATGAATTCAAATGGGAATTCAAAATACAAGGTGTCCAAGCATCTTTTGGAAGACTTCATTAAATGAAACTTTACATGATGCATATGGAAATACAATGTCAATATCAAGGTCTCTAAAACCATTGATCAAGCTTTTACATGTGTTTTTAAATACCTCTATTGAATGTTTATGTGTGGTTAGAGAAAAGCTCGATCGAGCTTTTCAAAACTTTAACTAAAAACATCCTCAAGTGCCCATATTCGTGTGTGCACACGAATATGGACACCCAAAAATTTCTTTAATCAAAGTTTTTTAAATCTCGTATTGTTCATGGGAACAAGGTCTTCAAATTCAAATAAAATCAAACATAGAATTATATGATAATAAAATTTAATAAAACATAATTTCGACTAGAAGAATGATATACTTGTGGGTAATAATACATACCTTAAAGAAAAAACGAGTAAAAGCATTACTACTGCCACTTCCTCTAGATTTTATGAATAGAAATCAGTCATAGAGTAATTGGTGTTATAGATGTGATTAATTGGAGTCATACATGTGATTAATCACATCTATAACCCAATTACTCTACAACCCATATCGATAAATGAATATAAATGACCATTTTCTATACAACAAACGAAGTGAATTAAATGATGGGTTTGTTGCCCATTTATAGACAGTTAAGAATGCTCGATCGAGGTTTTTTTTAACCCTTGATCGAGCCATTTTTTAACCCTCGATCGAGGGTTTATCAAAATCTCGACCGACGGATTATCATGACCTCGATCGAGCATGTTATAAACCCTCGATCAAGGTGTTGAAACCTCGATTGAGGGTTTAATAAAAGCTCGATCAAGGGTTTAATAAAAGCTCGATCGAGGTACGTTTTTTTCATTTTTGCCAAAATCGCCTTGCCAAAAATTGCAACTTAGTCATCCACTAGCTCTCACAATTCATAAGTGACAGTTTCTCAAATGAACAAAATCCCTTCTCTTGGTTGATTCTTGTATTTTATAAACATCCTTAGCCTTCTAAGGTTACCAATCCATCCGCAAACTCAAGCCAATTCAAATTAGGGTGTGTGCTCAATATTTGCCATGTGTCCTCCCTTTCCTAGCCTTCCATCTTCCCCCAATTTGAGTAGGAACCCATTGAGCTTCCTCAACTCACATGAGCACCCTCTTGGATGCTCTATTTTGACCTGACATGTCAGATATGTCAAATGTCAGCGTTCAGATTTGATTTGTGTCATAGGTTTCATAGCATCTTCATCATTGTTGTCATAGACCTAGGGAATCTAGTCCAAGTGTCTCACTAGCTCCAAAATTACTCTTCCTCTCCCATGTAAGTTACATTTCCTTCCAAATTAGACCTATGATGGATATGGCCAAGTGTATTAGCCTTCTAACTCATCCAAGAACATTTAGGCTTCCCATGGATTCAAAATTGCAAGAGGAGGATGCCATGTGGCATCGAAATTCTAGCTTGTGTGGGTCCCACATCCTCCATGACTCTTCACGATCAATTGCCACTTTGATTTTCCCTTGTATTTATTTATTTATCTCCTTTATTAGATATTTACGCCATTCTAATGTTCAAACCTCATTTAATGTCCCCCTTATTCCAAATCCCAAAGCTTCCACCCCCAACCTAGGAAACTAGTAGTTTTCCTCCTTGTCAATTATTTGACCCTTAGCATCAATTTGACAAACTCTCGTGAATATGGCAAATGTGATTAGGCCATTTTGACCAAATGCAAAATCTGGGACATGACACAATACATAACCAAAGTAATTACATCCATGGATAAAAATATTTATAATTACAAATGCAATGGACGAGAAATTGATATTTCTATTAATATGAACAAAGATAAAGATGACAAACTCTGTTGGCACCTCATCAAAATCGAGAAACTGAGTCCCTCCACTTGGGCCTCCACCACTTCATTCCTCCATACAAAGACAAGCTCACAAAGATCCAGGAAAGCTTGGGAAATAACACTAATGGTTGTTTTAAGGACGAAGGGATGTAGACTCAAGTACATAAGAATGGGGCACAATTCCACTATAGTATATTTGCTCTTAAAGTTCTCCTCCTCTAATGCTTCATAGTAGCTCAATGTATAGCCCTTTAATAGGAGGTGAAGGGTCCAAGTGGAGCGTTTCCCGGCATATGGATGGCCAAGGGACAAGTCCTTCATTACTTAGTGGTGGGGGACTCCAAATATTGTTTTTGTATTTGAGCACATTTATCGATGCATGCGAGTGACAGTGGTGCAAGATGAGTATATGCGGGTTGTAGACTTATGACCTGCATATATGTGTGTGTGTGTGTGTGTGTGTGTGTGTCTTTTAAGGGGTTCCGTCGGAGCATCATGGTCAGAGTGAGCAAAAAGGGGTAAAATGAGTCTGCATAGGGACAAGGATAGGATATCAAAGCATGATGTATCAGGTGTGACAAATCACGCTATAATAGCTATCGTCGATTATGGATGGGAAATGCAGAATGGAAGTCACGATCGCTTTTGGGTTTTTTTTATGTTCAACAAAACACTCGAACGTTATGTGTTTATATAATGCTCAAGCGTTATAGAAAGACATAACTCTCATGCGTTATGTATTTCTATAATTCTAGAACATTATAGACATACATAACGTGCGAGAGTTATTGTTTCCTATCCTGGGTGTTTAATGACATGGCGGGCTTGGTCCCACCCATGCCTAGTTCAAAGAAACACTTGCGGGTTTTTTATCTACTAAACTATTGTGTGTTTTACAAAACTAAGATTGCATCTAAAGGGTCTCTCGACTTTGTGCGAGGGCCCAAAAATAGTTATATGCTACCTCATGTCCCAAAGTATGACTTTGAGAGGTATCACATAAGATGTTACTCATTTTCCACTACAACTTATGCCCTTGTTTTATCTACTCTTTTGTTCTCTCTCCTAAGTTGTTTGAATCTTATTTTTTGACCAATGACAGTTTTGTTTGACAGCTTATCCACCTTCTTCTATGACAAAATTTGGCCTTACACTTCTTTCTTTATTAGTCCTTCATCCTTCCTTCCTTATCTTCCCCTAAAAAAGATGAATTCTATAAATAATAACCCTTAATACAAGATTTTTTTTCAACTTGCAACCCACCTATCTTGCACTAATGTCGGCTTGAGGATCTACCCTTTCTCTTATGTTCATCGATGTCTTCTTCTCAACAAACTCACGACTTCATTCACGCAAGGTTCCAAAAAAAATTTGACTCTTACTTATTCCTCAATCATCTAAATAAAAACGCTCTTTTTTTTTAAGATTTAATATACTTCCCTTTTCTTTAAAAAAACTTATTCACTTTTACAAAGTCAATACCACCACCAATTATTTAAAAAAAGCACACATTTAATAAAATCCTTTTTACAACTTTTTTTTACTTTTTTTTTTACATTTGAAAACTTGGGATGACATCTTTTCCTTTTATAAATTATTGAAGCCCTTTTCTTGACACCATAGTTTACCATATGGTCTTTCTTTTGATCGCAGGAAATATGATATGCCACTAATAGGACCAAAATGCATACCTTGACGTGTCTTTGCTCCCATTCTAAGCATACATTGCTCATGTTGAGTCTTCTTTCAATTCCAACGAATTGTTTGATGTGAATTGTCTCCTTCAACAGAATATATATTCCTTTTGAGAACTCCTACGATCTCATCTTAGTTTGTGTGTAGCCACGACTACGCACTAATAACACCCTTGCTCCCTTTCTTTCTTTATCTAGTGTTCCTTCGACCACACTTATTTCTCCTCTCCTACCAACTCTTCAGTCTTCAGTTGTAAGCCTGCACCGAAATGACGCAGACACTGAAGCTGCAATGCACTCAAAGAATCAGGAAAAAACATAGATGGAATGTAACAACGTAACAAACGATTCCAGGAAAAACAGACAACACAATAAACAAATCTAATTAATCATGAAGATTCCATTAGATGGGCATGCGGGCCTCAAAGACATTATCACAGAGGACGCAATCCCTGTACTCTTCCTTCAAACCCATTGACAGTGAGGCACCCAATCTTTTATTGCATGCTCCCCCGAGTGTAATCTTCTGCCAATGCTCTTGAGCTCATAAGAAGGGAACGTGACCCATTAATAACATGTAGAGCTGCCACATTTCAATTTGGCTAACACTTGTCGCAGCATGCATGCCATGCTGGACGGATGCTCCACATCACTTAAGGTCATGTGATACTTTGCATCACTTCTTCACAACCGGCGAGCCTCAATCCTCACAAGCATACGTGAAGGCTCAGCCTCCACTTTTCTTTGGAGTGGTGGAAAACGCTTAAACTTACTCTAATTTTTCAGTCTTAATCCTGCTATGATACCATGTGAAAATAATAGCGGAGGAAAAACATGAATTAGACACACAATCTATGGAACATCTAGGTGCTCTTATCTCTATTAAACTATTAGAAATATATAAGCAATACATAACACAAGGATTTGGACCGTGTCTTGGCCACTAACTCCATTAGCTATTAACCCGCAACTATATTGTGCATATATGGACCAACCCTAATTGTCTAGGACTACTTCATTAACCATTAAGCGTTGGGAGTAATTACCATACTTCAACACTTATGTGGGGCATGTTATACTTCAACACTTTTATGGTGTGTTGGATTCAGGATTGCTTTTAGACCAAAACTGGAAGGTATTTATCTCGGCCAATATCCCTAGAGTTAGGATCTAGGAAGACCATTAGTCCATGTAACCAATCTAGGTAGGCCATTAGTCCATGTCACGAAACTCAGGGGGAGTGTTGAACCCAATGTCAACAATCTCTCCCCAAAAGCACCAGGTGAATTTCGAACCCTTGACATGTTGCTCTTAAACCATTTGTTGGAATCACAATTGGTGTTAGACCAAAACCCAC
This sequence comes from Pseudotsuga menziesii, assembly GCA_001517045.1. Classification (NCBI taxonomy): domain Eukaryota; kingdom Viridiplantae; phylum Streptophyta; class Pinopsida; order Pinales; family Pinaceae; genus Pseudotsuga; species Pseudotsuga menziesii. The sequence continues at coordinate 52,850 of LPNX010792433.1, read as the reverse complement.
ATGTTGTTCTCAAACCATTTGTTGGAATCACAATTGGTGTTAGACCAAAACCCACGGGGATTGGTGTTAAATCAAAACCCACATGTATTAATCTCTGCCACAATCTCCAAAATAAGATCTCTGAAAAAGATTAGTCCATATCACAAAACTCACAAAGAACATTGAATCCAATGTCTAACCAAACATGTCATAAACCCTAATGTCCAGAAACACGTCATAAAAAGAGAGGTATTATAAGCCCACTGACTTGCCCATGCACAACTCCTTGCACATGCACAACTCCATCCACCAATGGGATTCGGCGTAGTTCTGGGAGAAAGACACCAATGGGCTTCGGCCTAGTTCTGGGAGAGTATGGGTATGCGTATGTTCTCAATCACATTCTCTATCATCGGACTGCTCTCGTCGGCTTTCTCCAGTTTTTCGCTGGCCAGAAAAGCATTAACGCCCGCGCTATCGAGTGAAGCGTAGAGATGATCTACGTCGAATGTTTTTCTGACGTCCTCCCCTCTAAAACTTAGAAACACATCGTATTTCCTATGAGTGGAGGACGCAGTCCTCTCCAAGGGATTGTATCTCGTGAAATACATGATGACGACAGATATATCACAGTGTACTCGTTTTAATTAGCTGAATTCTGGTCGGCTTAAAGGAAGTTGTATAATCGACAATGGTGTCGGATATTTTCACGGACAGCGCGTCCCCTGTTCGATGGTCAAACAATTGAGGTCGATTCCCGGTATTGTGATTGTGGGATGTTTCAATTCTTGAGGAAAAATTCCTTCTTCGAAAATGTGGGGTTTGTGTAAGGGAAATCTTGTCTAGCTTGGGGGTGGCAGTGGTGTTGAGAGATTGATGAGCACCTTGGCTTATGGTTGGGTGGAACATTGCAGCGACATCCCTAGTTGCGGAAGCTTCTTCTCAAGATAAGTATTCTCTGTGTATTTAATTCAGCAACTGTATTTGTATTTTAAATTATCATGAACATGTTGAAGGCTTGAATGTGTTGAATGGATTTTGCTTCTATTGTATATTTCATGTATGATGCATCTGTAAATGTACTTTACTTCAATACATTTTACGTTATGTTCATGGGGTTAGATTGCCCGTTTTGACAATAGCAGCACCGTAGTCGCGTCCTTTCTCTCGGCGAGATGAGGGGAGGGGACGTGACACTTTGGAAGTTATTATATTTGTATTATTGTTACTCCTCCATTCATATATGTCCTTGATGTTATTGGTCATGTTAAATTCATGAGGTAAAACCTTTGTTGTAAGTCGGGGCAATAGTACCTACAAAAGTATTTTATAAATATTATTTTGAGTCTTTCTAGGTAGGTCAACCCTAATTAGAGAAATTGGTCGACCTAGTTAGGTGATAGAGTCGCTCACCTGATGAATATAAATAGGTGATTCGCCTCCTTCATTTGTGCACACTTTCACTCAAGCAAGTTCACTAGAGAGAGAAGAAGAAGTGTGTTGAAGATAGGAGGAGTTGTCTTGGGGTTTCACACTGTCTTGGTTGAGTTCTATATTGAGGAAGTTTTGCGGGGTTTTCTCCCTTGTGTTTTCTCGAGGAAAATCTCAGTTTTCTTTGTGTTGTTGTGCTTGTTGTTTCTTCGGTAATCCTACTATCGTAAATTGTTTTAGAATATGATCTAATCAATTAAGAAAACTTAACACATACTTATATAACCCAAATAGAAGAACCATGAAACCATTAAATTGTTCATGTCTTGATTACTCTAAATGAGATTATGTGGATAGGATGATTATAATGATAATTTATAGAAACAGTATTCGGGAGGTTTGGTGTTTCAATGGTCATCTCAACTTAATGGTCATCTAGAACTTCATCACTAAACAGTGTTGGGAATGGATTGCGGACGCATGCAACTTCAAGTTGCGGTAGTCATCACATACTCTTATATCCTCTGTATATTTCTTGCTCTAAATTACTATAGGAATGATCCAATCAGATTCATCTACAAAGATCAAACTACCACTAAGCACACGGTCAATCTCTTTTTTCACCTTTCGTTTCACTTGGGGATATAGTATGTATGGCCAATGTTTTACAAGCTTGGCGTCCGGCTTCAACACAATTTTTATTTCGCCCAAATCCCCTTGTATTCCTTTGAGCTCTGTGAAGTTCTTCGGAAAGAGATCATCATATTCCTTCAAAAGAGATGTTATCTCGGATACAATTTCTTCATCCCAATAATCTCTAATTGCCGCCATATTTGGGTTATCCTCTGTGCCAATATTGAATTTCTGCAGTTTCAAAGGTTGCATGTAAGGTGATCTAGTCTCCTCTGGTCTTTTCTATCGCACTTCCCTAGATCCTTCAGACTACTTGAAAGCTAAGTGTCACAAGTATTCCAATTCACTTGGATCTGAGTCCTCTTTATCCACCTTTGCGCAACAGAGAGGGGATGTTATTTCATGGTTAACTAAAGTGAGATCTGATAGTGCTTGATGGGCGATATAAATGTATGAGTGTCCCACATTCCACAATTGATATGTGAACAAATCTCTCTTGATTTTTTGTTAACGCTTATGTTACTGAGTCACTAGTCACATAAAAAGAAAATCCTTGGAAAAACAATGCATCCATTTTCTTCCAACATCTAGTCTATCACCTTATCTCCTCATGCGAGTATCAAGCCTTGGGGATAGGTCCCAATGCGTGGAAACACTAATGAACCCAAAACTCTGGATGTAATTTATTTGATTCCCATTGGTGTTTGCACAACTCAAAGTGGTTGTAGGGATTGGTCTCCCCTGTATAGATGTTTACCACTTTGTTGGTGTGTGTAGATGGATTGAATTTGAGTATTAATGCTAAATGGGTTGTGGTCTAGTCAGGAAGATCATCCTTTTTTGTATCCCACCATCTTGTTGGGGTTCCTCTTAGAGCTATGTCCAAGGAGTATGGATGCGACATTCTTCTATAATTCAGGGGTCCATTTTCTGTAAGAACCTGTCCAAGCCATTGGTGCCATCATATACTGGTGGATTTCTAACTTCAACATTGATCCATCAAATTGATTTAATATTTACACAATGTATGGAAGAAATTTCATGTCGCCCATTCTGCTAGCTGTCCCAATATTCTTCAGAATCACTATTGAATGAGTGCATACTCCTCCAACTTATTGATCCTTCTATTGTTGGGTTCACATAGTCTTCTCATTTTCCTGTGGTCAAGGAGAATATATTATCCATGACATCCCTTTCCATGTTTACTTGTACTCTCTCAGTATATCACGATCCTTGGTGGGGGTCTAAAGGTTGTGTAACCTTCATGCCATCGAATTCAAAGGTCATCATTCGTTTCTTTAAATTGATTCCTCCATTATTTTCATTAGTCCACTTAATCCCTACTAGTGTTGGGTAAAGATCAGATCCTACCATGATCTCAATTACTTCAAAATCCATGATGGTATTGATGCCTTCTAGATCAACTTCAACATTTTCTAATCGGCCAATTAAAGAATGCAATATTGGTTCACTATTCTTAGTTGAATAGGAGAGTAGACCAGAGGTAGGTGTTGGAGAAGAGTCGCGCAGCTACAGGAAAAGCTGCCATTTTGGCGGATAGCCAGTCTGGCGAAGACGAAGAGATAAGGTGAAGCTACGACGCCGTAGCATGTTTCTAGTTGCAGAGCAGAGCCGAAAACCGTGACTGTTGGAACAGAGAAGTCAAGGAAGGCGACAGTACCTGAGCGGCTGAGAAGAGAGAGCTCAACCACTGCATTGAAGGCAGCGGCGAAGATAGGAGGGTTCAGCTACCCTCATAAAGGAAAAGAAGCAACGAGGCCGAGGTATTGAAGACGAAGGACAGAAGAAGGGAAGCGATGCATAGTACCCATGGTCAGCGCCGGGAAGCATGGAAGACTGCAGAGAGCAGTGGTGTGATGGAAAGCGACTACCCCAAGTATAGATATGCCGACTGTCACTAGTTAGGGTTTGGGTTACTGTTGGGATAGGCCCACAGTGTTGTAATGGCGAGACCTTCAGGCCGCCTATAAAGGGATGTAATTTGTATTGTAAAAGGTTGGCATTTTGGGCATTTTAGGCCATCCAACTAGTCAAATTATCAGTATTCTGTTAGCTTACTGTTATTTTGTATTGTAACAATCCGCAGGGATTGATAGACAGAGAGAGAGAGAGTGAGAGTATATTGTAAGAAGGAAATATAGAGATAGAGAAGAGATCTAAGAGAGAAGGGCTCCAGGCTGTGTGCGGAGTTACCCAGAAGATCTCTAGATGCATATGCGGTGCAGCAGAACTGTGTACCTCTCTCAAGTTATAATATAGAAACACAGTTCTGTGGACGTAACTTCCACCCTGGAAGTGAACCACGTAAAATCAGAGTGTTATGTGCTTGATTCATGTGATTGTATTTGCTAGTTATATCTGTCATTCATTACATGAACTTTGCTTACAGTAAATGTATGTGTATGTTATTCAGTTCACAGCATATTAAAAGGATAAATGCAAGTTGAAGTCTTTAAGTATTCTGTATAAGGGTTTGTCTAAGTTTCACTTGAGACAGGTAAGAGTCGCAGTATAAAACAACTTTGCGCATTGTGTCCGGTAAGTTACACCAGTAAGATAAGTAAGTCTGAGTTGCAGCGGTAGGATATCGCGGGGAGGCGATATCACACCAGAAGAGGAGTTGCGGTGCGCGATACCGTGGGATAAGGAGTGAGCATAGGAGAGAGTTAGGTGTTGCCCAGGGCGCGTGATGTGATAAAGGTTGGAGTCATTGCGAGCAAGAGGAAACTGTGCTATCGCGTCGTGGAGAGGAAAGAGCGGTCTCGCGAGTTAAGAAGAGCTGCGAGATGCACATAGGATGCCATACAGAACCTGGTCGAGACACTTGAGTCCTCGACCAACCCATTAGGATCACTTCGGGTGAGACTTTAGGCTGCTCCGCGGTCTGTCGCCGAAAGGGCCAGTGAGCTAGGGGTGTTGTTGGTTCATTATAGTAAACCTGGGTCTGCCCAGACGACCAACAAATGGTTCCATTGCCGGTTTTGAACAAACTGAGCACAGATGTTCTGTTGGCATCCTACTAGAGACGAACTCAACGAGTGGGTTATGTCCAATGAGAAAGAGTTTGCTGAATGAGAGAACAAGAGTCCTAGACTGAGTACAGAGGACTGGTTACAAAAACATATTGTTACAGACCTGCATGCGATATTTTTTGCAACCTTTGGAAATGAGCTTTACGAATGGTTATCAAAGTTGACTGATAAGAACATATTCAAGAAGAAAAGAAACATTGTCTGGACACCGGAGCTGATTCAGACCGTGAAGAACCTTGATAATCCCATTATGAGGACAGTAGACTTCTGGCTTGCGAGTGTGCTAGAAGGCTTCGTCACAGAGTTTGCAGTTGACCAGAGAAAAAGCTTCAGCGAGGCTGAACAGTACTTCTTCAAAGGATATCGCGGTAAGTACCTAAAATCTTTAAACTTGTCCATTAAGATGCTATTATATGAAAAAGGAAGAATGGATCTAGTTTCAGATGAATAAGTAAAGATAGTAATGTCACAAGAGTTTGAAAGTGATTTTGATGACATTGGACGTACACGTAGTGGAAAGAAATACAAAGTAGATTTCAGATCTCCCATATTTGAAGACAGTTCAGATAGTACTAGACAACAGAGTCATAACCATACAGACAGAACAGAAGGGGGTATCCCTTACCACCCTTATACCCCACAGAAACAGATCGAGACTCAGAACAATCCCGTAGGAACTCCATCTAGTAGCTCGCAGACATTACATACTACCGCTACATCACCTCCACCTACACCGCTGAGTGGTAGTAACACAGCAAATCAACATCCACCATGTAGAAATAGAATGGGGGATGATATGAAGCTACCTATCTTTAAGGGTACAAAGGCAAAGGACCCAGAGCAGCATTGGTTTCTATGTGAAGCCGTGTGGACCATTAAAGCAATCAATGATGATAATAGTAAACTTGTACAGTTGGTCACCACACTGAGAGAACGAGCCTTAACATGGTATATGAAGTATACCTCAGCGGTACCCAGAACACTTGTCCAGGTCAGGATCGCCATGATTAAAGAGTTTAAGAAACCTAAGTCTAAGTCACAGTGCATTACAAAGCTCAAAGACATCAAACAGTTACCTACAGAGTTAGTGTGGGACTTCGATCAGAAATTTAAAGCCCTTATAGACCAAGTGAGCTTTGAGTTTGCACCGGAACAGCATAAGGAATGGTTTATTGCAGCGCTGCTCCCTCACATTAGACTACCATTAATGCAGCAGAAACTCCAGACACAGGACGACGCGTTGGAGATGGCGATGAAACTAGAGGCTTCACCTCTAGCTGAAACTAGCACAGGTATGACAACTCTGCAAAACCAGTTGGCTAATCTCACGATACAGATGCATGAACTTAAGAAAGGGAAAGAGGTTGCGCAAGACATATGGTGCATAAAGTGTAAAGCACAAGGCCATACTAAAGATAACTGTCCAGTCTTTGTAGAATATCTAGCAACCGAGGCTCCTAACCCCTTACCACAGACCCATGGGCCGTGGTGTGAAATATGCAAAAAAAGAGGACATCTACCTCACCAGTGCCCTCTACTTCAGAAGTACGTGCAGACACCTAAGAACTTATACTGTGTCTTCTGCAAGTCCGTAGGCCATGATGAACACGATTGTCGAGCCTATGATCTCATGGTCGGGAGCAAGAAAGACCTGTACAGAGTCCAATCAGAAACACAGGGTCAAGCAGCAGGACCACAGCATGATCCGGCATATGTTGGCCATGGAGGAGGATTCAGGGGACGAGGAGGATTCAGAGGCTTTGGCCGTGGAGAAGGCTTTGGCCGTGGTCGCGGACCAATCACTTGTTACAACTGTGGAGTTGTAGGACATTATGCTAGGGACTGTCATATCCCTACCACCACATGTAACTATTGCAAATCTTACGATCACGCTATAGAAGACTGTCCTACCTTGATAGCTAAGATCAGAGAACCTAAGCTAGCAGTACACCAGAACATCCAGTTTATTTCTGCTGAGCAGGAAGAACCAGAACTAAGAGTCAACATTGTGACTCGCAGTGGTGCTTCCACCAATGAGACATCGCAGGTTACTGAAAAGACCACAGGTCAGGAGTGGGTGCGTAAAGCTCCTAACAAAGCAACACCACTTGACCTACAGAAAAACAAACAGACATTTCAGGAAGCTAAGACTTTCTTTGATGACCCTATGCAATCAGGATCGCAGGTACCGCCGTCTAGGGGCGTACCACAGCAAGCACCTTGTGGCGTTAGCCCTGACCAGACATTGCAGGCTATCACATCGGGCGCTTGCGACGGAGACGAGTTAGCAGGAAGTGTACAATCCTTCCTGTGGAGTTGTTTAAAACTCGTGAGAAATGAGCAAGCTATTGGAGAACTTCAGTGCATCATAGATCAGTGTCAACCATCTTCTTCCATGAGCAGTGCACAGTACGTTGTTCATAGTATTAGGGGACATACAAAAACAGGAAGAGAGATGCGACTCACAACACAGGTTGGATAATTTGAAATGGACGAGGTCATCCTAGATCTAGGATCAGAGGTAAATGTTCTAACTAAGCAAACATGGGAACAGATGGGTATCCCTAAGTTAGTTAGATCACCTATCCACCTCAGATTATCTAATCAACAGTGGGTATCACCCCTGGGTCGATTATCGCAGGTGCCAGTTGACATTGACGGAGTTCGCAGCTCTGCGGACTTTGAAGTTATAGAAATTATTGGCGATAGTAGACCATATCCAGCACTACTAGGCATTGATTGGGCGATCGGTAACATGGCCGTTATCGACTTAAAGAGAAGACAAATGACCTTTGAGGACGCGCAGATCCGGGTCATCGCACCGTTAGATCCTCTTCAGGGTACTAGATACATTGAACCTATCCGAGCAGAGGAAGAGGCACATAACATGGACAGTCTCTATCAGATGACTGCGAACCAGAGCGACTACATCAATCCAACCGCAGAAGGGAACATTAGTTGGGGATGCAACAGGTCATGCGCATCGGATTCGGATGTTGGTCTAGGGAACTGGCAGAACAAACTTTACGAAGTCTCAGCGTGCAGATGTGCGTACATGACTAAGTCACTGCGATGGATTGGCGCAGAGATCAACAAAATTTCATCATTTCATGATCTAACAGATATCCTGGACTTTCTCACGCAGTTTGAACAACAAATCCCTCACGAGCAGAGAATTGTAGCTATGGACCTTGCAGTACGAGCTACACCTGCAAGATGGTGGTATGCACATAAAGAGAATATCGCATCATGGGATGATCTTAAGAGATTGATGGCGATCAGATTCTCTACCGACAGAGAGTATATCCAGCAGAGATACACAGGAGAAAGTGACCCCAGGTCACATATTCAGACATGTGAACAGAATTGGTCGGACATTCCTGAGGATGAATGGGTTCACCGATTCATTCACACTTTGGACCCAGTTCCATGGAACTGGTACACAGAGACTGAATTGCGCAAGGGAACGACTACATGGCCACTTCTAATAGACAGCTTTCTACTCACCTTCGCTTTTGACTCTGAGTATCCAAATGTTGATCAGGCCCTAGATGTAATAAAGATTAAGATATTTGAGGATTGTACCCTATCAGTACAAACTCAACCTGAGTGGGCCATCCAATTAGAAGAGGTGTTAGAGTGCTATAATTTTGCATCAAAACCAGAGGTTGAGGATGAAGATCCTCGCAACATCAACATTTTGGAGTCAGAAGGGACTCGCGATGTTGATGGACCAAAGCTACAGACTCGAGAAATCACAAAGCTGCTCAAGATTAAAAAGATCAATATTGGCACAGACACAGAACCAAAGTTTGCCTCTATTGGAGACTATTGGACCGATGAAACAGTTGGACAGATTGCAGACTTGTTACATGACTATCAGGACCTATTTCCCACCAAATTCACAAAGATGAAGGGAATAGTCGGAGACCTGGGAGTAATGAGGATACCATTGAAAGAGGATGCTAGACCAATCAAGCAGCGTCCATACAGATTAAATCCGCGATACAAATAAAAAGTTAAGGATGAGATCAATAAGATGCTAGCAGCAGGCATCATTGAGCCCGTAGAAGAGAGCGAATGGATTAGTCCCATGGTCGTGCAAGAGAAGAAAACCAAAGGAGACATCAGGATCTGTGTCGACTTACATAAACTCAACGATGCATCGCTTCATGATCCATTCCCGACACCTTTCACTGATGAAGTATTAGACAATGTGGGAGGACAGGAGGTCTACTCCTTCACTGATGGATTTTCAGGCTATCACCAGATCAGGATCCACCCAGACGATCGCCATAAGACCACGTTTGCAACAGAATGGGGCTCATTCCAGTATACGGTAATGCCCTTTGGTCTTAAGAATGCACCAACTATCTTTTCTAGAGTAGTAGTTGTTGTATTTAAAGAATACATCCATAAATTCCTAGAAGTTTATTTTGAAGATTGGACTGTATTTGGATTAATTGACAAGCACATAGGAGATTTAAGACTGATGTTAGAGAAATGTAGGCAGTACCAGATTTCTCTGAACTTGAAAAAATGTATATTCTGTGCGCCATTTGGTATTTTGTTGGGTCACATTGTTTGCAGGCAAGGCGTGATGGTAGATCCCGCAAAGATTGCCATCATTGTAAATCTTCCAGCACCCAACTCAGTCAAACAATTGAGAATAGTACTTGGTCATACCGGGTACTACAGAAAATTCATCAAGGGATATGCAAAGATTACAGCACCGATGGAAAAACTGTTAAAGAAAGACATAAAATTCCTATGGAATGAGGAATGCCAGCAAAGTCTAAACACACTTAAAGAGAAGATGGTTACAACACCCATCTTAGTATTCCCAGACTGGACTAAGCCATTTCATGTACATGTGGATGCATCTGGCATCGCACTAAGGGTTGTTTTAACGCAACCAGGAGAAGGAGGTATCGATCATCCTATCGCATACTCCAGCAGAAAGTTGGGGAGTTCACTACCACCAGAAATGAAATTGATGCAACAGAAGACTCAGATATTAGTCAAGCTATGCTTGACTCGGCAAAAGAGCGAGTCGCAGCTATGGAGAACGAAGTCGTAGGACTTCGAGACAAGCTTCAGTGCACTTCGCAGGAAGCCAAGGAAAAGCTACAGCAGGAGAAGCTTGTTGGTAGTGGCTCGGGGATGAGCCACAAGTAAGTGTTAGGGGACTGTTGGAGCAGAGTCCCGCAGCTACAGGAAAAGCTTCCATTTTGGCGGATAGACAGTCTGGTGAAGACGAAGAGATAAGGTGAAGCTACGACGCCGTAGCATGTTTCTAGCTGCAGAGCAGAGCCGAAAACCGTGACTATTGGAACAGAGAAGTCAAGGAAGATGACAGTACCTGAGCGGCTGAGAAGAGAGAGATCAACCACTGCATTGAAGACAGCGACGAATATAGGAGGGTTCATCTACCCTCATAAAGGAAAAGGAGCAACGAGGCCGAGGTATTGAAGATGAAGGACAGAAGAAGGGAAGTTGTGCATAGTACCCATGGTCAGTGCCAGGAAGCATGGAAGACTGCAGAGAGCAGTGGTGTGACGGAAAGCGGCTACCCCAAGTACAGATATGCCGACTGTCACTAGTTAGGGTTTGGGTTACTGTTGGGACAGGCCCACAGTGTTGTAATGGCGAGACCTTCGGGCCGCCTATAAAGGGATCTAATTTGTATTGTAAAAGGTTGGCATTTTGGGCATTTTAGGCCATCCAGCTAGTCAGATTATCAGTAGTCTGTTAGCTTACTGTTATTTTGTATTGTAACAATCCGCAGGGATTGATAGACAGAGAGGAGAGAGAGTGAGAGTATATTGTAAGAAGGCAATATAGAGATAGAGAAGAGATCTAAGAGAGAAGGGCTCCAGGCTGTGTGCGGAGTTACCTAGAAGATCTCTAGTTGCATATGCGGTGCAGCAGAACTGTGTACCTCTCTCAAGTTATAATATAGAAACACAGTTCTGTGGACGTAACTTCCACCCTGGAAGTGAACCACGTAAAATCAGAGTGTTATGTGCTTGATTCATGTGATTGTATTTGCTAGTTATATCTGTCATTCATTACATGAACTTTGCTTACAGTAAATGTATGTGTATGTTATTCAGTTCACGGCATATTAAAAGGATAAATGCAAGTTGAAGTCTTTAAGTATTCTGTATAAGGGTTTGTCTAAGTTTCACTTGAGACAGGTAAGAGTCGCAGTATAAAACAGCGTTGCGCATTGTGTCCGGTAAGTTACACCAGTAAGATAAGTAAGTCTGAGTCGCAGCGGTAGGATATCGCGGGGAGGCGATATCGCACCAGCAGAGGAGCTGCGGTGCGCGATACCATGGGATAAGGAGTGAGTGTAGGAGAGAGTTAGGTGTTGCCCAGGGCGCGCGATGCGATAAAGGTTGGAGTCATTGCGAGCAAGAGGAAACTACGCATTGCGTCGCAGAGAGGAAAGAGCGGTCTCGCGAGTTAAGAAGAGCTGCGAGACGCACATAGGATGCCATACAAAACCTAGTTCAGAAACTTGAGTCCTTTACCAACCCATTAGGATCACTTCAGGTGAGACTTCAGGCCGCTCCGGGGTCTGTCACCGAAAGGGCCAGTGAGCTAGGGGTGTTGTTGGTTCATTATAGTAAACCCGGGTCTGCCCAAACGACCAACAGTAGGCTCCCCATTACTTCCCAATATTTCTTTGGAAGTATGTCTACATTGGACCCCATATCTAACATCACATTCTTGTTTTCGTAACTGTGCACTTGTCCAACTAAGCGGAATTCTCGGCCAATATTTTTCAATCTTATATGTTGTACTATCTGGATATTTCTTTCAACCAATAGGGCACATATCTCTGCATCAACTTCATGTATCTCGTGGAGTGTTTTTCTCAACTTATGGGTCGCACCTTCATCTTCTAAGATATCCTTTAATAGTGAAAACCACACAGAAACAAGGTTTGTTACCTTCTTAGTATCAAAATCTAGTGTATCATCTCTTATGTACTAATTATAAGGTCATGTCTCATCCCTAGCTTGTGGGGTTGGAATCTATGTGAACATCTCAGTCGTGTCACGGTAAATGTGTTTTTGATGGAATGGGACGTATTTACTCTTCCTCGAAGCCGCTTTTCTTATTACTAGTGAGGTTTGTTTTCATTGATCCGCTCTAGTTCTTACCCCTCCCCAAGTGACAACAAAACTTGCTACATTGTAGGTTTCTCATGGTTCTGAGTTGATAAATTTAGCTAGCATTCTTTCGCGATCCTCCCATTTGGTGATAAGATCTGGGAACTCTCCATTAGTATTGCTGTTTGTAAGACAATATGTGCACAAATGTATTTTAGAAAATGGGAAATATTGAGCAAGACATCCAATTTCATTAAAGTTGTAACAATGAAGTGGTTGTGTGTGGCCTCCTCCCTGTATAGCTCCAAATCCTATTCCTCAGCCTTCGTTCCCTCCTCTTTCTGAGGGTTGATCGCCTACTTGATATATGGAGCAATCCAATCTCTCTCTTAATGCATCCAACGCTTTGCATTTTGTTGGGTAAAATATCGTCTTGATTAATTCACTTGATATTTAATTATCGACTGGGATTGGTAGGATTAGAGTTAACACAAAATATATGCGAAGGTAGAGGGGTTCCTAGGGTATCGTGGTAATACTTTAACAAACAAAAGATTGAAAGATCTTTCAAAATGAAAAACTGAGTCAAACTCCTAAGAATTCAACTATTAGGATAATTGAACAAAGTACTAGACCAGAGTGGTATCAAGTTATACTACTCTACTCTATAAACAATTACTAAAAGATAAATATATAGACAGTGCTATGACAATGAACTATTCTCTATAAGAAGATCTATTTTAATGCTAAACAACTTTAGATACTAACTGCACAAAGAAGGATTTACAACAACTAGATATGCTTTCTAAAAACTATACATGCAACTAATAGATGTACATAATGGTTTAAACTAAACTATCTAGTTCCATTCTCCTTGGTTATTTTGAGGATAAGGGTTCATTGTGAGTGGAACAGAAGTAGGAGAAGTGTCAAAGTGATTTTCAAAGAAAGTGAAGAAAATAAAGGGAATCAAATCTAACTTAACCTCTACAAAGATATGCAGACTAAGAAACGTCCAATTGCAAGCGATAGTAAACATGATGATTTATAAGAAAATAACTACTACTTGCAAAAGATAGAACAATACTACAAGAAGGTAGGCATAACTTATAAACAAGTAGAAAACTTAATAAAGATGATTTTAAATCCTATTTTATAGGTTTCTTTGGTAACCTCCTAATTTGAAGGGATAAATCCTAGTGCTTATGATCAATTTACAAGGTACTAGCGAATTTCCCTAATATTGACATATCTAACTCTAAACTGTATATAAAAAGAAAGGGTGAAATCAATGCAAGCCAAAGATATAATTACAAAGCAATACATTAAACCAAAACGCATGACATAATTCTTAAACATAAGATGAAAAGAAGGAAGAAATAGGAATAAGACTTAACAAGTATTCTAAACAGTCTCATCTAAGGTTTTGAAGAAGAAACACAACCATTGTCTAACTACCATTATCAAAACATAATCTAAATACTAAAGAAACAAGCTCAAAACAGATTAGGAACGCTCAGGGATAAATGAAAGGTTGGATAACAGACTAAAACACGGGTCTGGATGATAGGTAGAACAGGTTGTCTGAATGACAGTCTGCACACAAAAAGCACTAAAATGTCAAGAAATAATTAATCTAAATGATTTTGAGGTCAGTTGATCCATGCACATGATAATGAAATGTAAAGAACAGAAATTAAACATGTCTAATGATTAAATCCAATCTATGAAATAACTTAAACTCAATTCATAATTAAAAACATCATTATCTATTTATTAAACGAACTGTAATATAAATAACTGAATTCATAACAAAATGGAAAGGGATAGAATTGAATCTACTATAATTGAATCAAAGTAATCTATTCTATCAACATAAACCAAGTAGTAAACTGGAAAGACTTGAAAGGGAAATTGAAAGCAAATTTGCGTGCAACCAGTTGCTTAACTCACGAAAGGAAACTACACTAACAACATGATATTGAAGTATAGTTTAAGCTACAGGAAGAAAATGACATGAAGAATTACAGTAACTAAATTGCATAAACAAATTACAAATAAAACTATGCTAATTGCAAGAAATGAAGAACAAAAATACACGAGAATAGAAATCTCTTGTTGATGAGGGGCCCTCCCAACAATCAGAGTGATAACTTGCTCAATGCTTCTAAGACACGATCATGCACAACATAAGCAGAAATTCCATTAAAGTGAAGAAAAGTGTTACAGAGTTTATGGAACTGACTGATTACATGTATCAACTAAAAAACTATTTTTCAACTCCCTTCTCGCATAGCAGCGTTTGTATATATAGCGTTTTACAAAGGGCGAGCAAGTCGACCCTTTCAGTGGTTGACTGCTCTTGAGATAAGTTAACCATTATGATAGGTAACTAAACGAATAACCAACATATGACATTTTCCTCCTTCGCGAGATGGTTCTTCTATGGCGCGTGATGTGGCATACAAGCTCTACTTCGGCGTGGTTGGTGTCAAGGTGTCATGCAGAGGCATCATGTGAGCGATATTCTAGAAGTGGGTTCATGCTATCACTTTGGCGCATGGACAACAAGTAATTTACAAGTCGTTCCATACTTTAATGCTTAGGAATATACCAATACCAGCGCATGATTAGCTCGGCGGACTGAATGATGAGCTATGTAGTGAGTTGGATATGCTCTACGTGTATCTAGAATGGATGCATGGTCTGTTCATTGGCTCACCGGAGAGTAAGATCTGCAATAACAATTTCATATGTTAGCATATAATCAAATATCATCGAATTTAACCTATAAAATTGTGAAATAATGGAAATAAATCATAACTTGCATAAACTCAAAATATAGTCGTACCTGGTGCTGAATAGTGAACTGTATGATAGAAAATATGCCAAAAGGTGACAAAACATATGTCAAAACATGTAAATTATTAGCCGAAAACGATGACAAAATGAGGGTCAACATTCCCCCAAACTGAAAGAACGCCAGGTCCCACTGGTCAAAACGAAAAATGGCATTAGTAAGAAGGCAGAGCTACGTTAGCAGCTGCCTTCAACTTTGATGAAGTAGGTGATTTAAATTTCAGTCTCTTGGTCTGTGCTTTTAAAAGAGTATGCCTCTCTTGTTGAGTCCTCTGTGACAAACTGACAGCCTTGTGGATTTCCTCAATGTTTTTGACCTGCAACCGCAACTCCTTGTTCTCATCTCGAAGCTCTGCGATCAACTTGACATATCCTTCGTTTCGCTTTGTTTATTGAGCTAACTCTTGAGTTAACTGATATATTGTTGGTTGATGCGAAGTAGATGGCTCTACAGGCTGGTTAGAATCTTGTGGAGGACTCATCTCCTTGGATGGTACTTCAATATCAACAGTCGAAATTTGCATTTCAAGACCCAAATCTTGAACAGACGTAGAAACAGTCTCATGAACAGGTGCAGGGATGGTCTCATGATCATCATCTTCAAGCATTTCAGCTGAAATGCTAGCCAAGCAAAGCAGAGAGGTAATGTCAGGTTTTCTTAATTTGGTCACACTGTCTGAAGGACTTGTCTGGATAGCGGGCTAAACCATAGATTGAAAAAACTTTGCTTTTTGATCCCTAGTGTGAGGTCGTAATAGGGGTATAAATTCAGTAGATACAGGGATAGAGTGAGTGGACGGACTTGCCTCTGATGTGCCATCATCAAGATGAACAAAATTGGGGCTTTTCTTCTCTGATAATGAAGATGGACTGGATTCTTGATGGTGAAGATGTCGACAGTGTTTTCGGATATTTAAATGGGGATTAAGAACTTTGAACACGAAGGTATCCTAGGGTTGACTCCGCTCCTTAAGTTGGACTAAAATTAAGAGCTTAATCAAACTATGATGGTATAGAATACCCTTAGGGTTAACAGTATTCTTTCTAACCTGGTTTGACATCTTTTCCAGGCTCCTAAGAAAAAGAGAGGGAAATTGAGACATTTTTTACCAATGAAATGAGCTAACAAATGGAGATGACATGACTTAAAGACGCTAAACTTACCTTCACAAGTAATCAAATGGATGATGACTGTCAAACGATTAAGGTACTCAGGTTTGATCCAACTACGATGAAAACCCTTTCTTCCCATCACATGCCGAAACTCAGGCTTAAGGGCAAAGTTATGAGATTCCCGCGGCACAAACCAGTTCTTGTGCCATCAATTGCCCTCCCATGGAAGCTTGGTTATGCACGCGATTGATTCCTCAATGACTAGGAAGACAATATGGCCAACCCTTGCCTTTTTCCCATCGAAGCCCATCGCAAAAAGTAGTGATATTTCCTCATCATACCCTTGCAGCAGATGAAGGAACAGGTTCCAACTAGTGCGGAAAAATACTTCTCGGCATTCTTTGAACTCTGGCAACTAGAATAAGTCTTGCTAGCTCTCAGGTTCAAAACGATTTGGCATGGTTAAGCAAAAACTAGGATACATAGTTTATAGAGTATGAAGGAAAGGTAACTAACACACTCTACAATGGTAACGATCAATGAAAACGATGGAATGGGAGAAGGTTCGCACATTGTTGATTTAAAACGTGTTGCATTCAACTGATCAAATGATCATGCAAATAGCTCGGCATGTTTAGATGATTGCGCCATTTTGGAAATCTTTCAAATGTGTGTTGTCAAAGTTGTGTAATTCAATGAGTTTATAAAGTTTTAGTTAGTTCAACCATGTCCAAAGTAAACTTTGGACAGGTTGAACATTTAACTTAATACAGTTGCATAACCATATTCATAACCATAGCCTTGATTTAACAAGAGAGTCGACTTATCTAATAGCTTATGCGTGTGAGAGGATAATAGGATGGGGGTGATGGCAATGTAATGATGACTAGGAAGTACCCTAAGGTCAAATCACACCCATATAGAGGTAAGACGAGATCGTATTAGATCTATACCATACTACATCATGGATCGAGATTAGTTATAATGCCCTTGTGGATGTGACTCTAAAAGTGATGATATGACTCGGCCAAATTTTAATTTTTTGCCCAAATGAAAAATTAAGCTAACATTTAACCATAGGTGCTAAAATATCATAGTTTTTATTCATATCATCATTTGGCTTTTTATTCATACTGTCATTCAACCATTCATATGATCCTTCATATAGATTTTTGTAAAAATGACCTTTGTTGGATCAGACTACTACTAATCATGGATTTTCCTAGGTTGCCAGTCCACAAGGAAGTCATATGGGACAATTCTCTTGATCTTTTAATTGTGCTCTCACTTGTTCATCCAGGATTTTAAGACCAGATTCGATGTTTGCATTATCCTGCAAACACTTTGTCATTTGGCAAAGAAAAATGAGTCTTTTATAAGTAACTTAGAAAAAATAAAGACAAATAGTCTAATCCTCCCCCAAACCAAAGACATGGCATGTCCCCAAGCCATACAAGAAAACTAAGTAATTTCAAAAATAAAGTAATAAAAGTTCAATCATGTTGTTGTGATTTTTGCAAGAAAAAGACTACTTAATAAATGGAAATGATTTAGATATATACATTTATAAAAAATAACAGTGCTTAGATATGCAGATATGTAAATTTATCATTTATCATGTGATGAGAATATAATTGAAAATTTCATAGGAAAAACTAGTCATCCATGCCTCATTGTAAGGATATCTTGTCATCTCAAGAATTTTTGAGTTCACCCTCAAGTTTGTGGGATTTTATAGCTATGGGGCCCATTTCTAGAATAATCATATCCTAGGTATTTATTGAATTTAGATTGTCGGATCCAATACCAACTTACGGTCATTCTCTAATGACATCATTAAACAATAGGCCTAAACATGCTTATTCATAAATTCTAAAAAAAAATTCTTTATATTAGCAGTGTTCTATGAACCATGTGCATAGTGGTGCATTAACCAGATCTTTTTTACCCGATATTGCCCCGCTTCCAGCAGGCCTGTTCAGTACCCCAATGGGTTTATCTTGGTACCATGCAAGCATAGCCCCGCTGCCAGCGATCCTGTTCAGTACCTCGACAGGTTTACTTGCATTTATCGAACTTCCTTGTTTTTAAGTTGTTGCTTAGCATTGACCTGCTGCCAGTAGGCATGTTTAGTACCCCGATGGGTTTGCCTTGTATAAATATTTTGAGTAGATGGAAATCGATTGGTACTAGAGCGTACTAAGCCCTGCTAAACACATAATTCTAATTTTAAAGCAAATTTATAAGTAATTTTTATAGTGGCCTGAACCATAAATTTTGTCAAAAAAGAGAATAGTTTAAAGGTGTTCCTTGGTCTCTCAATCTATCTTCTTCATAAAGGATAATGTTCCCCACAAGCAGAAATTCCACTTACCCTAGAGTGTCCTCAAAAATATTTAAGAGTCAAGTTTTGATAACAAGTATAGAATGAACTAGTAGTCCATAGGTGTGAAGATTCTGAAGAACATGATGATTAAAGTAAGCCTTTCGAGCAACTGTTCAAATCATTGAAAATGTACATGTCTGAATCAAGGCAGCATGTGAACAAATCATAGAATAAGTGGTTTAGAAACGATATACAAGGATTCTTTAATTGTACTATAAACTTCAAATTTTTATAGTAACCAAAAAAAAAGGAAAAATCAAGATGTATGATGAGTGTTTTCAGAGCACTTCATTTTTCAAATGATATCTCATGAGCTACTTACAAAGATAAAGTACTTGTAATCAAACTGCAAAACCACTTGTTAGATGATTCATTTTTATTCATGGAACATATATATAATTATAGAAAGAAAAGAGTCCCCTGTAAACAACTTGTCAGAAATTACTCTTATTTATTCAAAAAAATACACACATATTTACATGTATACAAGTGATGATAACCCACGATATTTTTAAGGATCGGGAGGAGGAATAGTTTTTGGAAAGGGAAGTCCAATGATTACCTCTATTTTGGTAGGACACACCTTGATCCCTTGGGGCAAAACATGATACCCCATACAAATGTGACATGCAGAGGTTTTGTTTAATGGACATTTTTTGTTGGGGATGTTTAGTCTCACATCTTGGACAGAAGTTGTTCTTCATTGATCATTCTTCTTCCTGTTTCTTCATGTAAGTTTGGTTTCTAAAGTGAGTATACCTAGAAGGTTTCTTTCGAGGTGAGAATGGGGTGTCCCAACGTTCTTTTCCAGAAGAGATCTTCCTCCGATCAACCATTCTCTTATTGGGTCTTATAGGGATAGTAGATGCTACTGTGGATTTTTCAATTTGTGGGGTTACTATGTTTATTGAGTTGCCAAAGAGAGCTTTCACCTGGGCAGGTTTGACAAAATTATTGAAGTTTAGCTCCTCTACTAATAAAAAGTTGTATCATTTAGTTTTGTGACTGAGTGGAAGGTTTAAGGATTCCCAATGGTTATTCCCTTTGAACTTCGTCAAGAATGAGGCCCTCGGGACCTCCTGCCAGGATCTTTTCTCTTTCTATGGCTTCCCTTGTAAGATCTCCCGAAAGAGTCTCTTTATGTTTCCAGCAGAACTACTTCCTATAGGTGTTTTTTTTTTCGATGCCTTTCCACTGAGTTAATGGTTGGGGTATTATGTCCCCCGTAAAAATTTTATAAGAATTTTAACAAAATTTTACTATCTTAATGAATCTACCCTGAGAATCTCTAGGTTTGTTCATAAAAAGTAAAGGGAAATCTATGCTACTACTACTACTGGATTTGGGGGCACCTGTTATAATAGATGCGCAGGTTCTTACCTCTCGTCTTATTGCTCCCCTGCCACTAGCCTATATCTATTCTACCTTACAAAACAACTCCCCGACAATGACGCCAAAATGTTGGGTAAAATATCGTCTTGATTAATTCACCTAATATTTAATTATCAACCGAGGTTGGTAGGATTAGAGTTGACACAAAATATATGCGAAGGTAGAGGGGTTCCTAGGGTATCGTGGTAATACTTTAACAAACAAAAGATCAAAAGATCTTTCAAAATGAAAAACTGAGTCAAACTCCTAAGAATTCAACTATCAGAATAATTGAACAGAGTACTAGACTAGAGTGGTATCAAGTTATACTACTCTACACTATAAAAAATTACTAAAAGATAAAGATATAGACAGTGTTATGACAATGAACTATTCTCTATAAGAAGATCTATTTTACTGCTAAACAACTTTAGAGACTGATTGCACAAAGAAGGATTTACAACAACTAGATATGCTTTCTAAAAACTATACATGCAACTAACAGATGTACATAATGGTTTAAACTAAACTATCTAGTTCCATTCTCCTTGCTTATTTTGAGGATAAGGATTCACTATGAGTGGAACAGGAGTAGGAGAAGTGTCAAAGTGACTTTCAAAGGAAGTGAAGAAACTAAGGGAATCAAATCTAACTTAACCTCTACAAAGACATGCAGACTAAGAAACATCCAATTGTAAGTGATAGTAAACATGATGATTTATAAGCAAATAAATCCTATTTGCAAAAGATAGAACAATACTACAATAAGGTAGGCATAACTTATAAACAAGTAGAAAACTTAATAAAGATGATTTTAAATCCTATTCTATAGGTTTCTTTGGTAACCTCCTAATTGGAAGGGATAAATCCTACTGCTTATGATCAATTTACAAGGTACTAATGAATTTCCATAATATTGACATATCTAACTCTAAACTATATATAAAAGGAAAGGGTGAAATCAATGCAAGCCAAAGATATAATTACAAAGCAATACAGTAAACCAAAACGCATGACATAATTCTTAAACATAAGATGAAAAGAAGGAAGAAATAGGAATAAGACTTAACAAGTATTCTAAACAACCTCATCTAAGGCTTTTAAGAAGAAACACAACCATTGTCTAACTACCGTTATCAAAACAAAATCGAAAAACTAAAGAAACAAGCTCAAAACAGATTAAAAACGCTCAGGGTTGAATGAAAGGCTACATAACGGACTGAAACACAGGTATGGATGACAGGAAAAACAGGATGTCTGAATGACAGTCTGCACACAAAAAGCACTAAAATGTCAAGAAATAATTAATCTAAATGTTTTTGAGGTCAGTTGATCCATGCACATGATAATGAAATGTAAAGAACAGAAACTAAACCTGTCTAATGATTAAATCCAATCTATGAAATAGCTTAAACTCAATTCATAATTAAAAACATCATTATCTATTTATTAAACGAACTATAATATAACTAACTGAATTCATAACAAAATGGAAAGGGACAAAATTGAATCTATTGTAATTGAATCAAAGCAATCTATTCTATCAACATAAACCAAGTAGTAAACTAGAAAGAGTTGAAAGGGAAATTGAAAGCAAATTTGTGCGCAACCGGTTACTTAACTCACGAAAGGAAACTACACTAACAACATGATATTGAAGTATAATTTAAGCTACAAGAAGCAAATGACATGAACAATTATAGTAATTAAATTGCATGAACAAATTACAAATAAAACTATGCTAATTGCAAAAAAGGAAGAATGAAAATACACAGGAATAGAAAGCTTTGGTTGATGAGGGGCCCTCCCAACAATCAAAGTGATAACTTGCTCAACGCTACTAAGACACGATCATGCACATCATAAGCAAGACTTCCATTAAAGTGAAGAAAATTGTTACAGAGTTTCTGGAACTGACTGATTACATGTATCAACTAAAAAACTATTTTTCAACTCCCTTCCCGCATAGCAGCATTTGTATATATAGTGTTTTACAAAGGGCGAGGAAGTCGACCCTTTGAGTGGTCGACTGCTGTTCAGATAAGTCAACCATTATGACAAGTAACTAAACGAATAACCAACATATGACGTTTTCCTCCTTCTTCACAAGATGGTTCTTCTATGGCGCGTGATGTGGCATACAAGCTCTACTTCGGTGTGGCTGGTGTTAAGGTGTCATGCAGAGGCATCATGCGAGCGATCTTCCAGAAGGGGGTTCATGCTATCACTCTGGCGCATGGACAACAAGCAGTTTACAGGCCGTTCCATACTTTAAAGCTTATGAATTTACCAGTACTAGCGCGTGATTAGCTTGGCGAACTGAATGATGAGTTGTGCAGTGAGCTAGATATGCTCTATGCGTATCTAGAATGGATGCATGGTCTGTTCGTTGGCTCACCGAAGACTAAGATCTGCAATAACAATTTCATATGTTAGCATATAATCAAATATCATCGAATTTAACCTATAAAATCGTGAAATAATGGAAATAAATCATAACTTGCATAAACCCAAACTATAGTCATACCTGGTGCTGAATAATGAGCTGTATGATAGAAAATATGCCAAAAGGTGACAAAACATGTAAATTATTAGCCGAAAATGATGACAAAATGAGGGTCAACACATTTCTTGGTACTATGCATTATAGACCTGCAAAATTCACAATATACCATGTTTGGAAATGAAGAAATATACTTTTGCAATATTGGGTAGAGTCATCAAGGGTAGCGGCCATATACTTTGCAAATCTCACAATAATCATTTGGGGACCAACTTGGTGGATCTGGGTACATTGGTCTCCCTACTGACTAGAAAGGGTTTTCCATGACAACTTGTGCTACAGTTGCACTTGGTCCACTCTCGAATGGTCCTCCTAGAAGAATATGTCCTCCCCTCCTCCTAGGAATTTCCAAGGCATGGTGTCCTTTTTTCATACATACAATACACCATACTTTCAGTCAATTTGTCTTTTGTATGGTCATTTATTGGAGTTTTTTGGTTAGTTCAGTAATCTTTTTGTGTACTTGTGTTAATTCCCCAAAATATGAGGAAACCCCTATAGTGACATCTAGATACTTAGCCATTGTTAGATTTTCTTAAGATCTGATTAGATTATCTAGGATATTTATCTGAAATAATAACAAGTACAACAAAATGCATAAGATATAAAGGATACACAAGACACAAATATTTTCATTGGGGAAACCATAAAGGATAAAACCCTACAAACTTCTTCAGAACAGTAAGATGATCAAAAGCAGTAATAAGAAATGTTCAATGGTAATCTTTCTCTCTTCTTCTGACTGCCTCTCTCTCTCATGCACCTTAGAGAGTGTGTGAGATGTGTATAAATGAGGGAGAGCGCCTCCCTATTTATACCCTTTCAAGTCACTGACCAAATATAAGACTCAAGCCTACATGTCATCTCACATGGGGCTCACCTCTCCTAGAGAGACCACAATTACATATTACATGATGTTACACTAGGGACTATTGCCCCAACTTACAACGGAGGTTGTACCTCAAGGTCTAGACACAATTTAGACATCCCGTAAAGGGGTAACACACATCCCCAATGGGGGTACAACAACATACAATGATAATATACATATAATATCTTTCGAAGTTACAAATACATCAACACTCCCTCTTAACTAGGAAGGAATTCTCTCTCTACATAGTCATCAACACATATGGTCAGGTCTTCATCACATTATCATCATCACAGAGTTATAGAGTCTTCATCATAGATGCTTCCATCATCTTCTTATAAATTGTTCATCATCCCATACTATCTGTCATCAGAAGTTTCTACAATGCCAACCCTTTTTCATGTTGGATGTAGGCCTAGTCCTCTGCCAAGTCTTCATCTACAGTGCCAACCCTTTTCATGTTGGATGTAGGCCTAGTCCTCTGTCAGGTCTTCATCTACAGTGCCATCCATTTTTCATGATGGATGTAGGCCTAGTCCTATGCTAGGTATTCATCTATAGTGGCATCCCTTTTTCATGTTGGATGTAGACATAGTCCTCTACCAGGTCTTCATCTACAGTACCAGCCCTTTTTCATGCTGGATGTAGGCCTAGTCCTCTACCAGGTCTTCATCTATAGTGCCAGCCCTTTTTCATGCTAAATGCAGGCCTAATCCTTTGCCAAGTCTTCATGTATAATGCCAGCCCTTTTTCATGCTGGATGTAGGCCTAGTCCTCTACCATATATTCATCTATAGTGCCAGCCCTTTTTCATGCTAGATATAGGCCTAGCCCTCTGCCACATCTTCATCTACAGTGCCAACCCTTTTTCATGCTAAATGTAGGCCTAGCCCTCTTCTAGGTATTCATCTACAGTGCCAACCATTTTTCATACTGGATGTAGGCCTAGCCCTCCTCCAGGTATTCATCATCTCTACGAGCAAGCCATCAAGTAAGTACATCTCAGGACTTATTATATGCCTCTTTCAAAACCTGCAGGATCTCCGAGGACTGATTATATGCCACTGCAAGACCTGAAGGTGCATCCTAGGACTGATTACATGATTTGCAACACATGTGTACCGTACTATTACCTCGTCATCTTTAGATCATCTCATTGTCACATGAAGAACAGCCTAGATACACACAACACTTACATCAACGACCATGGGAGGCCCAGCCTGCCACCATGTCACAAATGCTCTTAGCACTTACATCAACGACCATGGGAGGCCCAGCTTGCCACCATGTCGAAAAGGATTATGTGTATCTACGTCTTCCGGACTCATCACTTCCCCTTGGAAGGAACCTCGATCTGAAGTACACCAAGATTCTCTCTAAATTATTCAAACTTCACTCTGGCTATTTCTAGCATAGAATCACATCAAGACTGATTACGTCCAAGGATAACATGCGATCTTAACCAGGACCGATTACATCTGAGGACAACCTACAGGACTGATTACATCTGAGCAACCTACGAGCTTTTCCTGGTTTATATGCTCAGACAACCTATCTCACCAGCTATGCTAGAACTCATCACTCCCTATTTCAAGAGATATTGATCTGGATCACATACTGGAGCTTCACTGCTCCTCTCTGCATCATACAAAAATGCAAGTTAGATCAATCAAATCAAATAGTAGCTTTCAAAAGAAACATACTACCTCACAAATAGTCGAGCAAGTGGCAACATATTTTGCCTCAGCTGTACTCAGCGCCATGCAGGACTACATCCTGCCAAACCAGTATCCCATACTAGATCTCAGACTCAAGATGCAACCCAAGCTTCTCTTCTTCTTAATGGCGCTACCAATCTGAATCAACATAACCATGCATGTTAGTCTTCTGATCTGTATCATACTTGAACCCGTAATCAACTATACCCTTCAGGTACCTCACTGCATGCTTTGCAACCAGGTGAACATGTCTCAGATCCGTTAGGAACTGGATGAGGTCATTCATAGCAAAGCATGTGTCTGGTCTTCTATTCGTCAGGTACATCAATGAACAAATCATCTAACAATAGATCATGGCATCAACCGTATCTGATGAAGCATCACTCAATAGCTTCAGGTTCAATGCCATAGGTGTGGCCATGGCCTTGCAGTCCATCATCCCGAACCTCTTCAAGATCTCCAGTGCATACTTCCCTTGTCCAAGGGAAATTCCATCCGCACTCTGCCACACCTCCATGCCTAAAAAGCATTACATCATACCCAAGTCCTTCGTCTCGAACTCGACAGCAAGTCTCCTTCTTGCATCTTTAATGAGTTCCTCTTTTCCTGTCAGGAACAAGTCATTGACATATAACAGGAGCATCACTGGTCTTCCTCCTTCAACCTTGAAGTAAAGGTTGGAATCCCCTTTACTCCCAGTAAATCCTAGAGCCATCAGTAAGCTGTCCATCCTCTCGTACCATGTCAAACCTCTAGATCTTCTGCAATCGCTCCCTCTGAAGTAGAGCATCATTCTCCATCTGCCTTTCATACTCTATGTATTGAAACATTCTATAATGGAATGACAAGTAGCTTCCTCTGCTACTAATATTCTATGTATCCATCTAGGGTCACTAGACACCAAGATCCTCTATCCTGAACTTTGTTGAAAAGTTCTTCTCATACCCATCTTTAAGCTTGTCATCCTCTATAGGCTTTCATCTTCAATGTTGTAGCAACGGTTAATATCTTCATCACTCTAGGTGATCTTCAAGCTCCTTATGTAACTGTATGTTCTATCCCATGGGTTCCTTCTGAGTTCGTACAAGGCCTTCTTTAATTTGCACACATGAGTCTTCCTGTCATGTTTCTCATCTACCAGTGGCTGCTCTACGTATACTTGACTCGTCACTAGTGCAAATGTCTCTTCGTAATCTATGCCTTCTTTCTATGAGAATCCTCATGCTATGAATCTTTCCTTGTATCCCACGATGTTTCCATCTACTGCATGTTGGATCTTGTAGATCCATATGGAAGACGCTACAGACTTCCCTTCAGGTCTCGACACCGCATCCTAGACATCATTCTTCTTAAATTGGTATTCTTTGATCATAGTCTCCTTCCCTTTCTTCTTGTCTGCTTATTCATAGCTAGAAGGCTATGCATCAATGATCTCGCTCAACAGTGTCACATAACTAGAGTGTGTCTGAGGCCTCTTGCTTTCTTTGGAAGTCTCATCATACTATTCTTCATATTGGATTATTCTTCATCTACCATTCTCTTTATATTCTTCTGAAGCTCTTTCTTTTGCTATGGTGATTTGACCCAGGTATCTTCAGGTTCATATTCTAAGTTGTCGTTACTTGTTCTTTGGAATGATCTACAAGTCAAGTTCAGTTGCATGATTAGAAACATATCATAATTTCCAAAACATATTAATAGTGACAAATATATGTCACATGGCCATGCGACTATTTTAGCCAATGCCACAACATTCATCCATATCATGTATACATACAATAACTTCTAGATGCATTCTACCCTAATGTTATTATGAGTGTGTACTACTCCTAATATTCCAGTAAAGAGATTTCAATCTAGATAGGTAATAATGGAAGGTTGTACACCATTATCGACTTGTTACCCATTATGTGCAATTTCGTAGTATAAATGAAAAATACACAAACATCAACTGAATATAAACAAATGTATAACCAAACAATGTCATGAAATGACAATTGAATACTTCTCTTTATTTGTTTCATGGGTAGACTCTTTCTTGATCTTGTAGCTTCATCGTATTCTTTATTCATAACAACATCATTTCTTATCCAAATGCTCCGATGGATAAGAGGTTCTTCAAGAATTGAGTCCTTCATATTCCTCATCGCTTGAGGGATCTTCTATGAATCGTGAGAGCTTGATCTTTAGTTGCTTCCATATTCTATTCTCTTATTATGAGTCGAACTTCTTCTTGTGTGCACTCTTCCTAGAGTCTGTTGAAGGTAATCACTTCCTTCTGGCACACATTCCTCGAATGAATGAATCCCATGATCTTGGGAGGCCATTCAAGGTGGTTATAACAGTCTCTTATTCTTCTTCGATTGCTTCATCATAGCATCCAACACTTCCTTTTGGTTTATTCAAGGATAACACATGAGGGACAAGATGATATTTAATAGAGAATGCAATGATTATCTTGGCTCTAGCTTTAGCCTCATCTCCCTCTGGCTCTTAGAACTTCCTTACTGAAATACTGATCCAAGTCAATTTCTTCAAGGATCACGGAGGTCCTATAATTCCATACTCTGAATTTTTCAACTTCACCAAGCTTGTCATCAAGTTGGGTGTGATTAGTCATTTTGAAATGAGAACCTTAAATGTAAATAGCAAAAATTTAGATCTTACCGATTTGAGGAGTCTGTCCTGGTTTCGGAGCTGGTTGATCTAGGGTTTGTCAGAGAAACCACAATTTCCAAAACTTGGAATTTCAAACTTATGATTGGATATAAATATGGGCATCTTCAAGGTGAGCTGTCCAATGTACTCCTTTTCTGAAAAAAGTGGACGGGAGCTATCAGAACGGGAATCCCTAGTTTTCCAATTTCTTCTGCAGAATTGGCTGATATTGATTATGTTGTATCTCTAAACTTTTGAATCCTTAAAGTATGAAACTTCTCACTATGATATCTTGATAAGTCTTCTTTATAACCCCATAGGTTAGAGCATAAATGGATTCTCCAAGTGGGACTTATTTGGATTTTCCCAAGGTGACTGTTTTGGGGACTGTTCAACATAACGAACTTATACAAAATATCACGTGTCACTGTTTCACATTCTGGGTTTGAAAGGCATACCATAGAAACTAAAGTCTGTGACCTACCTCCAAAATGTTGAGAAATTTTGTTTGGACCTAACTATCCCGAGATATAGCAAATCGTCCCAGGTCACCTGTTAATGACTGTATTCAGGAGGAGGTTGGAACCCTGATTTGGAGGAACCATATCTCCTGAAGTATAGTGAATATGAGGCTGAAAATTTTACACATTGTAAAGCATGAATTTTTCTTCAGCCTGTAAAAGTTTTGGATTCTGATCCTTTTCCAGTATCGCATTATAACGAAAGTGCTAGGATTACTAAATCCAGTCTTCTAGGGTTTTCAGGCATGAAACCCTAATTTACATTAGATGCCATTGTAGCTATATTTTGGTTGTACAGTGAAACTTCTCTGATTCAGAAACCGATACCACCAATATATGCACCCTAATGAGGCGAGATATCCTATCCCTCCTTGCTTGATTATCTGTGGAGAGAACACTTTCAACTAGGAAGCCCTAGTTTATGTAGCTGCACAGTGTCTTCTTTAAGAGAGGCTCTGATACCATGTTAGATTTTCTTAAGATCTTATTAGATTATATAGGATATTTATCTGAAAGAATAACAAGTACAACAAAATTCATAAGATATAAAAGATACACAAGACACAAAAAATTTCATCGGGTAAACCATAAAGGAGAAAACCCCGCAAACTTCTTTAGAATAGTAAGATGATCAAAAGCAGTAATAAGAAATGTTCAACAACTATATTTCTCTCTTCTTTTGATTCTCTCTCTCTCTCATGCGCCTTAGAGAGTGTGTGATGTGTATAAATGAGGGAGAGCACATCCTTATTTATTCCCTTTCAATTCAGTGACCAAATATAAGACTTGATCCTACATGTCATCTTACATGGGTCCCACTTCTCCTAGAGAGACCACAATTACATATTACATGATGTTACACTAGGGACTATTGCCCCGACTTACAACGAAGGTTTTATCTCAAGGTCTAGACACAATTTAGACATCCGGTAAAGGTGTAACATAAATCCCCAATGGGGTTGCAACATCATACAATGATAATATACATCAGAATATCTTTTGAAGTTACAAATGCATCAACAAATGATTGCCTCAATATTCATAGCTTGTTATAATGTCAACCTCAACGAGTCTATCACTTGTTTTGATATTGCTATTATGGTTAAGGGAAACAATCCTTGGATAAATAATTCTTTATTATGAACATCATGCACTTGAAACAACATCTGTGTTAATACATCTCTGAAGCATCTGGCATACTTCCAGACATATTCTCCCTACATTTTCCAAATCTCTCTTAGTTCTGCAATACCTTGCTATTCTGACTTCGGTCGCAAGAATTCATCCAGGAATAACTTATTTGTCTCTGCTAAGGTAGGAGATTGTGTATTTGGGTCTCACCTTTCAATCAATTTCATGTGCCACTACAAGTATCTTCCACGTAAGGTTGTCTAGACCTCAACCAATTTGGATGTCGTCGAGGTCGCTCTGGCATTCCCAATCACCTCATAGAGGAACCAATGTTGTGTTACATCATATTCTCCTCTTCTCCCCAAAAATTCTATATGTTTCATGGGTGGTACTACTGGTACTCCAACCATTTTGACAACTGAAGATCTTACTAACACAAATCCTAGAGGTATTGGTTGTGCTATAGAGTCACCACTAATCTATGAAGAACCACTACTATTTCCTCCTGCTAGTGAATCGGTGTGTAAACTATTTGTACTACTGCTCATCTGAATATACCAAGGAAATTGTAGA
This sequence comes from Pseudotsuga menziesii, assembly GCA_001517045.1. Lineage (NCBI taxonomy): Eukaryota > Viridiplantae > Streptophyta > Pinopsida > Pinales > Pinaceae > Pseudotsuga > Pseudotsuga menziesii. The sequence goes on along the minus strand of LPNX010792433.1, from coordinate 22,866 downwards.
ACAAAGTTCAAAATATTTATTACCAGATTATATGAGTGTGCCTGGGGGTCAATCAAAGGAGTTCTACTTGTGTTGCTTCCGGTATCTACTTCCACAATAATGGGGGTTTCACTTTCAGGAGTACTTCCATTTTATGGAGGTCTTAATAGTTCTAAATGTTCCACAACTGCATCCATGGCTGGCTCAGGTGACTAATATGCCACGTCGTTACTCGACATCTCGATTTCACAATCTTGTCTCATGCTTGGGCCTTCTTTCAAACTTCTTCTTATTGGGTTGTCAGGCACTTCTATCCCTCTTTTTCTTAGCCTTGAACAAGTCAATTCCTCTCTCCGCTTCATTTGGCGTAGCTCAATTTGACTTTCTTCACTCTTTTCCCCATTCCACATCTCTTTTTCTAGTTCCACACTTCTTCTCCATGCCTTTCTCATTTGTGATTTCCACCATTGTTCATTGATTTTCTCCCTTATATCCACCCTCTCAGCCCTGGATTTATTACTCTCAACTCCCTCCATTGACGATAGTTCCTACCTTCCACAACGTAGTAGCATCACCCTGATATTCCCCCATAGGCATGAGGGTTTTAATCCTACACTCTAATCCATTTCAATGGGAAGACCCCGAATTCAAAATTCTAGGTCTTAATCCATAGCACGACTTCCTTCAATGTCTTACCCTTGCCTCCTCTTCTGAGTTTTCCTCCGAACTTAGATATTGATTGATTATTTTTAGCTGCAAATTCAAGAATATAGCCAATAAGAGTGCTTTCTACCCAAAAATCAATAGCTTTGGTCAAGGGTGAATCTAGACGATTCAATTCAATCAAATCCCTTGGTGTCCACTAAACCCTTCTCCTTTATGAGTGACAATATTCAGGTGCTTCTGCAAGTCTTCTCAACCACTCCGTAAGTACAACTAAAATTTCAACCCAAAAAATTTTGTATTCATTTAGTGGCGGTCCTTCATAGATAATATATTGCTTGATCCTTGATACTTCCCACCCTCACGATTCGGCTTCTTGTGTCACAATATCGTCAATTTTGTTGTCCCGCCATAATTGAATCTATCTTGTCGTCACCTACATATACATATAGTTAATAGAATCTTGTTAAAAACCATGTCCCGACAACGAAACCATTTATTGGCACAAAATTGAAGACTGGGTTCTTGTGCATGGGCCAACAAAAGGCACCTCTATAGTCTAGTGTGTTGCCATTTTCAATCCCCAAAGGAGAAGGTCTCACCTAAAGCTCAACCAAGACCTTTGTGTGGTAAGGAGTGTTAATTGTAAAGATATGTGTGTGAGGTTTTTTTATCCATTATGCAAAGACATTCATTAATCATATAATGCAACAGTAATTCTGATGCGGGAGCATCGAACCCCTCCCCCCAAATCAAAATTGATTTTCCAACCATCGAGAAGGCTAGACATGAACAATGAGTTGCAAAAGGGCATTAATTTTCATGATATTTGGCTAAGTGATAAAAAAATTTGTAATTCCATTCTCGTAAAGGTGAAAATGATGACATATAGAAGCTTTCGATTTGTCCAAATCTACCATGTAATGAGTAAATCGCTTAGTTAGCATATTCGAGTGATTTTAGTAGAATTTTATGGATATGAGAAGATCCATATTGTTGTTGTATTTATTTTATAGAAATATGTGGTCTGCGACTATGTGAAGGGGGCCTGGTATAATGTAAATCAAGTTGAGTGGGAGGCTTGGCCCATAGAAATCGTATTGTAATCGAGCTTGATATAATAAAATGGTGTATAATGGTGTATTTTTAAATTTCATGTGTTTTTATGAATTATTATGTTGATCATGTGTGGTTGAATCTGTAAGTTTGAATATGCGTGATACTATATGAATCATGGTGAAGATATGAGCAAAGGAAAGGCAAATACTAGCGAAGAGAGAGAGAGATCTATTATCGAGCACAAGATGGATCGATGGTGATCCATTTGTAATCGTCAACGTGAAGAAAATACTTGAATGTTTGCAATTGAAGTAGGTTGACATCGATTCCTATAGCAGTGTGGGGTGTTCCTCCAACGTATTAGTTTTCTTATAGCTAATACCAAGTTGTGAAGAAGATATCCTTGAGATTGCATAATTATATTGCTGCTATGGAAAAAATTCAGTCCATGTGTGTCAATACTTCAAAAACATTTCTACCTACATATTACATGCTTGGCAAGTTAAAATTAAAATATTTTTTTTTAATTGATAAAAATATTAAAATTTATGAAAATACAATAATTTTATTTTATTACTTCCATTCTAAAGGATTGCAACTCACTATTGGGTGGTGTTATGGGTTAGGATGAGATCAATAGAAATATTAATTGCTGTAGAAAAGGATTGGCCCATAATACCTAGTTCAAAGAATCTTATGAGGAGTTTACTTTGCTGCAAAATGCCCACCGATGTTAATTGTTTCAGTAGCTTTACTTGGGTTCGACCAGAATGAACTTGCTAGAACAAGGCTATTAGGATAAAGCCAAATTCCGAGTTATTGAACCCAGATGGAAAAAAGAGCCTTTCGACCCCGTCCCAACCAAATCTTTCTTTTTCAAATGCGTGTTTGGAAACGTTTCTCGAGGAAGAAATAGAATATAGGGTCCTGGTCCTTGGCTCTGCTCAGGGTTGTTTTCGGGAAAGAACCGCTACGGTCTAGGTTTATTAAAAATTAGATAAATAGTATTTATAAAATGTTGTTGTTTTCACAGGCCAGATTCATCTTTAATATTTTGGTATGGAAACCTGTGTCAGTTTTCTAGTACTTGACGTATGTTTTGGACTGCTCAACAAAGTCCATCATCAGGAGTATTATGAGAGGATTGGAGGCAACATCTTCTATAAAAGAGTAATGGAAGAGTGTTGGTTAACCAAGGAGTTCAAGAGTCTATCCAATAATCTCTTTATCGGATTGGAAGCAACATCTTCTATAAAAGAGTAATGGAAGAATGTTGGTTAACCAAGGAGTTCAAGAGTCTATCCAATAATCTCTTTATCTATTAATTAACAGATAAAGAGATTATTGGATAGACTCTTGAACTCCTTAGTTAACCAACATTCTTCCATTACTCTTTTATAGAAGATGTTTCCTCTGATCCTCTCACAATCCTCCTGATGATGGACTCTGCTGAGCAGTCCGAAACGTACATCGAGTACTAAAAAACTGACAGAGGTTTCCATACCAAAATATTAAGAAGTATTTAGAAAAATTAAAAATTAACAAAATGATAATTTTTAGTTCCTAAAGTTTTCTTTCTTCCATTAAACCATAAGTAAAGTCAACTCAAACCAAATTTTTGAAATTAAATTTATGTAAATACATTTAAAATATTACACATGAAAAGTAAAATAAGGACACTTTTGCATTTTATGAGTGTATAATATGTATGGTAATTTAAAGGTCTCACTAAAGTTTTATTCAAAATGCCACAAGGAACACATATTGACAAAACCTACATCAAAATAAGATGAAATTGGTTGAATCTATCCTCTAAATATGTTGTGCTCTTTGCATGCGATTTTCATAGTTGTGTATAATCTTAGATACAATTTATAGTGAAAGACTAACATTTTGCTTCCAAGGAGAAATATTTTGACCATTTTCTGGGTATTTTTTTTTCTGCAAATCCCTATGAAATAAGCTACAACTATATTTAAATGAATTCTCCCCAATTCAAGCTATGTACTCTACATGAAGTCATGCATCTCAACCCTTAAAACACTAAAAAAATTGTTTGCTTAGGACATCAGCAGTTCGAATCCTACACAGAATAAAAATGAAGAACGCAAAAACATCTACATGTCATCATGGACAACTATCATGTAGGCACACTTAGGGATATTTTCTTCATAAGCTTCTATGTACAACATGGGCAAGTCGGTCAAAGCTCACTGGATGTTGATTCAATTAGAATATGCATGCTTCATACCGCTACCGGAGATATAGGATTCGTTGGTGGAGTTTTGTGTTTCAACACTAGAAGCCAAGAAGCAAACACATGTCAACATTTCATCTGTCATCTTTGGATGCCAACTCTAAGGCACTCAAAACACGACATGCAATGGCTGGCCATCCTGAACTCCTAGTTCACATACCGCTTCAAAATCCTTTCTAAGATTCACCTTAAAATCTTTAATCTTTAATCCCATTTTCCATATTTGTGAAACTCACTCAGTCCATCCCGCTTATGCGTCGTTAGCTATCGTGAGCGCCAAATGTTCTCCCACAGACCATAAGGGAGGTTCTGCACACAGTTCATGAAGCCCCCTCCCCACTCTTCACGTCTTCAAACAATATATTTGCAGCTTCTTCTTCCATCGCCTGACTGTATTCATTATGTTTGCTTCTAGCTCCTTTCTAATTACCATTAACTTTGGCAAGTCCAAATTCGAGATCAATTCAAGACCATGGAGAAGCACCAACCATTCTGCCTTATTGTTCGTTTTGATTCCTAAACCCCATGCCAAAGAATTAACAATATCTCCTCTGGGATAAAAAAATTAGCCCCTGCACCTGCCTTCCCTTGATTTCATTTCGAAGCTCCATAAAAAAACAACATGAAACATTTTTTCTTTTCCCACCATATTTTGAATTCTTTTTTACTTAGTCTAATTTCCCATTCCTTGCTTCCCCTTTCTTATTTGGACTGAAGAGAGCTCTGTTTCAAGAAATATTTGCACCATGAAGCTTCATATTTTGAGAGAGGCTCTGAATCAGGAAATTTGATTTCTTTGGAATTCAAACTCTCAACAATCATATTGATTGTTTTATAGGCCACTTGATTGGGGTATTCTTTCTTGTCTTCAAAGATATACTTGTTCCTTGCTATCCAGATTTGCCAGCAAATATTCAGAGGAATAGAGTTCCAAACTCTTCTTAAAATAAGTTTTTTTCTTAAGAGTGCCTAGATAGTATCTTTTCCAATTTTCCATCAAATTCTTAATTTTTCCAGCAATTTGACAGTTTTACCTATCTTATCAAAGACAATATCCCAAAATTTTATAGCAAACTCACATTCTAGGAAAAGATGGCAGGCATTTTCGCTTGAGGTCTTGCAAAGAATACACCACGAGAGGCCTACAATCCCTCTCTTCAAAAGATTATCAGCTATGAGAAATTTATTATGTGCTAGCATCCAAAAGAAGAATTTGATTTCTGGAATACAGTCTGAGTTCCACACCTTACCCCACATTTTTTAGGAAGGTCTAGCTTCATCAACTTCAAATTTTTTATATCCTTCCTTGACCGTGTAAATTCAAGTTCTGCCACACCCTCTACAATCCTTTTCTCTTAGATGAATTAGAGTTTTCCCATGCAAAAAGGAGAGTATTAAAGAGAATTCATGTTGAAGCTGAAGAGGAGGATTTAAATGCTTCCAACTTTTCCAAGCCCCATAACTCGACCATTCGGAAATGTCATATAAGATGTTCAGGTTTTTCTCTTGCATCCACACTTCTATTCCATGAATATTTTTAAGATTTCCTATCGGAGGTTAACCCAGAATGTTATCAGTCCATATATTGATTTTTCGTTCATTTCAAGGAATCCAATAAACACTGTGTTTGATTACACCAATAGAGGCTTTGCATAAATCCCATATGTGAGTACCTTTCCCTTCCCACCTGTGATCGATACTTCTTATATGGAACTATATTTATATATTTATTTCTCACTAATTCCTTCCACCATTCCTTTTTCTCGGACATCATCCTCCAGACAAGTTTTTCTCCTAAAGCTATATTTATATAAGTTGGTTTCCTCAATCCAAGTCCACCTTTCATCTTCGGCTCCTTAACTACTTTCCAATTTACAAGATAAATTTTTTCGCTTTGAGTTTTCCCTCCCTTCCGTAGGAACTTTCGGACTTCCATGCTAATGTTGTCCATCACCTCTTTTGGAGCAAGGAGCATGGAACTAGTGTATATTGGATAAGACATAAGAACTACCTTTATCGAAGTAATTTTCCAACCAAATTAAGCCATCTCATTCCCTGAGATTTAATTTTGTTTTTTTATCTTTTGAATAATTAGCCTCCAGATGGAAGATTTAATTTTGTTTTTTCATATTAACCTTGTAGCCCAAAACATTTGATATATCTCTNCAAGCGCCCCCCCCCCCCCCCCCCCCCCCACCCCCCTGAAATTCTGAGAAAAAGATCCAAAGCATTTTTTATTTTTCTAGCAATCTGGATCGATGCATTTCCCAGCAAGATTGTATCATATGCTAATTGAGAGTATTTCAAGGGTTGAATTCCCCTAGCAATTGTGATTCCAGGAATATTCCCTACCTACATAATCTTGTTTGACCTTTTGCTTAAGGAGTCTTCTACTATAATAGATAGGAAGGGGGACAAGGGACATCCTTACCGAATCCCCTGAGTAATGCTGAAGAATTCAGTGAGTCTGCCATTCACAAGAGGAGTTATCCAAGGAGTATTAATGTAAGCCTTAATCCATCTTATAAAGGATTTTGAGAATCCAATTTTTTCTAGAACTAAGAATACAAAATCATGTCTTATTCTATCAAAATCATTAGCTAAATCCAATTTTATTTCCATACATGCTTCCTTTATTTTTTGGCTGGAATGAATTGCTTCTTGAACCATTATAATGTTGTCCTAAATCTGTCTTCCTACTATTAAACCACCCTGATTTGTTGATTCTAAATTTGGGATGAACTTCTTGATCATGTTTGAGATTATTTTCGTAAGGATCTTATAAGAAGAGTTGCATAAAGAAATGGGTCTGAAACTTTTGATGGAAGTGGGATTTTTTTCCTTAAGGATTAGAGCAAGGAAAGTAGAGTTAGTTGCTCCCCCAATCCTATCCCTATTTCTAGTCCAATTAAACATTCTGATCATATACTTTTTTATGATGATCCAACACCGTCTATAGAAGTTAATAGAAAAAACATCAGGTCCAGGTACTTTATCTAGATTTAAAGACCAAACAACCTTGCGAACCTCCTCTTCTAAAATTAGAAGGCTCAAAAAACTATTATCTTCCTCCGTAATAAGAGAAGGAATGTCTTCTCTCATTATCTCCATTTATTCCTGGGATACCATCTCTTCCTCACAATATAATTTTTCAAAGAAGGATTTTATTTCTTTCTTTATTTCCCCCTAGTCTACAAGTCTTTCTCCATTTTCCCTGGAGAGCTAAGTAATTGTGTTCTTCCTCTGTCTTTCTTTACACTAATTATGGAATAATTTTGTATTGCTATACCCACACTTCAACCAAAGGATCCTAAAATGCAAGCACCATCCTTCTTCCTCTTTCCTTGCCATATTTCCTATTTTCTTATACAACTCCTTTTCTTGTTTCAAAATTTCCTCAGTGATATGAGTTTATTCCTTTTTACCTTGCATTGTTTCTAGTTCCTTTATCATTTTTTTCCTTTCTCGTATCTTGATAATGAGTAGCAACCCATCTTTTAAGCGCAATCTTAACATTCCTTAGTTTGGATTCCCAAATAAAACTAGGGGGTACCATAACACATATATTCCATGCCCCCTTAATTACATCTAGAATACCTTTCGACTTCATCGAGACATGGTTAAACGTGAGGGGAATCAATCCCAAATTCCCGATTGCAGAGAAAAACAAAGTTATTGGCGTATGATTAGAAGCAGTTGAGGCCAAAATTTTTGTTTCCAGAATTGAAGGTTTTTTAAGAAAGGAAGAACTTACCAAAAATATATATAATCTTGCTGCTATGTGACCTGGATCGGTTCTTTTATTATTCCAAGTGAATCTCTTTTTTTTGGTTTGATATCTATAAATCACCAAGTTGCCATTATGTCTTCTAGTATTTATCCAAAAGGATCCCTAACCTTTGAGCCTCCTTTTCTTTTCTCCGTCGATATTGTTACATTAAAATCCCCTGCGATTATGCAAGGGAGATGAAATTTCCCTTCATGTTGCAACTCAAGGGAACACCAAAATTCTTCTTTACTCCCATGATTGGTAGGACCATATATGTTTCTTATCCAAAAATCCTCTTTGTTGTTTAAATCCTCTAACTCCACAAAAATCCAATGATGATTTCCAGAAGAAGATATAAATCTAAAAATATTTGTATCCCACCATGTTAATATCCCTCCAAAAGCTCTTATTACACTCACTGCTTTGCCTTCCCCATTTCCCCATATTCTTCCTAAAACTGCTAAACTTTCTTCCTCATGCATTTTAGTCTCCTAGAGCATGAAGATTGAGACAAACTCTCGATTTTTGAACCTCTTTACTACTTCTACTATTTTATTTCCTCCCAACCCTCTACAATTCCAAGAGAGTAGTTTCATATTTCTTCTGGCTATGGGAATTGGACTTGTCTTTCTTCTCCTCTGTTGAACCCTGTGTATTCTTCCTAGCCAGAAGAATTCTTAAATGTTGATCCAGACTTGTTTGCTTACTGACAACTTTTTCTCTAGCTGCTTCCATATCCCTCAATGTCTTGTTAGGATTTTTTCATTCTTTAACCTGAGTATCTGCCTCTTCTTCCTTACTTTATGATGTTTCTTCCATATGATATTTCAATCTCGATCTTGTTACTGAACCTCCTGAATTTAGATATTCTTATGATCTTACCTCTATATAAGCTTGATATGGAAGAATCAACATGTAGTTCTCCTCCTGTCCCACTTCAATCATAAATGTTTCTACTTTTGGTTCCCTGGTCACTTCATTGGGCTTGTCAACCTCATTCCCATTTTCCTCTTCATTTTCTTCTGTGGATAGAGCTTGAAATCTATTTTTAGTGGATTTTTTCTTATTTGGATATTGTATAGGGTTTGGAATCGTCTTATTCTCTTTTTCCGTGGACACCTCATTTCACTCTTCCCCTAGGATTTCTTCTGTGTCTTGTTGCTTCCTTTTTTATCAAATCCTTGTAAAGTGACCATATTCATGAAACACCTTACATTTGAAGGGGATTCACTCATAATCCACTATTTGTTGATGGCTCCATCCATCCATCGACAAGTTGATTTTTTCTGGTATCCCTTTTTCCATATCCACTTCAACACAAATCCTTGCACACGAGAACATATGTGGTCTTGGATCTGATTTATCTATGTAGTTCCCGAATGAATTCCCTATTGCTCTCAAATCCTCATCATTCCAGTAGTGCAAAGGAAGATGTGGGAGTTTAACCCAAACTGGAACAACATTAGGAATATCCTTCTCTAGGTCCAAGGATAAATCCCACTTGTTAAGGTACATACCTCTTGGCCCATGAAGTATGGACAATTCCTGAAAATTAAGCCACGATCCTCTTTTTTATCAAACAAAAATATGAGGGGAGGGAAAGAGACCAGTGAAATGGCCTACTACCCTTTTACAGATAGAACCATTACTTTGTACTTGGAAGTTGTGGATGAGAGTTTTACTTTCGAGATAGTTGACCTTTTAACAAACTTTGAATCCTGAGCAACAGAAGATTTGCTCGAGGAAGGTTGAGATGCCACAATACGTTGGAAACTTGCCTCTAGCAACTTGCGTCTCTCATACGGATGTGGATCCGACAAAGGAGGAGGATCCATCACATAAAACTAATATAAAAAATGAAACCCTAGTGCATAAACCCTTCATTTCTTGGGTGAAAACATCTCGATAATTTGTTACGAACCAAATTCTTTAGGGATCAAGTCCGAGATTCATAATCAAATTAATATAGACACGTTTTTTTTGTTATAAGCTAATACCCATAAAATTTTGAATCGATAACCTAAAACAAAAAGTGCTTTAACAATACACCTATTCACCATCTATTTTACATCTCATAGGCTAAGATAAACAAATATTTACTATAAAAAATAGTATTGTTTTAAACATAATATTATAAATAAATCATTACAACAGATGAATAACATATGAATATTAAAGAACATTTCAAAGTTCTAGTAATTTCATTATTATATATACATATATAAAGTTGAAAAGAATATGATATTAATATACATAAAATTTAAATAATTGAATGTTAAACTAAAAAAACTTATTTAAAATAATCACATTAATTTCTTCATAAAAATAAAGGTTCTTAATGTGATTTGTTATATACTTTTTAAGAAATCAATTTTAATAAATATATAAAGTAAGTATATAAATATAGATTTTGTACTTAAATAAACGAATGAATATTTATTTTTATATTTACCAATTTTCTATTAATATGATTTATACATTTTTATTTTCTCGAGTCTAGATTGATTTATTTCTATTCTCGCAAATATGAACCATTCATCGCATTTACAAATGACCAATATTACTTTGAAAGCCTTTATGATCATCTAGACTTTTTAGAGAAAAGTAAAGAAGACAGGGATGCTAAACTTCAAAAGGAATTAGATGCCATTCTTGATAATAAATTTGCATCCTTAGAAGACAAACTTCAACAACAAATATACATTAACATAAAATCTATGCTTGGTAATAAATTTGCTTCGTTTGAAGACAAGATTCAAAACCAAATAGACCAAAAAAAATGTTGGAGAATAAGGTAGAGTCAATGGAGATTAGATTACAGGAAATGGGAAAATAAAGCCAAGAAACCAAAAAGTCAAACCAGTTAGGAGGTGTTGATAATTTAAAAAATCTTAAGATGAAGGACATGATTAAAGAACTAGAAGAAAAGGTAAATAAAAATATGATCCTAAATAGTTTAGAATGTAAGGTAGAAATCAAACCCATGAAAGAGGAAATGAATAAGCTATTAGAACTAGACCATGAGAGTAACAAATGGGCGTTGAACCTAGGGGCGGTAGGAGGGGAAGGGGTTCTCTTTAACCTCGATGGAGTACAAGAATGGGTATATTCTTGGGGACTCAGAGAAGATACAAATGACGTAGTCGAAGCTTTAGCCTTATGACAAGGTCTCTGTCAAGCTCACGCTCATGGCATTTATGAAATTGTTGTGGTCGGGGACTCCATACTAATTATTCAAGCCCTAATGACAAATTCTCTTCTAACTCAATTGAAGCTACGAAAGTTGAGTAAGAAAGTCCAAAGACTATCAAAATCCTTTAACAAGATAGACTACTTTCACGTCTTAAGAATTTTAAATGAAGTAGTGGACTCGGCGGCAAAGGCCGCAACCCCCTTGAGCAAAGGGCTTCTTAGTCTAAATGGGGCTATTTCTTCATGGCCTATTCCATAGGACCTCCGGCGTGGGCTTATTGGTCTTACCATGTGGCCATTCCATGTGGTGTCTAGCTCCCCACATGTTGGCCTGTGGCACTTTAATTTCCCTCATGTCGGCGCGTGAAGTGAGGCATGTGAACCTCGGCTTCAGTGTAAACGATACATATTGTATCCTCTAGACATCATCCACGGTCCTTTCGCGTGCGTTCGATTACAATCTAGTCATATACTGGCATCCTTTACCCTTCTTTCTCCTCCGTGCCAACTATGTGATGGATTACGCCTAGATTCTGGGACAAATGGGCATCGAGGAGGAGTTTAAAGGAGATGGCCCAACAGTTAGAAGTGTTAGAATTCTGGATTTCAGTATGGTTTGTTTGTTGCAGAAAGGAATCTCGTATGTAGTTCTCTGGTTTAGTAAGCTCTCCGTCTTCATGGCCTCCAGCTCAGAGTCGATCGCTCTTGTCGAACCTCCTCCGTTGTTCGAAACTGAGCTCAAGGAAATTCATAGAAAATTGAGAGGGAAGAAACGTGACCTGCAACATTTGGATGAAGAGGGTGGAAGGCGATTGGAACTTGTGGACAGATATTTAACTCAAATTCGGGAGGAATTTGTTGAATCCTTGTCTCAATATGAATGGGAAATGATGACGATGCTGGCAAAATTGGAAATTTGCTTTGAAAAGCTGGAGTTGCAAGTTTAAAGGATTGCAATGGAGAAGGTCTCTAGTGCTGCACCTCCGGTGTCGTAAACTCAAAATCATGATCGTCCCAGAAAGTAACTTTGGATCTTCCTTGCCTTGGGGTTTATGAATTTTGTAATATCCTTGTTATATCTGCCTGTGGTGTATAATGGCTGCATTTCAAAATTAGCAGCTCTTAGTTAGCGGCTCTTAGTTAGTCTTCTCGTAGCAAGTTAAGTGTTTCATATTCCTTATGGTATCTTTCTCTAGAAAAAAATTTTGGAATATTGTAGACTCTTTTACAATGGTCATACCATTGGTTTCTTAATATAATCTATAACTGTTCTTGTAAAAAAAAACGAGCGTTGAACCTCATAATAGTTGGTTTAAAACAAGAGGCATAAGAGGATATGCTAGCTGTATTCAAGACATAACTACATTATAGGTTACAAACTAAAACAACCTGCCTCATAGAAGTAAAGAGGTTGGGAAAATTAGTTGACAATAAAGAAAGACTAATTCAGGTCAAAGTTAGATCTACTGACCATAAGTATGGCATACTCGGTAAAACCTTGAGTCTAAAAGGATTAGGAATATTTATAAATGGAGATCTCATTCTAGAATACCAAGTCGAATTGAGAAAGGAGATTCAAAAGGTAAAACAAGCTAGGAAGAAAGGAAAATGGGCATTAATTAGAAATAGGAAAGTTGTTATTAGGGATAGAAACAAAAAAGATAATGATAAACAACAATCGACATTCTCTCGATACTCTCTTGGAACTATTGGGGGTTTCCATGGAACAAAGGCCTCAACCTAAGTTGGATCCCAAGTGAAATTGATATTATATTGCTTATTGAAACTTGGGAGCATGAACAATCTAAGGTCCCTACATAAAAGGTTTTTTCTTTTGGTCGATTTGGAGTAAGGTCCCTAACATAGATTTTGGGGTTAAGAACCTAGAAAATGGAAAAGTTGAGGACATTGAAGGATAGCAAGCTAAAAAATTAGAAATTGGAGGGCATGTCCTCATCCCTCACATCCACAAACTCTTCAATTTGGAGGTCAACCAAGGTTTCTCTCATCCTTGCACTCAAAGCCTCATTATTCCTATTTTTTAAAGCGGTGATAAAAATAACCCCTCTAATTATCAAATAATTATGATTAGCCCTCTCTTAGCAAAACTTTACAGTATTATTTTATAAAAGAAGATCAACATTTGGATAGAAAGTGAGGGTAAGTGAGCTAAAGGGTAAGAGAGATTTAGAAGGCACCATTCAATAATGGACCACCTCATTACACTCAAGATCATTGTGGAGGAATGTCATAATAATAAATCCAATCTCTTATGCTACTTTATGGATTTTATAAAATATTTCGATACAGTTCCTAGAAAATAACTTGTGGAATACGTTAGAAGAACTAAAGGTTCCTCTTGAGTTGAGAGCTACCCCAATAATATTATACGAGACTATCATTTACAAGTTTAAGAGCACTAAGGGGTGGTTGCAAGATATTTGTTGTAATATTGGAGTTAAGCAAGATTCCCCCCTCTCCCCTACCCTTTTCGGCATATACATTGATAAGCTAGAAGGTTTTTTAGAAGAAGTAGGCTACACTGACACAACCTTAGCTGGAATCGTTTCCATCCTTTTTATTTATGCTTATGATATTGTTCTTATGGTAAGATGTCCCTTTGATCTTGATAATAAATTAAAAATTCTCAAGGATTTCTACTCAACTATGGGTCAGTGAGTGTAATCAACACTGACAAAACAAAAGTTATGATTATCAAGTCCAAGAAGGTCCCTTATGCTCATTTTGTTTACGACAATAACAACTTGGAGGAAGCTTATTCTTACGAATATCTTGGGATTGATTTTCATCACAAGCTCAACTGGAACTATAACATTGAGAAAAGGATTAATGCAGGATAGAAAGCTTATTTTGGTCTTGAAAATAATTATAAATCATCAAACCTTTTGATGTGGGACAAAACAAAGTTCCTCTTTAAAACTCCTGTCACTCCTGTTATCTTGTACAACTGTGAATTTTGGGGTTGCAACATCTTTAGAGAATACTGAAGAAAGATTGAACAAATCCACATGTGTTTTATATCTTATAATCTCAAAATTAAAAGGAACATGCCTTATCTTATTCCGCTAATTTAACTGGGTCTTCCCCCCATCAAGAGCATCGCTATGACTAGGTACCTAAAGTACAAGTACAAGATAAATAACATGGGAGACCACAAAATCCCTAAAATTGGTCTAATATCCAGTTAAGACCATCTACAGATCAAGAGAGGTTGGTATAATGACACCATGGCCTAGTTAAACTATTGGGGGATTGGTTAAACAAATCCATAAGCAGGAGCAAATTGGTGGGTGTGGAACTGCATTTAGGTATTTTCTTCTCGACGTTTCGATCTCTACTGTGAGATCATCCTCAAGAGACCAATAGAAGCTTGGTGAAAAATAAAAATTGCCCAATTTCTTTTTAAATGTTGAATAGATGTTTAAAAATTATTAATGTTAGATTGGGTCGCCTTGGTTAATTTTTAATTTAATTTTTTAACGTTAATAATGTATATTTTTCACTAGTTTTCAGCCACCGGTTTCAAGTAAATTTTACATCATTGTTTATGACATTCTCAGAAAAATAAAGTGCTGGAAATAAACATAAATTTTCAGACTTAAAACACTGCTGTAAACAATCTTTTCAGTGACAGGAAATAAAAATCAGCATGCCACTTAATCACACAAAACACTAGGATTTTTGGCCAATGGCCCTGGAAAAACCCACTAGGGGAAATCCAGTCAAAGGGGAGAGTATTTTTATTTTTCAGGAGAAGTTTATCATTTACAGCAATACACAGAAAATATCAAACAAACTTATCTCAACTCGGAAGATAAATTTCTGTCTCGATTTGCATGCCGAGCAGCAAAAATCAAACTCTGATTTTTTTTTTATGTTTTCTGCCTCGATTTCTGTGTCACAGTATGGAATGTACGGGTGAACTGTACGGATAGTATGGACCTCGAAATCCATGCCCAATTTTTTTCCTTGAAAATCGTGCCCATAAATCTACCTCGAAAACTGTACCATACGGACTATACGGACCAACAATAAATGCTGTTGTCTTCTCCTCAATTTTTGTGCCCTCTTTACTGCTGTCCTTTCCCTTGATTTGCGTGCTACAAATTTTTTCCTCTTGCTCAAGAAAAATGGAAACTTTCTCTCTTCTCTCTCTCAGCTCTCTCTTCTCACTTCAATCTGCAAAAGTGAGGCAAAATGCTTTTCCCATGCCTTTTTGAGAAAACCCTAGGGTGAGTCTAATCTAACGGTGGAGATTAGATTAGATCAAGGGCTGAAATTAAATGCTCATATTTTATTTCTAAAATATTAATTTCACTCACCCACTTAAATTTATCAAAAAGTGACTTTAATGCTCTAAAGTCAAATTAAATGCTTTTACTTAAGTCATTTAATGCAAAGGTCACTTTATGTCCCCTCTCTGAGTGACTAAGGCAAAAGTCACTAGGGGAACACTTCCCAAGGTACAAAACTAACACTCCCTCTTACCAAGGAAGGTGTTCTGCACCACTCCCAACTTGTCTATGAAGAAGACAAACTTGCCCCTCCCCAAAGACTTCGTCAGTATGTCTGCTACCTGCTCATCAGTGGAAATGTACTGAAGCATGACTGCTCTTCTCTAAACATAGTCTCGGATCAAATGATATCTGATCTCTATGTGCTTTGACCAGTCGTGAAAGACTGGATTCTCAGAGAGCTGGATGCAACTGTGATTGTCACAGTAAATCATCGTAGGCCTAATCTCATGACCAAATAAATTCATCAACAACTTGTGAAGCCACAAAGCCTCGCAGCTGGCCAAACTGGTTGCCATGTACTCAGCCTCTACAGTACTCAATGCAACATACTTCTACTTTTGATTGAACCACGACACTGCTACCGAGCCCAAACTGAAACAACATCCAGAAGTTCTCTTCCTGTCTACCACACTACCTTCCCAATCTGAATCTGTATAGACAACCAGTCTGATCCCCTCTGACCTCCTGTAGTCCAAACCAAAATCCACTGCCCTGAAAGATAGCGCAACACGTCTTGCAGCGACCCAATGCACACTCCTAGGCTCAACCATGAACTGTCTAAGAGTGTTCACTGCAAAACACAAATCTGGCCAAGTGTTGACCATATACATCAATGACCCAATAAGCTAACAGTATAAAGTAGGATCCACCAACTCTCCCTCAGAAGCATGAAGCTTCTTCCAGTGGGTGATCATAGGTGTCGACATAGGCCTGCAATCCTCCATCCTGACTCTCCTCAAAATATCAACCGCATACTTTCCCTACCCCAAGAAAATATGTCCAAGCTCCTGCCAAACCTCCAATCCCAAAAAATAATGCATCAACCCAATATCAGTCATGTCGTACTCTGCTGCAAGATCCTTCTTGCAAGCTGCAATGGGTCTCTCTCTCCCTGTGATAAACAAGCCATCAACATATAGCAAAATAACAAGTGGATCATCTCCAACCATGATGAAGTAGAGATTTAGATCTGCTTCACTCTTCTGAAACCCCATACTCAACAAGTAAGAATCAATCCTGGAGTACCAAGCTCTTGGAGCTTGATTCAGCCCATAGAGGGATTTCTTCAACCTACATACATGTGTCTCTTTGTCATGTATCTCAAAGCCCTAAGGCTGCTTAATGTAAATCTCCTCCTATATGATCCCATTGAGAAATGCAGTTTTCACATCCATCTGATGGATCTTCCAACGCATTTCCACCGCAATGGAAATCAATGCCCTGATAGACGTATATCGAGCAACCAGTGCAAAAGTATCATCATAATCAATTTCCTCAACCTATGAAAACCCCCATGCTATAAACCTGGCTTTGTACTTCTCCACACTCCCATCTGCCGCATGCTTCAGCTTGTAAAGCCAACAAGAAGTCACCACTGACTTCCCCTCCAGTCTCGGAACAATCTCCCATACATCATTCTTCATGATGGAATGGTACTCATCCATCATGGCATCTCTCCATACCGAATGCTGGGAGGCCTCCTCAAAAGTAGAAGGCTCAAAATCTCGTCTACAAGCCACCAACACCATGCCTAATATGCCAAGCATCTTAATGGCTCTCACTTTGTCACTGGGTGTCCCAGCCTTTAAAGCATCCTTCAAGGTCTCCCGAAGCCACTTAGTCTTCTTCTTCCCTGAACGTTCTTTCCACACTGGCCTATCCACATCTGAAGAACTACCAGAGCTAGAAGCCCCAGTCACCTGTGAACCTGAAGCTGGTGTGACAACACTAGGTGTACCCTGTAATCCTGATTTTGATCCTGATCCCGATCCCCTGTAAGGTGTACCTGTAATAGTAGACCCATCACCTATCCCTGAAGACCCTGCTGGCCTAACCACTGAACCTGGTGAACCTGTGCTAACACTCTGTGGTCGGAAACCTGTGATCTTGACTGATGCGTAGATGGAACCTGTGCCACAACCTGAGGTGCAGGGACCTATTGCTCTCCCTGCTATGACTCTATCGACCTCCTGAAGGCTCTCTCTTCCTCAAAATTCACATCCATCCTCACCACCACTTTCCTTTGAGAGGGAAGATAAATGCAGAAAGCCTTCGCAGTCTCATCATAACCCACAAAGATTCCCTTCTATGCGGTGGGCTCCAACTTTGTCCTCTTCTCTAAAGGGACATGAGAATAAGTCAGACTACCAAATATACGAAAATGTCCAACTTCAGGCTTCTTTCCTGAAAGGCACTCCTCAAGTGTCATATTCCCCACTGCCCGATGGGGACTCCTGTTTTGAAGATATACAACGGTGATGCAAGCCTCAGTCCAGAGAAAGAAAGGAAGTGACTGGTCATGTAACATACCTCGAGCTACTCCAACAATGGACCTGTTCTTCCTCTTTGCTACTCCATTCTGCTATGGAGTATACATAATTGTCAACTGTCTCATGGTCCCCTCCTGTCTGCAAAATCCATCAAACTCCTTGGAGGTATACTCACCCCCGTTATCCGATCTCAAGACTCGGATCTTCCTCCCTGTTTGGTTCTCCACAAGAGCTTTGAACTCTTGGAACCTATGCAAGACTTCCTCGGACTTCTTTCTCTTCAGAAAGTGGATCTAGGTCTTCCTAGAATGGTCATCAATGAATGCCACATAATACTCGTATCCTCTCAAGGACACAAAAGACATAGGTCCGAATAAGTTTGAATGTATCAAGTCAAGAGTACCAGCTGACTTGCTATCACTGCTCAGAAAAGCAGTCTTGGTGTACTTTCCCAAAGCACACCCCTCGCACAAATCACTCTGCCCTGTGCTGAACTCCAGTAAACCTGTCACCATGTGCCTTAACAACTCCAAGGCTGGATGATGCAAGTGAGCCAGCCTCCTATGCCAAAGCTCACACAACTCATTGCTGTTGTTATGTGCTAAAGCATGCTGCGGCTGAAACAAGAGCCTATACAGTTTCCCACATCTCGCTCCAATGGCAACTGAAGCAGATGGTCCTGCAGTCTTGGGAAACATATGCACATGTACATCAATGAAAGACACCCCAAGACCCTGATCCTCGATCATGGAAACTGACACTAGGTTCTTCTTCAGCCCAGGCACACACAATACATCCTGCAATACCATGGGACTCATGGACTCCCTCTGAAATTTAATGGTCCCACATCCAACTACACTGAGTACTGAGTCATCTCCCAACACAACCTCCACATCTGTATCTTCCTGTGAAATCTTGGAGAACATCTCACGAGCACCTGTCATGTGGCTCGAGGCTCCGCTATCTATGTACCAAGTACTGGAAGTAGATGCATTGCAAGAATGGTTTGTCACATAGGAAAACTCCCTCTGTCTGTCAACATCCGCACTGGTGAGAATGGATCCTCTCTCTCTCTCTCAATATGCCCAATGCATAGTGAAAACTCACTCTGAAATCTAGTTGCAAAATCATCGATCTCAGCTGAACCGGTTGTCTGCTGCTTCTTCTTCTTCATGTCCGGACGCGCAGCATCATAGTGTCCTATCTTGTGACATGCAAATCACTTCACAGTTCTCATATCCTTCTTCTTCCTATCCTGCTGCTACTTGGACCCACCCTTCTTGGGACCCTTCTTGCCCTTCTTCTTCCCCTTCGCTGTCAATGCCACATCCTCCTCATCCCCTCTACCAGTAGAGCCACTGCACTGCAAGAAACCCCTTCGAGTCTCCTCCTAAACAAATTCATCACATACTCTGTCCCAAGGTGGTAAGTTCTCTCTGGCCACCAACAACTAAACAAACACAACCCAAGGTGCAGTCACCCCATTCAGAGCTGTCTGAACTAACTCAGGAGCATCAATGGCCACCCCAACAGCTGCAAGCTCATCTCTCACCTGAGAGATCCTAGTAAGATAAGTCATACATGCCTCTCCTTTGACCATCTTAACATTCTTCAACTTCTCTCTAAGTACCTGATCCGGCGGATTATTCCTCTTTGAAGATCCAATATGGTACATGGTTCAGAAACGGCGGTTGAAGAAAATCGGACGGCAAAAATACAAAGCATCGGAGGTCGGAATAGATCTCCCTTCCGCAACGGCGGAAGCTTAATGGACATTCAGACGGATCGGAAGTCGGAGCGATTTGGGAGCCGCAACGGTGGATAGATAAAATACTTCTCCCTTCCGCAACGACGGAAGCTTAACGGACATTCGGATGGATCGGAAGTCGGAGTGATTCAGGAGCCGCAACGACGGATAGATAAAAGACTTCTCCCTTCTGCAATAGCGGAAGCTTAAAGACGTTCAGAACGGATTGAAAGTCGGAGCGATAAGCAGTCCGCAATGACGGCCACAAGCTTGATTGGAAGAACAACGCTTCCGGTAGCCGCAACGGCGGAAGCCCAAAACTTAAAAGATCAGCGAAATAACTCAATGGAATTGGAAAAAGAAGTGGTGTGCCATCCGCAACTGCGGAAACCAAAGTAACTTAGGCCTCCGACTTGAAAACCAACCGACAGCGATTGCGATTGAGACCGTCAAAGCCCATTGCTTATCCTCTTCCGCAATGGCAGACGAGCAGATGACTACAACCTCCGATTCAAACACTGCAATGTGCATGGCACGGCTTAGCTGTAACAGTTTGGCAAAGCTTTCTTGGCAGTTATGCCACAGCTGGAATAACGAGAAAAGGCATATGAACAGTCTGGATGCCACGTTTCATGGGATGTGAACAATCGCATTTCTTTGACGTTTTGGCTCCTTTGTAACGGCAAAGATGAGTAATAAAGGAGAGGAACCAGGGATGGTTCCGGGGGGAACGATTAGAGGAATTTTTGGAGAACGACAGTGCAACGTTTCTCTGTGATGAGAAGCTTGGAGAGAGCATTTTGCTGTGAAAACTGTCCATGTGTTGTTCCTTTTGAAGTCGACTATTCTCAGTTATAACTTGGCTTCTTTTGTCTGTTGAAGTCTAGTTTTGTAGCTTTCAGAGAGGAGTCTTAAAGAATTTCTGTCGAGCATTCTGTTTTACAGTTGCTGAAGTTGTTTCCAGAACCATTTTTTACCATTTTAAGAGATTAATGGGATTGGTACCCATTGGAGAGGGACCCGGAGACGTAGCCTAGTGGAGGGGGTGAACTCCGTTATCAACTTCTGTTTGTGACTCTGTTTCTGTGTTTTTCTTCCTTGTATCTGTCTATCAGTGTTGTGGTTTTTTTTCATTCCTATTCCGAGCATTTAATTTCTGCTAATACTGTCCATTAATTAACCTGTTGCACGCATTATTTTACAACAAAATTTTAATGCACTAAAGTTGAGGTCCTACGGATCATATTATGGTATCAGAGCTGGTTGACTGTTGTGCAAGTTTGTGAATGCTTACCAGGTCCAGGTTAAAGGTTGGTGAAGGAGAATTAGTTGAAGGAGATCCTGAGATTGGCTCCAGGAGAACATTCTCAAGAACCATGTCTTCTCCACGAGGGGAAGAAGAAGGACATACAGAACGAGAAAAACCTGTCATTTCTGAAACTGAGTTTCTGGAGGCTTTTATGAGCATGAAAGCCATGATGGAAATCCTACTTGATGAGTGAGCAGAAAGGAAGAAGAAAGAAGAAGGATCTTCATCCAGAGATGCAGAATTGAAGCTGAAAGAAAAGGGTAAAGGAGTAGTAGGTGATGGTGATCCTCCTGATACTAAACATACTTTTTCTTCTTCTCATAATGCAAGTCCTAATATGCCTTATTTCAAATTGGATGTAAAGTTTGAATTACCTATTTATAATGGAGATGTAGATGCTGAAAATTAGACAATTGGATCAAGCAACTTGAATTATATTGCAGGGTGCAGGGCATTAACGATGACCCTTCCAGGATTCAATTGGCCACTTTGAGAATGAGTGGAATGGCTCTTACTTGGTGGGAGAGCAAGATTCAGCAAGATCTTCGAAAGAATGGTAAAATTATTTCAGTTTGGAATGAATTCATTGAAGTATTGAGGAAGCAATTTTATCCTTTAGGTCACATGCAGCAATTAACCATGAATTGGCAAATGTTTAGATAGGCTAAAGGACAAAGCATTCAAGATTATACTCATGAATTCAGAAAGAGGGCTATTGCATTGAATGTTTCATTAGATACACATGAAACTCTTCTTAAGTACATTGGTGGCATGCATTCTTATTTGAAGCATACTTTGTTAATGTTTAATCCCAGTAATTTGGATGATGTATGTGTTCAAGCTACCCATTTAGAAGCCAGGGGTAAGCATGCTAATGATACATTTGTGAAGAAGTCATTTAAATCTAACAGCAAATCGAAAGGTAAAGATAAGGGAAAAAAGAAGATGGCTACTGTTAAGAAAGAGGGTGAAAAGCCTACATGTTCGCATTGTCAGAAGGGACATGATGTCTCTAAGTGTTGGAAACTTCATCTGGAGTTAAGGCCAAAGAAGTACGGAGGAAACAAAGACAAAGGAAAAGCAAAAGCTACTGCAGCAGCTATTCAAGACTTGGGATACGACTCAGGTGATGAAACAAAGGTTACAGTTGTCGGAATCCAAGGTAAGGATAACAGTATCTCACTTCCCATTGATGCAAAATCAAGTTCTAGTGCAAGTACAAGTCTGCCACCTACTTCTAAGAAAAATGATAAAGATAGAAGTGCACTGTTTCATGTTCGTGTCATTGCAAATCACACAAAGATTGATACATTGTTTGATAGTGGTTCACATGTAAATATGATATCAGAAGAAGTGGTTAAGAAATTGCATTTAGTTACTGTGCCTCATGAAAATCCCTATCCTCTAGGTTGGGTTACTAATGATACACGATTGCAAGTTACAAGGAAATGTGTATTAAAATTTGCAATTACTGAAAAGTTTAGGGATGAGGTAGAATTGGATGTAGTACCACTTGACATTTGTGGAATTGTACTTGGGAGTCCATATTTGTATGACCGGAAAGCAGTCTTTTATAGAGAGCAGAATAAGTATCATCTTTTTAAAGAAGGTATGGAATATATTGTACGAGCACATAAGATAAAAACCAATCTAGCAATAGTCTCTGCAGGACAAATGAAGAGGTTTGTAAATGCTAGTAAGAATTTTGTGTTGATGATGGTTAAGATGAAAAATGATGAAGTCTCTAAATCTTTTGAAGAAGGTGACCTTAAGCATAAATCTAAACTGATTGACATCATTTCTAAGTATGATGATTTGTTTCAAGATCCGAAGGGGTTACCACCGAAGAGAGAGATTCAGCATGAGATACACTTGCAGCAGGATGTGCCGCTCCCGAACATAGCCATGTATCGGATGTCTGTAATGCAGAACGAGGAAATCAAGAAGCAGGTTCAGGAGCTGATTGAGAAGGGGGTCATCTGGCCCAACACTTCTCCTTGTGGCTCTCCTATAGTCTTGGTTCCGAAGAAGGATGGGTCTTGGAGAATGTGCATTGACTATAGGGCCCTTAACAAAATCACCA